>JAFMOC010000188.1:32500-277500 GCA_019802505.1 Corydoras sp. C115 | reverse complement strand
CAAACGAAGAGCGTCTTTCACACGTCAGGCGACGACGACGCGCTTTTGCAAAAATCGCTGATTCAGCTTTTGATGAGAAAAGCATTGGAACTCCCACTCAGAGAACGCAGAATGACTCTGATCTGGATGAAATGATGGAGGTGCCAGTTTCCATTCCGCGCACCGTCCGGCGGACAAACCGCCACGCGGCTCTGTTTAGCAACAACCAGCGTGTGGCGCCGCGCCGACCGAAAGAACGCCGCGGTGCCCGCCGCTCATTTCCTGTCAGGCGTAGTAAACAGATCTGTAAACAAGCTGAGCCCACATTACACCTTTAACCCGGTTTATAACTTCACCTTTAACGAGGTTAGCACCTCGAAGCGCTCGGGATTCCCGGTTCGAATCCCAATCTGGTTGGCGTTTGCATGTTCTCCCCGTGTCCGCGTGGGTTTCCTCCCACAGTCCAAAAATATGGCTCAAGTCAAATAAATTCTCCAAATTGCCCCATATAGAGTGTGTCTGTGTGAGTGAGTGTGTGCCCAGCGATAGTTTGCCCCCCTGTCCTGGGTGTCTCTGCCCGGTGCCCGAGACGTTCTCCCCTGGATGGGCATGGGGAACCCCCTCCCCCCTTACGACCCTAATAGAGGATAAAGTGGAAGATAATGGATGGATGGAATGTCCAAAGCACAGGCGACACGGTGGCTTAGTGGTTTAGCATGTTCTCCTCTCAGCACTAGTGTTTCGAATCCCAATCTGGTTGGGGTTTGCATGTTCTCCCCGTGTCCGCGTGGGTTTCCTCCCACAGTCCAAAAACATGGCTCAAGTCAATTGAATCCTCCAAATTGCCCAGTGATAGATTGCCCCCCTGTCCTGGGTGTATCTGTCCAGCGCCCGAGACGTTCTCCCCTGGATGGACATGGGGAACCCCCCCCCCTACGACCCTAATAGAGAATAAAGTGGAAGATAATGGATGGCTGGACCTTCAACGAGATTACAGATATTGGTGAAGTGTGTGAACCGCAGACCGACATCACCCCCCCCCCCCGTCCCCCTCACTCACCAAACTGAAGGAGCATCGCTCCACCTTCCACCACAGATTCAGATTCCCTCAACGTTCCCCAACGTGTGAATCTGGAACCTCACTGAGATGTTCCACTCCGCAGAGCGACTTCAGGAACGTTTAGGAGACGAAGTTAGAACATCTGACCTTCAGACTTCGTCACAGAGCCGCTGTCAACGTGATGAAACAAGATCGTTAGTTAAGGGTTAATATTAAAACCATTCAGACTTTCACCTTTAATCGTTTGGGGAAGGCCCTTCAGGTTCGTCACGGCTGTGGGGTTCAGAATGACTGGACGCTGCTTCAGCCCCGAGGGACGAAGACGGACACGAACCCGTGATGACTGATGTTACACTTCATACAATTTAATTAAGGAGCGATTTGTTCAAACGGGCGGCACGGTGGCTTAGCATGTTCTCCTCTCAGCACTATGGATTCCTGGTTCGAATCCCCATCTGGGTGGAGTTTCCATGTTCTCCCCGTGTCCGCGTGGGTTTCCTCCGGGTTCTCCGGTTTCCTCCCACAGTCCAAAAACATGGATCAAGTCAATTGATTTCTCCAAATTGCCCCATATAGAGTGTGTCTGAGTGTGTGCCCAGTGATAGATTGCCCCCCTGTCCTGGGTGTATCTGCCCAGCGCCCGAAACGTTCTCCCCTGGATGGGCATGGGGAACCCCCCCCCCCGCGACCCTAATAGAGGATAAAGCAGAAGATAATGAATGGATGGATTTGTTCAAACCTCATTAAGCTCTGCCACCATCTCATCAGCATGATGGACGAGAAGAAGGAGCTTCGGTGGTTTCGTTTCCGCCGCTCAGCTTCTCGGTGCCATCTCGGAACCTCGGACCGGTTCTCCAGCAGAACCTGGAAACACGGGAAGGAAGAGCCTGCAGAACCCACATCTGCTGCAAAGCCTCCAACATCTGGATCGATCAGACCCGCCTCAGAGTCAGCTCCATCAAACGTCTGCCATCTGAGAAGATCCAGCTGCAGGAACGAAGAACGCCCCCCCCCTTCCCCCCCACCGGGCGTCAACAAATTTATTATTTTTTTAATAAACGTCTTTAACCCTGACTTCTGAATTCACCAGTTGATGATGCTTTTAACTTTTAGGCACGGTGGCTGAGTGGTTTAGCATGTTCTCCTCTCAGCGTTGGGGCTCCAGGTGCGAATCCCAATCCTGGTGGAGTTTCCACGTTCTCTCTGTGACCGCGTGGGTTTCCTCCGGGTTCTCCGGTTTCCTCCCATAGTCCAAAAAACATGGATTCAAGGTAAATTGCAAACTCTCAATTGCCCCATATAGTGAGTATATGTGTGTGAGTGAGTATGCTCAGTGATAGATTGGCACCCTGTCCTGGGTGTATCTCCCCGGTGCCGAAACGTTCTCCCCTAGATGGGTCTCCCCCCCCCCCCCCTGTATTTTTTGCTGTATTAATACAGCAGGAACACTGAAAGGCCGCAGCTGTGGTCATTTTAATTGTGTTTATAAGACAGATGTGCGTCGGCAGACAGATGTGAACATTAACATGCAGACTTCCTTCCTCACACTCGTACCTGCGGCCGCCGAGGCCTCCTCAAATCAAAACCATGATGCACGTTGACACTCTGCCAAATTCTCAGGAGTTGCGAAAATGCCAAACCAAGAAAACCTCAGCCGGTTACGGAGCCGCCTCGTCGTCACCCGACAGCCGGCGGCGGGCGAGCGTGCAGCCCGAGGGCCTCGGGGCCCGGACGGCAAACAGACCACGGCGACACAGGGAGGTTTTCACGTGTTTTAATCCAAAGTTGAAGCAGACCAAGACTACAGCAACCGAACACTGAAAATACGGCCCCCGCCCCGGCCCGGCCCCGGCCCCTCGGGACCTCGGGACGCACGGCCCACTCGCCAAGAAGAGAGAAAACAAACGCGGAGAGTGGACAGGGCGAGCGAACGCGAGCGGCGGCGGCGGCGGCGCAGAACATAAATCCTTTGGATCTTTTAAAGCTGAGCGGCGACCTGCCGGCCTCCCAATACTTTCGTCGCGGTGAACAGAGTCCAGATTTAATACATGGATTAAAAAAATACTATTTTCCAAAAACAACAAAAAAAAAAAAAATAGGAGAACAGGAACACGCACCCATCGCACGGATCAGTGCCGTTCTCCGACGGGCGAAGGGTTCCGCCCGTGAACAGGGTTTCTGTGACGTGAGGACGCGTTCGACAAAAACCTGATCCCCATCGCATGAAGGCACGTGAAAAAACAACAGGGTACAACACCGGGGGCCTCATACGGGGGCCCCCCCCCACAACAAGTGATCGTAAAACACGTCTTTAAAGGTGAATTCAGGACTGAGGGTGTGAACTGTGTGAAATCCAATAACTATAGTATTAAAAAGGGTTCGAGCACATCTCTGTACGGGACAGGGAGCTGTGTGCGGTGTGCAGAGGGCGCCACCACGACTCGGGGGGGGGTATTATAAAACAGGGAGAGGGGGTCGCCCGCTTGCAGGGGGGGGAGGGGAGGTTCGAGCAGTAAGAACGAAATCTCAGCCGGGCGGGGGGGCCTTCGCAGTCACCTCGTCGTCATTTGAGCAGCGCCGACTCGTTTTGGGAGCCGGCCTTTCGAACGTACAAGAGCCGGGGCGTTTCTGAGAAAGGGGAGTGAGGTGTGTGTGTGGGGGGGGGGGCGGGACCACCGGGCCTGCATGAGGTAAGGGCACCAGGGGCGCGCGCTCGTCACCGAGAAATCCGGGCGCCTTTGGGGAACCCGGGCCGAGACGACGTGAGTCAGCACATTCGGAACGCCGCTGAGTAATTAGAAACTATCTCAGTGTCTCGTGTGTGTGTGTGTGTGTGTGTGTGTGTGTGTGTACTCGCACACGTGTGGGTGTCAGACGAATGCAGATTCAATGGTTTCGAATCGAAAAACAGAACGTCAAGTCAAACGGTTCTCCTCTGCTCGTTACAAAGGCTGAGTGATATCAAAAGAGTAAAAGTAATAAACCATTAGAAAGATCAACCCCCCCCCCCTACCCCAACTACCCCCCCCCCAATTTTTCATCGATTATTGCTTCCTTTTAAAACCTTTTTTAAAAAAGTATGCGTGTGCATCTGGATCGACGGGGGAGCCTATCCCGGCGCCCTCAGCAGTTCGACGGGGCGTTCTCGTCCACGGCCTGGATTTTCCTCCTCCTCTTCATCAGCAGGGGGTTGGTCGAGTCCTCGATGGTCTTAATTTTGATCATCTCGTAATCCACCCGCATCGTGGCCAAGGCACTGGTCATTTCCTCCTGCGTCGGACACGAGAACACAAACGTTGGGTCAGGCGGGGGCAGCGGCGACGGGACGACGTCTGCGTCAGTCGTCTGCAGCTGCGCTCGTCACGTTATCAAACTCAAAACGGTATTTATTTTTCTCTTTAAATTCTGCAAAAACTGCTGAAAATCTAACCCTACAGTAATAAATAAATAAGATCATACATTAAGCCTCATTACAGCTGCAGCCAATCAGGAGCCCAGTTTAATGTCTGAATTTCCCCTATAGAATTTAGAAATTATTTAATTTAATTAAAAATAAACAGCAATTATTTAATTTAATTATATAATTTATAGGGTGGTACAGTGGCTTAGCATGTTCTCCTCTCAGCTCTAGGGATTCCCGGTTCAAATCCCCATCTGGGTGGAGTTTCCATGTTCTCCCCGTGTCCGCATGGGTTTCCTCCGGGTTCTCCGGTTTCCTCCCACAGTCCAAAAACATGGATCAAGTCAATTGAGTTCTCCAAATTGCCCCAAATAGAGTGTGAGTGTGTGTGTGTGTGTGTGTGTGTGTGTGTGTGTGAGTGAGTGTGTGCCCAGCGATGGATTGCCCCACTGTCCTGAGTGTATCTGCTCAGCGCCCGAAACGTTCTCCCCTGGATGGGCATGGGGAACCCCCCCCCCGCGACCCTAATAGAGGATAAAGCGGGAGATAATGAATGAATGAATATTTAATTTATATCTGACTCCTCCCATGAGCATCACAGTCAGAGGTCATTATAACATTTATTATAATTTCTTTATAACATTTATTATAAATTATAATTAAATTAAAATACATCATAAGCCCAATTAACTGCACATTGTGATGCGTTGTGGTGACCGTATCTCACCTTGACGTCCTCCCAGGTATCTTTCTCCTCCTTTAGAACCCGACTGGTGTGCAGCGGGGTCTGCGGCACCTCCATGGACTGCTGCGTGATTAAAAGCAAACGTCAGCGGGGCGTCCGGATTAAATCTCAGTTATTTTTAATGAACAGAAGCTCGTTCAGGAACGTTTACAAACTCATCAGGGTCTGGTTCTCAGATTCTTAAAGGTTCTTACGTTGATCCACGGGTGATTCATGAACTCCGTGATGGTCATTCTCTGCGTGGGCTCCGTCTTCAGCAGCATCCTAATGAGCTGCTTGGCTGTGAAGGAAAACGAGGAGAAGGTTAGAATTTAACTTCAACACATAAAAACAGATTTAAACAATTATAAAGTAATGCCTGTATTTATTTCTGTGTTTATTAGTATAGTTCACACACACACACACTCATACTTATTCAGTCAATAATGTGATTAAAACACTAGAAGCATCTTTTTTTTCTGAGGTGCATTGGAATGAAACGATTTATCGGTTTTGCAATTCATCGCGATTAAAAGCGGTATGATTATTTATCATGAGAGCCCCTTCACATCATCATGACGACATTCTTAAGAAAAATATCAATTATGCCGGAAGGCGAAACATTGGACCAAGTGGCGCTACTCACATGAAAAAAAATTTTTTTTATAAATGAATAAAACTTTTTTTTTTACTTTGTCCTTACAGAAAAAAAAAAATTTTTTTTTTTTTTAAATGGATATGAATTTGTGAATTTCCCCATCATGAGACTATCAGATTCCCCATCAGATTATCTTATCTGACTATGTTTCAGGATTTTTACAAAATAACTTAATATTTTGTGTTAATTTTCAGCAAAAGCTCCATGTTGTCCATTTTCGTTATTTTATGTTAACATTAAAAAAATAACAAATATAAGACTTCTGGCTATTTTTAGTAAATTATTCCATAATAATCGTAATACGGTATAATCGTGATTATTTCTTGCACAATAATCGTACCATCATGTAATCGTCTCATCCCTAACGAAGCATCTTAAGCTGATAAGTTTATTCTGAACTAAATAACAGATTAAAACACACACACACCCACACACACACCTTCTTCGGACACCTCCGACCACTCGGGGTTGGGAAACTCGTACTGCCCCATGCGGATTCTCTTCTTCATCCCAGGAGAGATGGCCAGGCCGTGATTGGAGTAGAACGGAGGGTACCCGCAGAGTCTGATGGACGAGAGACAGACGGGGGACGCGGCGGTTCGTCAGGTGAACGACGCAGCGTTGGCGTTAATTCATTAATCAGTGTAACGAGCAAAACGTCATGAGAGACGAGGCATGAGACAGAGTCACTTACAGAATATACATGATGACGCCCAAAGACCACATATCACAAGACTTGTCATACTTTTCTGGACCGAGGACCTCGGGTGCTACGACGTGAAAAAGAGGAGTTACACGGAGACATGAGCGGATTCGGCCGAGAAGACGTGGAACAGACAGATCGGAGAGACGGATGGAGACGAGGGCGCCGGGCGGCGGCGTCTTACCGACGTAGTAGGGAGTGTAGCACGGCGTGGCCAGCGAGTTGTGCGTCGTCGTCTCTTTGGCGAACCCGAAGTCCGTCAGCTTGAGGAGGGCGTGCGACCTTTTGGACGAATACAAGAGGTTTTCCGGCTGAAAGGCAAAAGCACACGGGTCACGTGACCTCCTCGCCGACGGGACGGAACATTTTTACGGACCGGGGTGTGTGTGTGTGTGGGGGGGGGGGGGGGGGGGGTTTGGGGGTCAAACCTTGACGTCTCTGTGTGCGATGTTTATACTGTGGAGGAACTGGATGGCCTCGCCGATACTCTTCATGATGTCCGAGGCCTCTGTGGTGGACAGAGTGAGACGCAGCAGGTTCCATTATGTGTCCAAAAAAAAATTATTAATTTATTAATTAAAAAATAATAATTCACAGAAAACACGTGACGTACCTCTTTCAGTGAACGCCTGGTCCCCGCGGTCCTGAATCCGACTGAACAGCTCCCCTCCGTCCATACTGCAACACAACAAACACCAGGTCAGCGAAGGACACCGCCAACGGCGAGACATCACCTCCTACAGCTTATTATAACGTATGGATTTAAACACCACAACTTAAATTAGGAATTTTGAACAACACAAAGATCAGGATGCATTAACCCGATTACACATCAAGATCCATCCATCATAATCTGCTTTATCCTCTATTAGGGTCGCGGGGGGGGAGAACGTCCATCCAGGGGAGAACGTTTCGGGCGCCGGGCAGATAGACCCAGGACAGGACGCCAATCAATCACTGGACACACACTCACTCACACAGACACACTATATGGGGCAATTTGGAGAACTCAAATGACTTGATCCATGTTTTTGGACTGTGAGAGGAAACCAGAGAACCCGGAGGAAACCCACACGGTGACGGGGAGAACATGGAAACTCCACCCAGATGGGGATTCGAATGCCCATCCAGGGGAGAACGTTTTGGGCACTGGGCAGATACACCAAGGACAGGGCGCTGGGCACACACTCACACGCACACAGACACACTCTATATGGGGCAATTTGGAGAACTAAATTGACCTTGATCCATGGTTTTGGACTGTGGGAGGAATCCGGAGAACCCGGAGGAAACCCACACGAACACGGGGAGAACATACAAACTCCAGCCAGATTGGGATTCAAACCGGGAATCCCCAGTGCTGAGAGGAGAACATGCCAAACCACTAAGCCACCGTGCCATCTATACATTAAAATAAAAAAAAAAATTTTTTTGCTGCTTCAATTTAATGTTAAAATAGTGTATTGTATTAAACAAACACGATGTCGATTAAATTATTGGACGCTGTGACTTTAAATATTTAATTCAGTTTCATCATCATCATCATCAATGAAACACAATTACGCATTTTTAGCAAAAGGTAAGTGTTCATATCTGTGGGAACAGTTTGGGGAAGGCCCTTTTCTCTCCCGGCATGACTGTGCACCAAACAAATTTGATGACACACAGAGCCCTGACCTCAAAAGCACCCAAAACACAAATCGTAAATCCCACAAATGTCGTTCCGGATAAACGATTGAAAATTCACACAGAAACTCAGTGTTTTCAGAAGAGAGTGAGCCGTTAGGGGGGGGGGGGGGGGGGGGGGGGGGGGGGGCAAACCTTCATAACCGCACATGTGGGTGTACGATACGCAGGCGTCCTGGTACTTTTGTCCATATAGAGCATAGTGTGGAGTTGCAGTCAGATGACGCGGTGATTTTACATCCTGTGGGTTTTAAACTCGGGTCCATTTTTTTTGGATGGTCCAATGATGTTATTTATTACAGAAATAACGCCCAACTCCAGTTTCAAGTTTGTCATTTGTGCAACAAAACTCTTATGGTGAGACATCGGGATATACACTACATAAAAGATAATTCAAATATACAAAAAAAAAAAAAAATCTAGCAGAATTTACACTATAAAGAGATACACAACATAAATTAAAGATAAATTAAAGTGACATAGTAAATAGTGCAGAGGTCGTGGCTCGGTGTGTAAATAAATACGGTGACTTAGTATGTAATAAGGTACAAATTACTGTATAGATTAATTATCTAATAACTATATATAACAAATTAATTTTTAACATTGATATTACAATTTAACTAAGGTACAACTAAGGTAATTGTAATATCAATGTTAAAAATTAATTTGTTATATATATATAGTTAAGTAATCTATACAGTAATGTATAGATTACTTAACTATATATATATATATATATATATATATATATATATATATATATATATATATAAACAAATTAATTTTTAACATTGATATTACAATTAATTAAGGTACAAATTACTGTATGGATACTATTTAACTAAACATCATGTTACAATTTAACTAAAAGGTGCAGTTACTGTATGGATGTCTATGAATATTAACTACAGTTGTGATCAAATTTATTCAACCCCCAATGCTGCGAAGGGTTTTATGGAATTCAGTGCACATTTGTAATTGTGTTCATAATGAAATCTTACAAGGACTTGTTAAAGAACTAAATGCAACCAAGATAGCATCAATTGTTTTTGTCATAAAGTATTAAATGGCCTTTTTGTGATTTCTTCATTGACACAATTATTCAACCCCTTTACAACTACCACTCATAAGAACAGAGGTTCATTCCAGTGTTTTCAATCAGGTATTGAAAAGACCTGTGGATGTCAACGAGCAGCAATCAAGCATGATAAGCACCAATTAGGCAGATTTAAAAGGACTGTGATACTCAGCTCCTTCTAGACATCTACTGGTGTGTTTACAAGCATGGTGAAGGCAAGAGAATGGTCCCAGAAGACAAGAGAAGAGGTTATTGCTCTTCACAAGAATGGCAATGGATATAAAAAGATTGCGAAGTTGTTAAATATTCCAAGAGACACTATCGGAAGTATCATTCGCAAGTTCAAGTTAAAGGGCACAGTGGAAACGTTACCTGGTCGTGGCAGAAAGAAGATCCTGACCGCGACTGCTGTGCGCTACCTGAAGCGTAATGTGGAGAAAAATCCCCGCGTGACTGCTAAGGAACTGAAAAAAGACCTGCCAGATGTGGGCACTGAAGTTTCAGCTCAGACAATAAGGCGCGCACTGCATAACGAAGACCTCCATGCCAGAACTCCCAGGCGCACCCCTTGCTGACTCCAAAGAACAAGAAAAGTCGACTGCAGTATGCCAAAAGTCATGTGGACAAGCCACAAAGGTTTTGGGACAGTGTACTGTGGTCAGATGAAACTAAATTAGAACTGTTTGGGACAATGGACCAGCGCTATGTTTGGAGGAGGAAGAACCAGGCTTATGAACAAAAGAACACCTTGCCTACTGTGAAGCATGGCGGGGGGTCAATTATGCTTTGGGGCTGTTTTGCTTCTAATGGTACAGGAAAGCTTCAACGTGTGCAGGGTACCATGAATTCCCTTCAGTACCAGGAGATCTTGGAGGAAAATGTGATGGAGTCAGCCACAAACCTGCGGCTTGGGAGACGTTGGACCTTCCAACAGGACAATGATCCGAAGCACACATCCAAGTCCACTAGAGCATGGTTGAACATAAAAGGCTGGAACATTCTAGAGTGGCCATCGCAATCACCAGACTTAAATCCAATTGAGAACCTCTGGTGGGACCTAAAGAAGGCAGTTGCAGTGCGCAAGCCTAAGAATGTGACTGAACTGGAGGCTTTTGCCCATGAAGAATGGGCTAAGATACCCATAGGTCGCTGCAAGACACTTGTGTCAAGCTATGCTTCACGCTTGAAAGCTGTCATAACTGGAAAAGGATGTTGTACTAAGTACTGAAAAATAATGTCACTAGGGGGTTGAATAAAACTGATAATGATGTGAGCACAGTAAAGACATTTGTGGTTATTCCATCATAAATATTATGTTATATTTGTCTAATTTATAAGTGCCTCTTTGATATAATTGTAAATAAGATGACTGAAATGATCCAAATCA
Source organism: Corydoras sp. C115 (assembly GCA_019802505.1). Lineage (NCBI taxonomy): Eukaryota > Metazoa > Chordata > Actinopteri > Siluriformes > Callichthyidae > Corydoras > Corydoras sp. C115. The sequence goes on along the minus strand of JAFMOC010000188.1, from coordinate 266,822 downwards.
ATGTCAAACTGGCCAAAACACTTTATTTCAGTGGGGGTTGAATAAATTTGATCACAACTGTATATATTACAAATTAACTATAGGTAAATTTAACAAGGGCGGCACGGTGGCTTAGTGGTTTGGCATGTTCTCCTCTCAGCACTAGGGATTCCCGGTTTGAATCCCCATCTGGGTGGAGTTTCCATGTCCTCCCCGTGTCCGCGTGGGTTTCCGCCGGGTTCTCCGGTTTCCTCCCACAGTCCAAAAACATGGATCAAGTCAATTGAATTGCCCCATATAGAGTGTGTGTGTGTGAGTGAGTGTGTGCCCAGTGATGGATGGGCGTCCTGTCCTGGGTGTATCTGCCCAGCGCCCGAAACATTCTCCCCTGGATGGGCATGGGGAACCCCATGTTCCCGTGACCCTAATATAGGATAAAGCAGAAGATAATGAATGAATGAATAAATTTAACAATTAAGTCAATAATTAAGGATGAGATGGTAAAAGCAGAGTGTGGGTGTTTGTAACTGTTCATTTTGTTTAGTGTCCTGATGGCTTGCGGGTAAAAACTTCATAATTAACTCCATCAATTCCAGAGCATCGTATAATTGTTAGAGATGGAGGGAGGTCTCAGGTTTACGAGCGACTGCCTCACCCATTCACACATCACACGTTCAGAGGACGACGTGACGCCCATCGTCGTGAAGTTTTTAATCATTGTGGTTTCAAACCACTCGAGAGGCGTGAAACCCACGTGGTCGGGTGGGCTGCTCTTCTTGGAAGACTGCCAGTTAAGAAGAATTTAATCGGCTCAACAAAAAAAAAAAAAAAAAAAAAAAAAAAGAGAGAGAGAATGTCAGCGAGTGATCGTAAATGCGTCGAGAGAATTTCGCCGCTGCAGGTCTTCCCCTCGTTTATTTTAAATTGGGTCAGACTTGGACGGGCCGTGTGAAAATGGAGAACATACAAATGAACCGATCTGCAGGACTTTATGAAATTTAACCATGTGGGTTTTTTTTTAAATCTTTTGAATGAAATTAAATTGTAAATTGTATACGTTCAATTTCATCCTGCATTAGACTGAATTTAGTAAATGAAGACTGGAGCTGGTCTCAGCGTGGGACCCACGTTTTTTACGGTCGTTCTGTTGCGAGACACATTTATAGAACATACACCCAACAAAATTTTTTTATTAAAAATGTGCATGCTAAATGAATTCGAGAACAATTACAGAGAGTACTGAAAACAGGACAATGGAATTCTATAAACAGGATTTTATTTTATAAACTTTCATACCAAATAGGATATTAAAAACAAAAATAAATGTAAAAACTAAAGAAATGTTTAACATTTAAATTAAATTGCACTCATTTCTCTCCATCTGTTTTTGATCCTAAAAAATGAATTTGCCACGATGGAACTATAACGCGGCCGATTTCAGCGATCTTAATGTTTTATTTTTTTAGTATAAGTGCTGGCGTAGCAAGCACATTTTTATTTTTTTTCATTTTTTTAAATTTAAATTTTAAATTTTTTTTATTAAGTTTTGATCCATTGTGACGGAGCTGAATGTAAAGCGTTACCTTCACGTCTCAAGGCAAACTTAACGGGGACAATGAGACGTGTCCACATCACGTGATCACGCCAATTAAACCCGAAGAAAATGACGAAAGCACAAATTAAAAAAATTCAGTGATATCAGAAGTCAATGAAACTGGAGGTTCCACTGTATTTATTTTTACACGCTGCCCACCACCCGTTTAGAACGTGTCCGCGACTCACTTTTGGGTTGCGACCCACCCGTCCAGGACACGTTCCCATGGATCAGTATGAACAGGTTAATTTAAGCCTGACCGCAGGTCCAGTACAGGTAACTGAAGGCAGAAAACACACCTGAAGCTCAATCCCAATGTTGACGGAACAAAATTAAAAAACCAGCCTTAAAAACAACGTGAAGCTGATGCTGGGGAAAAAGCAGGTAATCAAAGCTTTCAGCACTTTCGTGTTTACTACAGACTGGTTTTCGGCGAAATCATCGGCCGACTGATATAAACCCGAGTTCAGCATTTCACAGGGATGAGAGGCATCGGAACAGCGAGCATCACACACAGCAAACCACAGCGCACTTTCAAGACTAACTGAAGTTTCAGAGCAAGAAGAGAAGCCAGAAAAAGGAAACTGACTCGGTGTCATTTAAGAAACTCGTTTAACCAAATAACACCGACTGGTCACAAAAAATAAATAAAAATTAAATCAGACAATTAAAACACACCGTGTTCTCCAAAACACGCAGAACTAATGATGCAGTCAACTCGAGTGAGCCTCACAAAGGTTTGATGGAAATGAGAACGGAGTTCAGAGTAATTAAAGACTTTGATCTCATTTATAATCAAAAACGGTTCAAACAGAAAACAAAACAAAGGAAACCTTTATCTTTGATCTCGACACATTGACACAGAGCTGACGAATAAAAATAAAAAAGGAAACAATACCAAGAAAACGAGTTGAACTTCATCTCAAAGGCAACGCAATGCTGCTGTGCGATTACACTGTCGGGCCAAAAGTTTGTGGACACCCGCCAATTAAAAGCCCTGTTCTGTGATGGTTCAACTCCAAAGATGAGGGAAGATCCTACATTTTTAAAAATGTTAAACGTGTTTAATTGTATTATTTAAACGGAATCGGCCGGCGGCAGGCTTGTAATACGATGACATCATAGCGCTGACCGAGCTGCATGACGAATTACGATGGCTCGAATTTCTTAACCAGTGGGACAAACCACAACACGCCCCCCTGTGGTGGCGAGACAATCGTAGGTCACGTGGCTGTCTGATCTTGATGTGTCATTTGGGCTGGATACACACACACACACACACACACACACACACACACACACACACACACACACACACACACACACGTGTGTTGATTACCGATATCCGCTGATGTGTCACTCATGACCAAACGTTTCTGACCTCATAACCCTGGAAATAACTGATGAAGCAGTAAAGAATATTTTACGTTTACGTGATCAAAACTCTGAATTTACAGAGGTCACAAAGCTTCAGGTCTTTACATCATACATGCCAACAGATAAGGCGAGGTTGAGGCTATGCGCAGTGCACCTCATTGGGTGACCGGACTAAGCACCTCAAAAATAAATAACTAAATTAAATAAAATAATTTAAAAATGGGACTGTAGTGGAGGGCTGAACTGAAAAACAGCGCACATCACCCACACAGCACCACAGACTGCGGAAACGAGTCCGAGTTAAAATAATAAAGTCTGTTATGTTTACAACATACAAAAATAAAAGGAATCCGGCAGCAGACTGATATTCAGTATAACAGATTAACACGCGTATGAATTTTCATCGACGTCTCTATTTATTCACAGTACATTTTTGCACGTCTTTTCTATTGTTTTTTTTTTCTATTTATATATAATGCCATGTGCACTTTAAGGAGGAGCTTAAATCTCGTTATACGATGTACAGTATACTGTGTATGTGGAGTATAATAACAATAAAGGCTTTCTATTTCTATTCTATTATTCATTTATTGATTTATTAGCGGGTTAATATAAAAAATGTCGTCATTTTGCAGACGCTTTTATCCAAAGCAACTTACAAGGTGAGCACAGGGTTCATCACAGCGCCCCCTGGAGCAATGAGAGTTAAGGGCCCACACGCTCAAGGACCCACACTGGTAACTTCAGTGGAGCTGGGATTTGAAATCTCATTTATTTGCTCTTTGTTTTAATGCTGGATTTGATTCGTCTGTTGCTTGTGTGTGTATGTACAGTGTGTATATATATAATGTTTTGGTTTTATTTATCGTGCAGCACTCTGCTTGACGCTTGCCGTCTCTAAAACGTGCTTTATAAATAAAATGTCTGGTCTCTGATCGTATTGAAGTCAGTTTTTGGCTTTATATCTGCGTCCGTTTATCCGTTACGCGTCGGCTCGTTTGATATTTCCATTTTTATGTTCAGAATCGCGAGGTTGCGTCGGACCGGCCTCGTTTCGTCTCGTGTAAACATTTCTTTCGTGGTTTTCGTTCGTCGGGGGGGACGTCCTCACAGTCCTCACAAAAGTCCTTACGTGCTCTTAACACACGTATGTTTACATGATGCACCGCTTCGTTCTAACGGATCGTCGCTCGTGCTGATTTGCATGTTCTGCCCGATTGAAGCACTTTTTTTTTTTTTTTTATTTGATTTTTTTTTTCGTCAGCGCGACATCAAAGCACTATCTGAACGCAGATCTCGCCGATTCCTCGCCTTTACGGATAAAATGGAGCCGTCAGCACAACCTACGGTGCGCAACCGATACTCAACTAAACGTGAACTAGAAAGTCAACGTTTGATATTAGGTTTTCATTTCCTTTCTTGAAATGGAAAAAAAAAGGAAGGTGTCAACGGTTCAAAGCGAGTCGAAGCCTGAAGACAAATCGCTGCCTTTCAGCCGCTCTCGACTGCCGGAAAAAAAAAGGGTGGATGTGTGAAAACGCGGCGTCCATGAGACCGAGCTTCGTAAAGAATCTGACACTTTCGACATCTGAAGATACAGCGGCGTGGGGGGGGGGGGGGGTGGAGAACGTAGAACTTTATTATCATTAAACACACACTGGGTGCAAAGTGACTTTGGAAAAGTCGAATTGGCGATTTGTTTTAAAAGGGACCAGAACACAGAATCTAAGACCTGCGATATGCAAATTAAACCCAGATGACATCACAGCTTTAATAATAATAATAATAATAATAATAATAATAACGGGCAGCGCGGTGGCTTAGTGGTTCTCTCAGCGCTGGGGATCCCGATCTGGGTGGAGTTTGCATGTTCTCCCATGTCTCCATGGATTTCCTCTAGGTTCTCCGGTGTCCTCCCACAGTCCAAAAACAAGGATTTAAGGTGAACTGAATGCTCTAAATTGCCCCATAAAGTGTGTGTGTGTTAGTGAGATTGCCACCCTGTGCTGGGTGTTTCTGCCCAGCACCCAAAATTTTCTCCACTTGATGGGCATACAGGACCGCCCCCCTCCCCCCTCCCCAAACCTTAGAAGATGATTAAGCAGAAGATAATAGTGAATAAGCGGCACGGGTGGCTTAGTGGTTTGGCATGTTCTCCTCTCAGCACTAGGGATTCCCGGTTCGAAATCCCCATCTGGGTGGAGTTTCCATGTTCTCCCAGTGTCCGCGTGGGTTTCCTCCGGGTTCTCCGGTTTCCTCACACAGTCCAAAATCATGGATCAAGTCAATTGAGTTCTCCAAATTGCCCCATATAGAGTGTGTGTGTGTGTGTGAGTGATGTGTGTCCTGTCCTGGGTGTATCTGCCCAGCGCCCGAGATGTTCTCCCCTGGATGGGCATGGGGAACCCCCCCCTCGTGACCCTAATATAGAATAAAGCGGAAGATAATGAATGAATGAATAATAGTGAATAAATTATAATAATAAATTACTTTAAGTGAAAGAGCTTATAAAAGCCTCGTTGTTCGTGAACCTGAGACAACGTTATCCAAATATAAACGTAAAACCTCCATCGGCCGGCGTTCTTTTTTCTTTACTGCTGACCCGATGCCATCAAACTCCTGCTCTCAATTTAAAGACACATTTCTTCTGCTGCTTTAAATGATTCCTATAGTTTTGTTCACCTTAAAACTTTAAAACCCTTTTCTGCAACAGAGTCAGACACTCTTGCAGCTGCCGTGCTGCGTCAGCGGGATGCTCCTATTGGTCCTTAAGAAATTTAATTGGTTCATAATTAGTTTAATGGTAGTGTTCTACTTAAGCAATAAATATAACAAAAACAAAACAAAGCCAGGTTTCATCTGCGGAACAAAAACACTGAAATGAGGTAAAAGTGACGGGGCTAAATATAAAAAAAAAAAGCCTTTTTTTAAGCATTTCAAACAAATTAAAGCCTAACGAGATTACGCGTTTCAAAACATGAAATCACAATATGATGCAGACCGGTCTCACAATCACAAGAGGACAGAAAGTGTGTGGGCCAGCAGGCTGCGTCACACTCAAACAGCACAGGAAGTTGGTACATGACGAGGATGCTGCTTGCTCAATGTGTGTGTGTGTGTGTGTATGTGTGTGTGTGTGTGATACAGAGATCATGGCAGCGTCTCTGAGGCATCTGGCCTACATGCCGAAGCTGGGGCTTCTCTTTCCCCTAATCTTAATTAGGACAGCACAAGTAACCATCCAATTACCATCATCCAAAATGTTGTCTACTCATTATACTAATTATACTCATTACTCACAGATGAGACAGCGTGACCTCCTGAAGACACAGATGAATCGACTCGCCCGTACCCTTTGGGTATCTGTATGATTCAGCTGTACGCGTTACTCTGAAGCGGCCAACTCAAAGCTCACATGTCAACAGATCAGAGGTCAGCGACGGAGATGTAAGCATTCACAACACTCACTATTCCATGACGATGAGTAAGCACTTGCGTCCTTGGTAGAGGTTCTCGTACACGTCCACTATGCGCACGATGTAGGAGCAGGGCGACGCTCGCCAGTGCAGCTCGATCTCCCGTCTGGCTTTGGGACAGTCCTGCAGCATCTGCAACAGAAGATACAGCACAAAAACATTTAGATATCATCATTAATAAAAAAGACGCTTTCAAACGCTGAACCCAAGAACCAGCTGGCGGTCCAGTTCGGCCACGTGGCACCGAAACGGCAGCAAACGCAGATCTACCACCTGAAACGAACTTTCCTCACTTTCAATTTAATTTTGTTTTCAAAAACAAAACATCTGCAGGGCCACAGAACCACCCACGTCACGGTGTCAGGAGTTGATTCAGGGTTCCAACAACATGATGCAACTCAGATAATCCTCAATAATGAGGGACTTAACGAGCTGACAGGTGGCAGGAGTGGAGAATTAATGATCTCATTAAATTTTAATGCAGCATCTTTTAATCTGTAATGCGAGCGAGATTAAAAGATGAGCTACAGATGCGTGAGGGCGTGTGGTGTGATCAAAGTTACAGCTGGAAGCAGAAACAGGGGAATTACATTTTTTTATTCTTTATTCTAAACATAATATTTATATTTTAAATTCTTAATCTTTTAATTCTACCTCTAAAGCTTAGAGTCAAAAAACTGGGTTCCATGAACCACGTGTTATGCAAGTGACAGTCTCCTTAAATCTGTGGAACCGGCACGGCCATTATAACTTTGAGTTTGGCGCCCTCTTGCGTGTGAGAAGCTTCATTACAACAAAAGAGCTTCAAATCGCTGCGATATTCGTGTGATTTTACAGAACAAATGCAGAGTCGGAAATAAACCTGCAAATAAAATGATTCTGCAATTTGATAATTATAATTTTCATTATTTATATAGCACCTTATCTATAGAAGCAAATAAAAAGTGCTTTACGGTGGAATAAAACTAATGCAAGCCATTTAAAAAAAATTAAAAGAAAGAAAAATAATCATGAAACCTATCTGTTATCTTCCACTTTGTCCTCTATTAGGGTCGCGGGGGGGGGGGGGGGTTCCCCATGCCCATCCAGGGGAGAACGGTTCAGGCCCTGGGCAGATACACCCTGGACAGGACGCCAATCCATCGCTGGGCACACACTCACTCACACTCTATATGGGGCAATTTGGAGAATTCATTTGACCTTGATCCATGTTTTTGGACTGTGAGAGGAAACCGGAGAACCCGGAGGAAACCCACGGGGACACAGGGAGCAATGGAAACTCCACCCAGATGGGGACTCGAACCAGGAATCCCCAGCGCTGAGAGGAGAACATGCCAAACCAATAATCCACCCATCAAGAAATCAGAGCAATAAAATAAGAAAAGAATATATAGAATAAAACATAAATAGAATAATATAAACATAAATAAAATTATGAAGTCATGTAAACGGAGCTGTAAGATGCTCAAACAGGAACGTTTTCAGATTTAAAAGCGTCTAAAGTCGGGGTTCTAATGTTCTTATTCAGCTCATTCCATTTGAAAGGGGCAGAGTAAGGCGGCGTCTCTGTAGATTTTTAATTTAATACATTTTTTTAAATAATTAAACAAAAACACAGACACTGTGTGAGACACCGTGACCCCAATCTTTAATTCTGTGCTACAGTAATAAAGCACAGCTATAAACAAGGGTTCGATCTAAGTGGTTGTTAATCTCTTGGCGTGGCGTTGAGTTATCAGTGAGGTTCAGCGTCTGTGCCTCACGCTCAGGTTAAAGAAATCACAAGTGGCTGCTGGTTCAGTATTTCATCATTATGAACGTATGAAGCAATAACCCTCATGCCTGTGCCTTCAGTGCATGCCGTTGGCCTCCATGACGATGATGTAACGGAGGCAGCCGTGACCGATTCAGTGCAGAGTCGGTGGCAGCAGAAAGGTCTTTAACGTATTCAGAATGTGCATACGGTACGCATGACACACTACTCCACACGGTCATTACTGACACGGCCATTACTGACACGCCGTGGAAAGAATCCGAGAGTGGACCTCACGGGGAATCACTCCGCACCTCATCAGCACGGAGGACCGGGGGGAGGAGAGCCACCGCCGGGACGCTCTGCTGCCGGCTGCTCATCTTGTGATTTCATCCACATTATATAATGATTCAGAGGTGAAGACGGGCCTCATTTTGTTCTTACAGCCCATTCTGATAAAAATAAATAAAGAAAGAAATCCTAATATATATATATATATATATATATATATAAATAAAATAAAAAAAGGGCGGCACGGTGGCTTAGTGGTTTGGCATGTTCTCCTCTCAGCACTAGGGATTCCCGGTTCGAATCCCCATCTGGGTGGAGTTTACATGTTCTCCCCGTGTCCGCGTGGGTTTCCTCCGGGTTCTCTGGTTTCCTCCCACTGTCCAAAAACATGGATCAAGTCAATTGAGTTCTCCAAATTGCCCCATATAGAGTGTGTGTGTGTGTGTGTGTGTGTGTGTGTGAGAGAGTGAGCGTGTGTCCAGCGATGGATTGGCGCCCTGTCCTGGGTGTACCTGCCCCGAAACGTTCTCCCCTGGATGGGCATGGGGAACCCCACCGCGACCCTGATAGAGGATAAAGCCGGAGGTAATGAATGAATGAATGAATATATATATATATATATATATATATATATATATATATATATATACACATACATATATATACACACACATACATATATATACACACACATACATACACACACACACACATACATACACACATACATATACACACATATATAAGCCATTCAAAAAAATAATAAAAGAAAGAAAAAAAAGAATAAAAGACAAAAAATATATATATAATATTAAGAACAAATAACATTATAAACAGTCATGTAAACGGAGCTGTAAGATGTTCAAACAGGAATGATTTCAGATTTAAAAGCGTCTAAAGTCGGGGTTCTAAAGTTCTTATTCAGCTCATTTGATTTTTTCCAAATTTATGTGGGACGCTCTGCTGCTGGCTGCTCTGAAAGCAGCTACTCACACCAGCAGGGGGAGCTCTTTTCATCCACATTATATAGTGATTCAGAGGGGAAGACGGGCCTTATTTTTTTTTTAAAGGCCCATTCTGATAAAAAAATAAATAAAGAAATAAATCCTAATTTTTTATTTTATTATTATTATTTTTTTTTTTTAAACTGTGATGTCTGGCGGCTTTCGCAATCTGAATGCAGATCTGTCTGCACTGATGTACCAAACATGTTTGCTTTTATGTTTTTACAGGATTACGTTTTCTACAGATTATTAAAGCCTATTCCTGTTAATTGTGCTTTTATTTAATTGATTTGATTTATTCCACCAATGTGCGACAGGAGAGAAAAAAAGAGGAGGAAAAGAAGAGAGAGGGGAAAAAAGAAACAACCTATACATACATTCCGATATACATATATACACAGGTATATGCATACCTATACACATACACCTACAAACATACACAAATACACACACACCTTAATATTATTAGCAGTCGTGTGTGTGTCTCTTTATGTGTGTACTGTATGTATGTGCCCCTGTTGTAAGAAATCCTAATTTGATGTAGACAATCAGGAGGTGTAACGAGGTCAGTCCAGGCGTGTACGTCTGTAACGCAGGTCACGGTGGTCAGCTGGGACACACGGGTCAGCGATACAGCCTTCACACAAATCCTGAACCAAACAAACGCCTGCCCATGTTCTTGAGTCTACAGATGGCCTGATGCCACCCATGCAGCACCCGGCAGGCACAACCAGTCCCAGGCTTTCTTCCCCCCCCCCCCGCACCACCACTTACAACCCAGTCTGCACGCCATTCGCACAAGATGACATTTCACTTCCCTCCGTTCTCAGCACATTTCAGCCGCGGGTTTTCGGTTTCTTGGCACTAAAACATTTGTACCTTTAGAACGTGTGCGTGGGATGTAGGTCATCAAGCAGCATTAACCTAAATAAACATTCGCATAAACCAAAGGTCTAATTAAAAGGCACCGCACCGAGTCATAACGAGAGCGGCAGAGCTCGTTCATATGAACCCGGTCCTAATCCCGGAGAGCCGGGTCCATCTGCCGGCTCGTCCCGTTCGGAGAGGACGGCGTGCACGCGGGGAGGACGGCAGATGTGCCCTATTCACCTTCCAGCGGCTCCGCACAAAGACAACGCCGACGGCTACACAAAAGACGGGGGAGGGCGGAGGAGGGGTGGACGCTGCGTCCTCCAACTGCTTGGGTTTACACATTAAGAGATGACCGCGCCGACTCCGTACCCGTTCCGTCAGCATGGGTTTAAAGACACGAGTTAAGACTCTGATTTGTGAACTCCGGTCTTAAACCATGAGGGAATAAAAGCAGAGCGGAATTCAGGAGGAGGATTCTGCTCATCATTCCAGGAACTTAAACGTTCTGAAGCGTCCTGCACTTACTGATGGTCTGCCATGTGAGAACCGGTTGAAGAGCGCAGATTCGATGCCGCAGTGGCCCACAGAAATACAATCCTTCCTTCCAAGTGTAAATCTATGCCAACCAACCCGCCGGGTGAATCAGCAAAACACAAAATGTTATCGGCGTCAGTGACGGACGGAACCGAAAACGACGTGAAGAACGAGGTGCGAGACGGAAAACGTTCTCCGTACATCATAAAGCTGATATGAGATTAAATGCTCTTTCTGTTGTGTTCCTACTTTATATAGTTTTAACTGAACAGTTAAAAACTCCCACACTCCTGCTTTTTACTAAGTCACTTTAAATTGTATATATATATATATATATATATATATTTTTTTTTTTTTTTTTTTTTTTTTTTTTTTTTTTGCCGCATACATATGTAATTATTGTGCAATTCATTTTATCTTCATGTAGAGTTTATATCCTGATGCCTCACCTTAAGAATTTCTATGTGCACATGTCCCAACATGGAGCATAAATGACAAATAAACTTAAACTTTAAACTATAGCAGGGTCTAGATCGGGGGGTGGGGGCAAACTCAAAGTCCACTTTAGGTCACAGGCCGATCAGGATCAACATTTATTGAAAACACTAAGGCCTAGTCCACACGGGATTGTTTTTAAAAACGTTTTTGTCCACATGAACCCGCACAAATACGCCATTGAGTGATGTCAGCACAACATAAAGCCAAAATGTATGTCAGCCAATCAGAATCCATCAAAACCAAAACAAAAATAAATAAACAGTAGCATGTGTGATGTCATCGGCGCATTATTTGTCGCAGATGGCGACGTCGAGACCACAAAATGCCGTTTTCACAATTACACACACATTGGAGCTTTCAGAAATCGTTTCTTTGCCCAGAGTTTTTATAAATAATCTTTTTGGTTACGTTTTCATTCGGATTAAAGGCCCAAAAATTTATTCGTTTTTCTAGATACCCGGTTACGTGTGGACTAGACCTAAAAATAAATGTTTTCTAAACACAAATAGAAACAAAAAGAGAGAGGAATATTACTGCACAATAAATTTCAAATACTTTGATCTCTATAAAAATTCTCTCGTTACAATTATACAATAAAAAAAAAAAAAATTAAAAAAAACACGGAAAAATAAAATAAAAATTCCACAAAAGTCAAAACAACAAATCAGGACGTTCCATTTTCGTTGCTCTCGGGCCGTTTCAGAAAACTAAACTACAACTTTAAATATCTTTAATTACTTCTGCTCTCAATTGAAAAATTTTCCTGACAAAATGGGAGGCATTCAAAAACGGCCCGTTCATTAAGAACAATAATAAAAGATTAATGTAAGTTGATCTCGCGGGTCGCATCGATTTACATCACAGGCTAAGACCTTTGAGTTCGACACCCGCGTTCCAGAACCCTTGTTTTGCTGTCGCTCTGCAATTTCTACAGCAGTTTTATAATCAGGACTTTATGGACAGTGGCAGGGTTGCTGGTTTCAGATGTAGCGTCGAGCGACCGCAGAGTTGACAGCGCGCTTTGTAAACAAGTAATAGTGAAACTACTGCCCACACTGTTTAGCTTCAGAGTAATAAACAACACCGCTTCCCTACACACAGACCCTAAATCGGTTTCCAACACAGCGATCCGCAGTTTACGCCATCTGTATTTATAAACCCCCTCCCCGTCCGTCCCCGTCCGTCCCCGTCCACCCAGGGAAGGAAATTCCTTCCTTTGACTTCCTGATCACAGGTTTTTTTTTTTTTTTTTCTCCCTTCATCATCGTGGAGTTCGACATCTGGACCGCTCACAGGACATGATCAACCCCCACCCCCCCACCCCCACCCCCGATGGAAGTGGTTTTGAATTAGACGGTGTAGTGTCTCCGGGTCGCCCATCAGCGGGATTAGATTATGGGAGGAAACTGGAGTTCCTAAAGGAAAACCAAGAAGGCAGATGCTTTTGTTGCCCCACCTGCGTATCAAAGGCGGGGGGCTTTTAGCTGTGAGGCAAAAACGTTAATCACCCGCCGCCAGGGAGATCCAGCTGAGATTTACAGGGCTTTTTCTGACGCAGAGCAACAGAAAACTGATGAAGGTTTACAGCAGCCAGGCAAAAAATGTTTTTTTTATTAATAAATAAATTAATAAATGGATGGGCAGCATGGGGAACCCTCCCCCTCCCCAAAGCGGAGGATATTGGATGGATAAATAAAAATAAATAATAAAAATAATAACTTGTAAAATCCAAACTGATTTCCTCCACCAGATGTCGTCCAGCTCAAAGACGAAGGTTCAAAGGTTTCGCTTTAACTCGTCAACCACAATTAACCGTTGACCTCCCACAGACTGATGATACTCTGCAGACCGCCGTATTTCCGAGCGGCCCCTCCACACGACCGAAACGTAGATGGTGACCACCGGCTCAGACACACTTTGCGCGAGTCAGCTGAGTTCCTGGGGGGGGGGGGGGGGGGGGGGGGGGAGGGTTCCACTTCACAGCGCTTTATGGAGGAAGCAACGCCTTTGGATTCCATCTGATTCGATAAGAGCTCCATTAGCTCGCCCGGTCCCTCTGCGCGGTGGATCCGATCAAACTGATCCGATCTGAGCTTACTCACGCCCTCCCACCTCACTGAGCCTCGACTCGAATTAAAGACCGGAGCTGAGGGTTCGAGAGCGAGATGACGAGAAACGTCCGTCGGGTTTGAGTTTCTTTAAAAGACTTCGAACTTTTGTTTTTTTGAAAAGCGACAATCACAACTCATCAATCAAGTCATCAATCAGGATATTTTTAACGACAGCGGTCTTATAATTCTGCACTCATGAATTCCTCTTACTATACAGCTGGACCTTGTAGTTCTACAACATCATTCTGTAGTCCATGTTTCTCTCCATACTGTGTACCTTTGATTTGTTCTCTGATGATCAGGACCATGAACAGAACCGGTATCATTAGGGTGGTGGATGATGCTCAGTACTGCAGTGATGCTGACATGGTGGTGCAGGTGTGTGGTTGCTCCATCAGTGATACGGGACGCTACAGACAGGACGGTGGTGTCTGTATATTTGGAATTTGTGTTTGGTGAAGGAGTCGATCGGAGGGGTTCAGAACGTCAGTAGCACTGCTGTGTCTGATCCACTCATAACAACCAGCACAACACACCAGCATCGCGTCCGCATTGTGTACACACATTTATATAAACACACACACACACACACACACACACACACACACACACACACACACACACACACACACACACACACACACACACACACACCAAGCCTTATTTCAAACTGAGATTTTTACAGTTTTGAGTATTTAATTATGGAATCTACCACCTGATTAAAGTTCCCGTTTCCATTTTCATACAGTACTGAAACTGAAACGCTACAGTTCTGGATTCGCAATTAATATCTCTCAGAATAACGAGAGAGCGGTACAGAAACATGACCCTACATGGTGAAGTGCAGTTTCTATTAAAGTCCGAAATTAAAGTCTAAATGATCAACACGATTGTATAACACTTATGACTTCCATCACTGTCCACTACACTGAGGGGGCAGCTTTACTGTCATCTACATTCATTCATTCATTCATCATCTCCCACTTTATCCTCTATTAGGGTCGCGGTGGGGTTCCCCATGCCCATCCAGGGGAGAACATCTCAGGCGCTGGGCAGATACACCCAGGACAGGACGCCAATCTATCACTGGGCACACACTCACACACACTCTATATGGGGCAATTTTGAGAATTCAATTGACTTGATCCATGTTTTTGACTGTGGGAGGAAACCGGAGAACCCGGAGGAGACCCACGCGGACACGGGGAGAACATGGAAACTGCACCCAGATGGGGATTCGAACCGGAAATCCCTAGTGCTGAGAGGAGAACATGCTAAACCACTAAGCCACCGTGCCACCCTGTCATCTACAGCTTATTTTATACATTTTAAAATTGTGTTGGCTGATAATTAACCGCGAATTAAACTTCCCGTCCTTCATTCTTAATTTAATTGAAGGGAACCTGAATATGGTTCCAATCATTGACAGAGTTGATGAATCGAAAGCGTTTTAACGCCGGTGCTCCACAAAGAAGCCAGAATGTAAACACGGAAATTAACCCGCGTGTTTTTTTAGGCATCGTCACGACAAAACAACGAGAAAGACGCCGTTTGACAGCTGCAACAGTAATCTGAGCGGGAGGTGAGTCCACACCGTCATGACGTCCAGATCATTTTGTGAGCACGTTCTCAAACCACCCCAGACCAAAAGCACGGACGTCTCGACGGTCTGTGCGGTCATTCTGGTCTGCGGCGTGATCACGGTCCTCACAACTTCACGAACATGAGCGTGAACCCGACGCAGGGTTTCCATTTAACCGGCGTGAACAGGACGGACGAGCACGGAACGTGTCCTCATGGTCGTCGGGATGGTGGACACGCATCCAGCCACTTCGCATTTAACTGAGGAGTTAAAACAGCACCCGAAGAGAAAAGAGGCCAAAGCCGAGGGTAAAGGGGAGTTAACTGAAGGGCAAGTTGGTACAGAACCCAGATTAATGAGGCGGCTTCATGCCCTGGAATGCGCTCGGTTTCAGGGTAAAGCTTTGTGCATCTCGGAGCAGGTTCTTCGGGTTTCTTTATCAGCGGGCATTCTCTCCGGATCCCGTCTGAACGCTCTGTTAATATCCAAATCGATCTGACCGTCGCATGACAAGCAAGTTCAACCAGCTGCCCGGCGCGGTTTGTGAAGTTTGTTTTAGATCAGGATATGCAACAGTGCCCTCATACTGAAGGGGGCGACGTTCTGCAGTGTCGGTGCAAAGGTTATTTCATTCATTCATCTTCCACTTGATGCTCTAATAGGGTTTGGGGGGGGGGGAGCATTCAATTTAGCTTGAATCCATGTTTTTGGACTGTGGGAGGAAACCGGAGAACCTGGAGGAAACCCATGCGGACACGGGGAGAACATGGAAACTCCACCCAGATTGGAATTTAAGCCTGGTTCCCCATGCCATTTCATTTATTTTAGTTTATTTTTGCATATGCTGTAAAAGTGTGTGTGTGTGTGTGTGTGTGTGTGTGTGTGTGATGGCTGAGTGGTTGGGCTGTTGGGCTACCAACTGAAAAGTTTACCTTTAACCCTCAGGGCTTCAGGGAAAGGCTGAATGATGGCTGACCCTGTGCTTTAACCCCAAATCAATGTGGGACGCCTGTAGGTCACTTAAAAGCATCGAAGCCTTAATGAGGCCACGCCCCCTTTAGCAGATTTTCACTGAGCTGACTGAGAGCAGAAGGCTGCAACGTCTTTAAATTGTTAATTCCTTAACGTGACGACGTTCAGAATCTTTATAAACGTGTGGCGATGTTCTCTTTGATTTTATAATGATCTCACTGATGGACACAGAACCTTCACCCGGACGGCGTCCTCTAAAGACGGCGTCTCCCATTCGGGCGATCTCATCTGTAGGGTTCCCGTTTCCTGCGTTCTCATTCTGAAACGCGACGTTCGATTCGGAGCAGAGGACTCTCTGAAAGTCGAAGACGTCCCGACGCCACGTCTTTCTGCTCTAAATTAGCGCCCAGACAAAACAGCGAGGGGGATTTCTTTTATCTGTGGCAACCACGGCAACCGTACATCCTGGACCCCGCTCAAAATAGGAACTTCCCCTCGCCAGTTCCTTTTACAGAACAGAGAGAGCGGACAGACCCAGGAGAGAACATCCTATGTTTTAATGAATTTAAAATCTGTTAGCTTTACAGACGAATCGAGTCCAAATCCTCTACATGGGACCGAATTGGAACTCAGAACCCTATAATATGGGTTACTAATAAGTGTGAGGGGGGGGGGGTTGGGTGATTAACCGCCACCTGTCATGACAATACTCCACTTCCACACTTCACACCCCGCCCACCCGAGACGCCTCACATTCCACGATGACGAAAGTCTGAGGGTATTTTTAACACGAAAAAGCGTCGGGACGTTTGAAAGAGGAGGACATTCGGTCGTCGGGTCGTCCCCTTCACATACAGGCTTTAAGACATCCCCGAGTCAGTACACCAACCAGGTTACTGCTTATATTTTAGCAGTCCCACAGGGAGCGCTCACATTCGGAGTTCATTATTCTCAAAACGGATGAATATTTTAAGCATCTGTGTAATTTTCCACAGCGCCCCCACATGACCTCAGGAAGCAGCGACTAATAAAACATGAGTCAGGACTAATTGAGCATTTTAATGCATATGAAGGTCTGCAGCAGACATTCAACACCGGACCACGACCTGAAGCACGGCGGAGACGGAGACAAAAAAAGTGCCGCGTCATCGCTTCATGAACGGATCTCTGAATGGAGGAGCGGTCGGCCGATCGATCGATGGATCCCCATTACGTTACACTCATTACAACAAACAATTCAACAAATTAAAAACAATTCCAATATAGAAATATTTAAAATATGTATATTATTATCTAGGGTGGCACCGTGGCTTAGTGGTTAGAATGTTCTCCTCTCAGCGTTAGGGATTCCCGGTTCGAATCACCATCTGGGTGGAGTTTCCATGTTCTCCCCGTGTCCCTGTGGGTTTCCTCCGGGTTCTCCGGTTTCCTCCCACAGTCCAAAAGACATGGATCAAGTCAATTGAGTTCTCCAAATTGCCCCATATAGAGTGTGTGTGTGTGTGTGTGTGTGTCCAGTGATAGATTGGCGCCCTGTCCTGGGTGTGTCTGCCCAGCGCCCGAAACGTTCTCCCCTGGATGGGCATGGGGAACACCTCCCCGCGACCCTAATAGAGGATAAAGCGGAAGAAAATGAATGAATGAATATTATTATTTATACACCTGTTTTACATACCGTCTCACACGTCAGTTTTTGGCTTGTTTTTATAAAAATCTACTACAAAAATAAAAAGTGTGGTTTGCCGTCGTGTTCTCAGATGAGATTCAACCACATTAAACATATCTTGTGTAGATCGTTCGCATAAAAGTCATCTTAACAGTCGCCGATGGTTTGCGGACGCTAATAGAATTTTTGTGGACGTTAATTGTCACCGTCTACAAATAGAAACATCATCGCCTGAAATACGAGCGGGAGGAAACGCGAAAAGTCACGGAAGACGTTTGAGGTGTCGCGGAAAGTCCCGGCCTCGAGCGAAAGAAGCACAACTGTTCACAGCGGTTACGACGAGCCGTCCGTCCGTCACGCCGTTCCGCTTTAAACATCAGAGTTACGGTTCTGTGAATGAACACAAAACGAAGGAGAACAACCACCTCGGTCCCATTCAGACGTAGAGGGCGGGTTATTAATAACTATGGTGGTGCTGAGACCTATCCCAGCACTAACATGATGACACAGGGGAGGTCGATCAACACAAACCTAAACTAATCAACGTGAAGGTTTCAGCATGTGAATAAACGTCACGGGGAACGGAGGACGGCAAACGCTTCGGGGGAATCGTCCTGCTCTCGTTTTTAAAAGCTTGTGGTTGAGCAGGAAAGAGTAAAGGAGGGGAACCGGCGAAAAAAAAAAAAAAATCGAATAAAGGAATGTGTCCAGACGTGAACGGGTTCTATGAAAGTGCACGGAAAAAATATCACCTTTAATCTATAATTAACAGACATCATTTAATAAGTTATCAGATCAACGGAGCTCAAAATATCTCTAAATAAGGCCGGAGTGTGAGGTCGATGTGCCGACTGCCGAGATAAACAGATTAACTCCGAGCTGAAGACTGTGAGGTGCTTTCCATCCGGTTACAACAAGAGAACTTAATTATTAATTACTAAACTGAACATTTATTTGACACAAAGCTAAATATATTTACCAATTGAGTCCCTGTTTCTAGAGGAACTGAAAAGTCATACAAATTAAATAAAAGCTTGATATATAGGTTTAATACTCTTTAAATTCTTGTTAGACTTATTATTATAAAACGGGTAGTTCCAGTCCTTAAATCTGATTGGCTGAGCTTTGACATCATTGACAATAACACAAACCACTAAGCGCTTCACATTCGTATATGTGCGTGATGTACTATACATTATTTCCCTGTTTATTTTTTTATAAACTGTTCTACAATATAGCAACTAGATGGCAGTGTATGGTGGTTAGAAAAAAACGGAATCCTGTTACTCCGCGATCAGCGTTCACATTAAAAACTGGTCTAGATTACATCGCGGAAGAGCAGATTATTAACTTAATTATTATTTTAATTTCAACCAACACATTAATAATTAAAACCTTGGTTGTTTTTTATTATAGTGTGTTCGTAAGTGTTTTATAAAAGCAATAAGGCACTCGAGGTTGTGTATTATTCTGAATGAATCACGGGAAAGAAGTGGAACTGTACCAATAACACCCCTTTCCCGTGATTTATTCAGAATAATGCACCGCCCTCTCGTACCTTACTGCTTTATTAATTTAGCGTCGGTGTTGCGGTCGTCATCGTGGTCTGTGTACAGAAGGTTACACCCTCAGTAACATTCAGTCACGTTATATGGCTCCTTTTCACCGCATTCCTTTTTAGCGTACGTAACCGAATTACTGCACAAAGGCAAAAGTTTGTCCTAATTAAAAAGAAAACATGAACGAATTAGCTCAAGACCTTCCAACCACGACGAACCAACATGAAAACCACACGAACAAAATGTCCAACTACAGAGCTCTGGTTTCAGAGGTATGCTGGGAACAGTCTTAATCCGGCTTTTCTTTCTGGAGGATTTGATGTGAAAGTTTATGACGACGTCAACACGTCCAAACACGGCAGAACAGGCACGCACAGGAACCGGCTGCGCACGACGTACATTAGAACTTACTGCAACAAACTGTGTTCACAGAGGAGGTTTAAATTTTAACCATTTAAAGAACGGAGACCGAGGCCAACACGAACCCACGTAAGAAAAGCAGTGCTGAACTTCGGGGCTTTCCATCATGAATTATACTGAAACCTGACCGCTCACAACATTTTTAATTAGAACAGTCAGCAAAGACTACAAGGTTCAACCTAAAACGTCACGTCAGCATGAGGAATAAGCTCGCTACGGACATATGACCAGCGTCCAAGAGAGAGGAAGACGGAATTTATATTCAAACTGAAGTAAAAACACACAGTGACCTTAAACAAAAATCTTAAAAAGTATAAACTCTGAGTCTCCTCCCCTCCTTAATTTACTTATTTAAAATTTTTATTTATTTCTATTTTTGGCAGGGTATTGAAGCGGTGTTGGCATTTCGTATTTGTGTATTTCATATTCTTTTATTTTTTAATGTGTGTTTGTGTGTGTGTGTGTGGGGGGGGGGGGGGGATTTTTTTTCTTTCCTTTCTTCTAAAAATGTTTTGTTTCGGGACAGAATTGGGGAAAAATGCTGAAGTCTGAACTTTCCACACAGATTTACTTTGTTTGTACATCTGTATTATAACTTCTCAATAAAAAAATTAAAAAAAACATAATAAATAAAAAAAAAGTTTAAAAATCACCAAAAAAAAACAAAAACAAAAAAAAAAAACACAGTGGCAATAACGAGCCCTTAAATCGAAAAAGGTAGATGGTCAATATTAAGTATATTTACTATTAAATACAAATAAAACGTTGTAACATGACAAACATGAAGACGCATGTCATTTAATGTGTGTAAGGGGTGTGAACGTGGTGGATTAGTGGTTGGGATGTCCATCTGAAGGTCAGTGGCCCGGAGCCTCATTGCTCCAGGGGTGCTGTATTATGACTGACCCAGTGTTCTGACCCCCGCCATCGTTGGGCGCTTTGGATAAAAGCATCTGTTAAATGACGTAACGTAAATGTTGTGGGTGACTGAGGTCAATCAGACGGTAGATCTTATTTATGCACCACACACACACACACACACACCTGCATTTACATAACACACTGCTTACTATTTGATCTAAACAAAGGAGAAGATATTTGGAGATTAAGGCAATGAAAGGTCATTAACATGCATTACTGAATCACATCAAAGGCAGCAGATCAATCGCTTCCTCATTTTTACACCACAACTCATTACGAACAAATCTCTCAGACGCTCTGGAGTTCGAAAGCTTCGGCGTGTGTTATCGAGGTCACACACTTGGCACCAAATCAAGAGTAAACAACGTGGAAAAACATTTACAGAGATGTCACATGTATCGACGTTTACGCAATCGCGTGGATGCTACCGAATCAGAAGCTGTTTACTAAATAGATTTTTCCATAACGGCGCAAAGTGCCTTCAAAAACATCAGATCCCCGGGGATTTTCAGACTCACTTCACCAGTTTAAACTTTAAGCTGCGATTATTTTTCCCAGCCTATCCCGGCCTCCACACAACACCCAGTATGTAAAACAATACATTTAATTATTTAAATTAATAAAATTCTCTCTCTGAAAAGATGCAGTTCACAAGTTTGCAAAAGCTGTGAGACCAAAATACATCCTGCAGACACATTTATAGCCATTTTAATGATTAATTTATAGAAAATGATTACTTAAAATGCATTGCCCCACATAAACACACACACGTGATGTCTTTCCTGTGCGAGTCTGAGGATTCAAATCAATCTAATTAACGTTTGGGCCTCTAAAGACACTTTGCGTGTAAATATGATGAGAGTATAATTAATGCAGCAAGAACCGGGTTATTTAAGCAGAACCTGAGCGAGTATAGAGCAGGCGGTAGGCTACATGCATTTGTTTACCGCTGGCATTAAGGCCGTACGAGTCGATTGAGATGACGGGTTGCTGAGTAATTTGAGTATTGTCAGTCAACAAAAATGTTCCGGATGCAGCGTTCGTGGTCGAGCGGCTTTTAAAATAATAAACTAAATGAACATCTGTGGTACATTTTCTTTAGTTGAAACTAAAATGTTTTGTAAAACTATATTTAATCCAAACACATGACCCCGTCCTCAACCTCCATCTTTGTTGAACTTGGGCCTGACCTCATGATGTGACTCCCTCGAGGTTCTGCGGATGGGAGTCATCGGTCTGCCGCGTGTGATCCTAAAGGCGTGGCGTTTCATTCAGGGCACATTACACAGCGTGGAGACGGGTGACTAACGACTATAAAGGACAGAACCATCTGGGAAACGTGTCCTGATGTGTGAGCGCTCATGTCTGCAACATCTGTTAGGATTCCAAAAATCCGGGCACTGTGTGCCAGCTATAACCGATCCACTCCTGCAGAGCAAACCGAACCGGTGGTCAGACGCCCGGTCCGGCATCAAAACTCCACCGAACATCAGAAACGTTCAGGACTCACCACGCAGTGAGGTATATTTAGGATTCAGCCGGGCACACGTGCAGAGAGAGCTTAAAGAAATCCAATAACGAGGATTACCAGTTATAAATAACCAGATTAGCGCGCAAACAGCCTCCAGATCAGTTATTATATTACAGAGAACAGGACCAGTGGAATAATGAGCACCTGGACTCCGCTTTAACGGAAAAAAGATCAAACGATAAACTACAGATTCAATGCAAATCGCCCTTCAGCATGTCTGAGATGTGGGAGAAATCTAAAGTCTTAGGCGTGAACCCACAGAGGTGGTAAACATTCCCACAGAAAGAACCCACGTAACCCCAACTGCTGCACCACCATGTCACCGGACCGCGCCGCCGTAGAACAGAGAAGAAGGTACGATTTACATAGATGTTATTGTGTTAAGCTGCGTCTTTAACATGGTGCAGGTGATGGGGAAACACCACCACGGACGTCCTTTAGCACGTCTTGGTGGCGTGTACCTGTTCAGATGCAGTGCATGATGGGAAAAGTACTGAAACACACATGATGACTGATAACTGATGAAGGCCTTGGTTCTCTGGTCTTCATTAATCTACTTTCTGCAGATATTCTGTGTATCCATCCATTATGTTCCGCTTTAACCTCTATTAGGGTCGCGCGGGGGGGGGGGGGGGGGGGGGGGGGGGGGGGGGGGGGGGGGGGGGGGGGGGGGGGGGGACAGGGGGGGGGGGGGAGGGGGGGGGGGGGGAGGGGAGGGGTGGGGGGGGAGGGGGGGGGGGGGGGGGGGGGGGGGAGTGGGGGGGGGGGGGGGGGGGGGGGGGGGGGGGGGGGGGGGGGGGGTGGGGGGGGTGGGGGGGGGGGGGGGGGTGTTGGGCGTTCTTCCCCCATGCCCATCCAGGGGAGAACGTTTCGGGCGCTGGGCAGACACACCTAGGTCAGGGCGCCAATCTCTATCCATCACTGGGCACACACTCACACACAGACACTCTATATGGGGCAATTTGGAGAACTCAATTGACTTGCTCCATGTTTTTGGACTGTGGGAGGAAACCGGAGAACCCGGAGGAAACCCACGCGGACACGGGGAGAACATGGAAACTCCACCCAGATGGGGATACGAACCGGGAATCCCTAGCGCTGAGAGGAGAACGTGCTAAATTATTAAGCCACCGTGCCTATTCTGTGTATCATTCTCCTTTATTCTGCAGATTTCTCCCGTTTACTCGGACACGATGGATGAAGCATGCCGTGTCCTTCGGGGTTTAGACGGAGAACGGTTCTGGGTTTAGCTCTATGCCGGTTCTGACACCGGAGACGCAAGAGCGCGGTACCGAGAAAGCAACCTGACGATCTGGTCATCTTCAGATAAAAGCCACAGAGCTTTCATTAAAACTTCACTCTGTTGCCATCAGGACGGCGTTTTCGTCTCCTGAAGAAAAACGCAGAGAGGATGAGGAGGAGTTCCTTCCCAACGGAGATTCGGACCCTGAACTAAACGGATCCCATCCACAACACCTTCAACACTCAAACAGGCGTGGTATCTCAGTGGTTGGGGTGTTGGGATATCAATCTGAAGGTTGTGGGTTCAAATCCCAGGTCCACTGAAGTTACCAGTGTGGCTCCTTGAGCAAGACCCTTAACCCTCATTGCTCCAGGGGGCGCTGTGATGAACCCTGTGCTCAGCTTGTAAGTCGCTTTGGATAAAAGCGTCCAATAAATGACCAAATGTAACGTAAATGTAAACAATTTTTAACCCTGTACAGCATTAATTGCACATAGACGCACCACTCACTTTAATCATAACTTATAAAACAATTTTTAGTTTATAGCTTTAGTTTATTACAGAGCCATATTTGTACAGTTTTTTTTATTTTTTTATTTAATTTGCACATTGTAAATACATCCATCCATTATCTTCCGCTTAATCCTATATTAGGGTCGTGGGGGGGGGGTTCCCCATGCCCATCCAGGAGAGAACGTTTCGGGCGCTGGGCAGATACACCCAGGACATGACGCCAATCTATCTCTGGGCACACACACACTCACACACACACTCTATATGGGGCAATTCAGAGAACTCAATTGACTTGATCCATGTTTTTGGACTGTGGGAGGAAACCGGAGAACCCGGAGGAAACCCACGCGGACACGGTGAGAACATGGAAACTCCACCCAGATGGGGATTCGAACCGGGAATCCCTAGTGCTGAGAGGAGAACATGCTAAACCATTAAGCCACCGTGCCGCCTTGTAAATACATATTTTATATTATTTATCCTTATGAATAATCGTTTTGTAAATCTAATTTCTTTTTCTTACTGTAATTCCAAATTCGTAACTTTATGTGGAGTACCTGTACCGTGTATAATCACACATGTGACCAATAAACCTGATCTGGAAACATGTTCTGCGATGCCCTTGGGAGGCCACAAGAGGGATGCCCTTTGACCTTTGAGAAGCACATGAGAAGGAACTGTTTAGCGTGCAGTCTGCTCTCTCACCTGCACAAAGACACCCGCCGTACAGAGCAGCCGGCGTCGCGGGGCTTTTTAACGACTGCAAAACTCAGACGACGAGTCAAAACTCTTTCTAGGAACCCGCTCGCACTCGCACTCGCACTCAGCAGACCCTGCTTTCCTCTTCGTCTGGGTTCCAGCAACACATTTATTTTCCACTTGCGCAACTAGGTGGATTTGCGTCACTAAAAAACAAATAAATGTCTCTCTCTTTGGACGCGGCCGCCGAGGCTCGAGATCTGTCGGCCAGACGGTGAAAAATCTCCAGCGCGGACGCAGATCAGCCCTGAAAACTACACTATTGTTTACAGGCTTGATTACAGAGATCCCCAAAACAGATGAACCAAGCGCCAACATGAGCTTTAACAGACATGGAACACAGCTACACACCAACATCTGAGAAGACTGAGCAGATACACACAACTGACGTGAGAACACACACACACACACACACACACACACACACACACACACGGCTATAGGTTTACAAACATAAACTCACAACACAAGAAGCGAATACAATAAATAAATTTAAATATATTAAAAAGAATAACTGGGCAGCAAGGTGGCTTAGTGGTTGGCATGTTCTCCTCTCAGCTGGGGATTCAGGTGCGAATACCAATCTGGGTGGAGTTTGCATGTTCTCCCCATGTCCACGTGGGTTTTCCTCCCACAGACCAAAGACATGGATTCAAGGTAAATTGAATACTCTAAATTGCCCCATATGGTGTGTCTTTGTGTGTGCCCAGGTGTATATTGGTGTCCTGTCCTGGGTGTATCTACCCAAAACCTTCTCCCCTGGATGGGCATGGGGGAACCCCCTCGCAACCCTAGTGGAATATTAAGCAGAAGATGATGAATGAATGAATGAATTCATTATGGTCTATCAGTCTGAAGGTTGTGGGTTCAAATCCTACTGAAGTGATCAGTGTGGCTCCTCACTGCTCTAGGGGGCGCTGTGTCAACCCCGTGCTCTGACCCCCAACCATCGAGATGGGATATTTTCTAAGTCGCTTTGGATAAAAGCGTCCGCTAAATTACTAAATGTGTAAAAAATAAATACATTTTTAAAAAATTCAAATTTTTTTCTTAAAATTGAGCAATAGCTCTTATGTATACAGGACACAATCATGAAAGTACAAGACCTAACATTTGTTGTTTTTTGTCGATATTCCATATCAACATTAAAAACTTTTAAAACTAATATTATGGTTAAAATAATGACTAATAACCCAGAGTTTAGCAAGAAACATGAAAAATGATGAGCAATAACGCATCATCCATTCATCAGAGAAACATCTAAACTTTCACTCCGTTCTTACACAATTCCGGGTCATTTGTTTAAAATACATTGCAAACTTTTAAAAACATTATCACTATAACTACAATTAATACATATGGTCACATGGGCTTCATTTGAATCTCATTAAATATCAAAATACATCAAATCTAGGAACACATATGACTACAGACAAAAAAAAAAACAAAAAAAACGGTGGCTTAGTGGTTTGGCATGTTCTCCTCTCAGCACTAGGAATTCCCGGTTCGAATCCTAATCTGTGTGGAGTTTCCATGTCTTCCCCGTGTCTGTGTGGGTTTCCGGCGGGTTCTCCGGTTTCCTCCCACAGTCCAAAAACATAGATCAAGTCTATTGAATTCTCAAAATTGCCCCATATAGAGTGTGTGTGTGTGTTTGTGTGAATGAGTGTGTGCCAGGCGATGGATTGGCGCCCTGTCCTGTGTCTATCTGCCCAGCGCCCGAAACGTTCTCCCCTGGATGGGCATGGGGAACCCCACCGTGACCCAAATAGAGTCTAAAGTGGAAGATAATGGATGGATGGAATGTCCAAAGCACAGGCGACATGGTGGCTTAGTAGTTTGGCATGTTCTCCTCTCAGTACTGGGGATCTGGGTGGAGTTTCCATGTCCTCCCCATGTCCTCATGGGTTCCCTCCTGGTTCCCCGGTTTCGTCCCACAGTCCAAAAACATGGCTCAAGTCAACTGAGTTCTCCAAATTGCCCCATATAGAGTGTGTGTGTGAGTGAGTGTGTGCCAAGCGATGGATTGGCGCCCTGTCCTGGGTGTATCTGCCCAGCGCCCGAAACGTTCTCCCCTGGATAGGCATGGGGAACCCCACCGCGACCCTAATAGAGGATAAAGCGGGAGATAATGGATGGAATTCTTACCTTTAGGGCGAACACGTCTCCGTTCTCTTTGGCGTAGATCTTCAGGACCTTGCCGTTGATGCCGAGCCCCAGGACCTGGCTGGTGACCTTGTACTGGTCGGTGATGGCGTTCTTGCGGATCTGCAGGGCGGGTCTGGCGTTGTGCGGGGAGCCCTCGTCCTTCT
Source organism: Corydoras sp. C115 (assembly GCA_019802505.1). NCBI lineage: Eukaryota > Metazoa > Chordata > Actinopteri > Siluriformes > Callichthyidae > Corydoras > Corydoras sp. C115. The sequence continues at coordinate 239,854 of JAFMOC010000188.1, read as the reverse complement.
GCTGCTGCTGGTTGGGGAACATCTTGGCTTTTCGGTCGTGAGTTCGGAAGCCTGCGGGACTCGGGACTCGGGAGGCGGCTCTGCCCCCGACAGCCGCCCTGCCGTCTCAACTTTCTGAACTCTGGAGCTCCGTTCAGCGCAGTGCCGCCGCCGCCGGTTCGGTTCGGTTCGGGCGGGTTGGGGCCGGTTCGGTTCGGTCGAAGCCGCGGGTTCGGGTCGGTTTTTGTCAGCTAGCCGTCCAGCTAACCTCCATACCGAAAGTCAAAGCCAACTCGCTCTCTGAGAGGAACCGAAAAGCCGGGATAATTCCGCCGAACTCGACTTCAGAGCCGGGGCTGAGGCGCGGGGTGGCCCGGGCTGGCGCGGAGCTCCGTCCCCGGTGTGAGGGACGCCGTTGAAACCCGCCTTTAAAGCCGAAAAACGCGACAATGGCGAACGCGGCTGCTGCCCTTCCGTTACTCCGGGCCGCTGCCTCCCTTCAGCCGGGTGACGTCACGCGGCCGCCGGCTCTTAAAGACGAAGTACGAGGATTAGTGGCGTTATTCGCGCGCATGCGCACCAAGGCCCCTTTCCAGAACGTTGACCCATGCCCATGCAGGGGAGAACTTTACACCCGGGGGGGGGGGGGTATCTATCACTGGGCGCACATACACACACACACACTCTATATGGGGCAACTTGGAGCATTCAGTTGACCTTGAATCTATGTTTTCGGACGCGGGGAGGGCATGGAGACTCCGAGAGGAGAACATGCCAAACACTAAGCGACCGTGCCGCACGTAATCCATTAATCGTCCACTTAATCCTATACTAGGGGCGTGGAGGGGGGTGTTTCGGGCACCCAGGACAGGGCACCAATCTATTACTGGGCACACTCATTCCCACACACTCTATATGGGGCAACATGGAGCATTGAATTTACCTTGAATCTATGATTTTTAAACTGTGGGAGGGAACCGGAGAACCCGGAGGAAACCCACGGCGGACGCGGGCAGAACATGCCAGCCACTAAGCCTCCACTTAACTTCCACTTAATCCTATACTAGGGGTGTGGAGGGGTTGCCTTATACTTCATACAGGGCAATGTTTCAGGCACACACACTCTATATGGGGCAACTTGCAGCGTTGAATTTACCTTGAATCTATGTTCTTCAATGTTTCAGGCACACCCACTCTATATGGGGCAACTTGCAGCGTTGAATTTACCTTGAATCTATGTTTTTTTAAACTGTGGGAAGGAACCGGAGAACCCGGAGGAAACACACGGCGGACACAGGGAGAACATGGAGACTCAGAGAGGAGAACATGCCAACCACTAAGCACACATAATCCATTATCTTCCACTTAATCCTATACTAGGGGCATGGAGGGGTTGCCCCATACTTCATATAGGGGGTAATGTTTCGGGCACCGAGGATAGGGCACCAATCTATTACTGGGCACACACACACACACACACACACACACACACACACACACACTCTATGTTTTCTAATCTATGTTTTCAAACTGTGGGAGGGAAACCGGAGAACCCACGCAGACACGGGGAGAACATGGAAATTCGATATATATATATATATATATAGGGTGGCACGGTGGCTTAGTGGTTTAGCACGTTCGCCTCTCAGCGCTATGGATTCCTGGTTCGAATCCCCATCTGGGTGGAGTTTCCATGTTCTCCCCGTGTCCGCGTGGGTTTCCTCCGGGTTCTCTGGTTTCCTCCCACAGTCCAAAAACATGGATCAAGTTAATTGAGTTCTCTAAATTGCCCCATATAGAGTGTGTTTGAGTGAGTGAGTGTGTACCCAGCGATGGATTGGCGCCCTGTCCTGGGTGTATCTGCCCAGCGCCCGAGACGTTCTCCCCTGGATGGGCATGGGGAACCCCACCGCGACCCTGGTAGAGGATAAAGCGGGAGATAATGAATGAATGAATGAATGAATGAATATATATATATATATAAATTTTAGGTCTAAATTGGCAACAGCGCCCTCTTAGGTTACAGAATTCGAAGTTCACAGAGGTCCCACAGAGAGGGGACTTCCAAACACAAGGTGAGGTAGTTTAGTAGTTTAGTGGTTAGTTAGCTCAGTGTTGGGATATCAATCAGAAGGTTGTGGGTTTAAATCCCAGCTCCACTGAAGTTACCATTGTGGGTCCTTGAGCGAGGCCCCTAACCCTCATTGCTCCAGAGAGAGCTGTACCAACCCTGTGCTCTGACGCCAACCAAGAAAGACCCCGAAAACAGTCACTTTGGATAAAAGTGTAAAAAAAGTAAAAAAAAACTGACAGAACACTCAGAGAACAGAACCACAAAGTGTCAAAGCAACTTCCACTTCAGAGGTCTGCACTGTCACTAAAAACCGCTTTAACACAACATTTGGTCGTTTATGTTTTGGCTTCTATAACCAAGAAATCGCCCACAGCTTCAGAACATCAGCGAGAGACGCGAGAGACTGAGGGGTAGAACACACATCCGAGGTGATTCATCTCACCATCTGCCGTCCGTCCTGATGAAAGCTCTCCGTCAGAACCTGCGAGAACACCTGCTGAACCACAGTCCCCTCCACAGACACTGAAAATCAGACTGGAAACCATTTTATTACATTTGCACCTAAAAACTTATAATAAACACTAATAAATACCATTGATTAAACGTTTAATACTTTGTTTAAAATAAAGCTAATACATAATTCATTCATTCATTCATTATCTTCTGCTTTATCCTCTATTAGGGTCGCGGGGGGGGGGGGGGGGGGGGTTTCCCCATGCCCATCCAGGGGAGAACGTTTCGGGCGCTGGGCAGATACACCCAGGACAGGGCGCCAATCCATCGCTGGACACACTCTCACTCACACAGACACACTCTATATGGGGCAATTTGGAGAAACTCAATTGACCTTGATCCATGTTTTTGGACTGTGGGAGGAAACCGGAGAACCCGGAGGAAACCCACGCGGACACGGGGAGAACATGGAAACTTTACCCAGATGGCGATTCGAAACGGGAATCCCTATCGCTGAGAGGAGAACATGCCAAACCACTAAGCCACCACTAATACATAATAATAATGTATAAATTAAAACATGTATTCACTGTGGAAGCGCTAAATAAAAAAAATTACAATTATACAATTATATTTTAGTGCTGCGTTACTCTTACTTACCACACGGTGGAGCCACAAACACATGTAACAGCTTTCACATACCGGCGCTTAATCTAATAGAATGTGGAAATTCACAGAGAGCTGTATGTTATTTAAAATAAACAGAGATTTCTTTATATTCTTTCTTTTTTCTTATTTTAAACTGGATCTCAAGTTTCTCGAGGTTAAGACCTTTAAAAATATCGTTTAAACGAGGTTTTAAAACTCATACGTCACTGTACTTCACTGTATTATTAGGTTCACCTTCTTATTTCTACACTTAATCCTAAATTACTTTCCATGAACATTAATGAACTGCAGAGCAGTGTATCTGTTCACCCCGCACGCCACCGTCCTAACCGACATTTTATTTTAGAAATGCACCACAAACTGCCTCCTCATACGGATTTCAGTGCATAATAAACCCTGCGTGTCACCCAACACTGCGATTGTTCCTTGGTATCCAACGCTGTGTCCATCCCTGCAGGGAAACTTGTTTTTTCAGGTGTGACTGCGAGGCCAGAGTGATGAACTCTTTACCCAGCTGACCTTTTATTTATGGCAGGGTCCATCCAGACCGGCCTGCTTCCCAAAAGTCTGAACCATCCGTGGCTGCTGAAGGGTTCTATATAGAGCTGGCATTCTAATTTCATGCGTTGTGTAAGCTGGGAGCAGACTTGTGCAGACAGATCCTAATGAACCGTTTGCCCCCAGTCACCCAAACGGTTACCGAGAGGGCAGTACAGAGACGTTAATGCACTTTAATGATACGCCTTTGGAATGAATCGGAAGGCAGATCACAAGCCGGGCCTTTCCTCCCATCAGCACGAAGTACGAGGATTAGTGGGTTTATTCGCCCCTTATCAGAACGATGCCCATGCCCATGCAGCGGAGAACTTTACACCCGGACAGTGTGTGTGTGTGCGCCACTATCACTGGGCACACACACACACACTCTATATGGGGCAACTTGGAGCATTCAGTTGACCTTGAATCTATGTTTTCAAACTGTGGGAGAAAAATCACGGTGGACGCGGGGAGGACATGGAAACTCAGAGAGGAGAACATGCCAACCACTAAGCGACCGTGCCGCACGTAATCCATTATCTTCCACTTAATCCTATACTAGGGGCGTGGAGGGGGGTGTTTCGGGCACCCAGGACAGGGCACCAATCTATTACTGGGCACGCTCATTCACACACACACACACACACACACACACACACACACACACACACACTTTATATGGGGCAACTTGCAGCATTGAATTGACCTTGAATCTATGTTTTTTAAACTGCGGGAGGGAACCGGAGAACCCGGAGGAAACCCACGGCGGACACGGGGAGAACATGCCAACCACTAAGCCACCGTGCCGCACATAATCCATTATCTTCCACTTAATCCTATACTAAGGGTGTGGAGGGGTTGCCCCATACTTCATACAGGGGGTAATGTTTCGGGCACCGAGGATTGAGCACCAATCTATTACTGGGCACACTCACACACACACACACACACACACACACACACACACACACACACACACACACACACACACACACACACACACAGACACTCTATATGGGGCAACTCACCCATCAGCACTGATTTAACTGAATGACCCGGATGTTCTGCATTGGAAACCTTTCATCTCACACCTCAACCCAATTCCACAGCCTCTCTTTATGAAACCATCGTCATTCTGAGACCTCGGATCGTCTCGCGCGCTCCGATGGTAGACGGTTGTATAATGGACATTAGTCATAGCCGCATGCCGTCACGTTGACATGTCCTCCAGACATTTCCCGACTGGTTCTACCAGTCCGAGTTAGAAAACAAAGCCATTACAACCTCCTCCAGCACCAAAATGTTCCGGTTAGTCGGGAGGCCGAGGAATTTAAACTCGGTGCCATCGATGAGGCATCAGAGTGTGGGTGTGGGTGTGGGTGTGGGTGTGGGTGTGGGTGTGGGTGATGGCAGCTCAGTGGTCAGGGCGTTGAGCCATCAATCTGAAGGTTGGCGGTTCAAGTCCCAGGTCCACTGCAGTTACCAGTGTGGGTCCTTCAGCAAGGCCCTTAACCCTCATTGCTCCAGGGGGCGCTGTGACGAACCCTGTGTTCAGTCGCTTTGGATAAAAAAAAGCGTCCAATAATGTGTCAATCAATCCCTTATTAATTAATTACTCTGCTTTATTATCGGCTCTAACGGCCTTCCTCGTCTGTTTCTTTTGAGGTGTCCCCCGGCGTCCTGGAGATCTTCATCCATGGTTCTGCTGACGAATACTGGATGGAACCTGAATATCAATTGGACTGGCGGTCTTGCAGGACGCCCCCTAATGGACTCACATATAGTATTTCAGTTGTTAGAGTTTTTCCATTTGTTTAATATCTCTACATGGCTGTCCTACACTGTTGTCGCTGCCCGGCCGCTCGAGGAGGACGAGTCTCAGTCCTCCCAAGGTTTCTTCCTTAAATAACAGCATAACAGGGAGTTTTGTCTTGCCGCTGTCTCTTCGGCTCGCTCTTTGGGGGTTTAAAGGCTTTTCATTCTGTAAAGCTGCTCTGTGACGACGTACTGAGGTAAAAAGCGCGACAGAAATAAATTAAATGAACTTGAACTTGAATAAATGACCAAATGTATCAGATCCGTCAGAGTGACCAGAGCGGCGGCCGAAACCCAACGAGCCTGCCATAAATGAGCCAGTGTTTTAAAGCAGGATGTTGAAGATGACGCGCATCACGTTCTCACATACCAATAACCAAAAGTAATGTGTGAAAAAAACAAGTATGTGCTTTAAGGAATGGAGTGGACGGATCATGGAGGGCGTAACTCAAAGCTCAGAGCTTTAATTCTTGTAATTCTCTGCGTTCTGGTGTCGCTCCATCCGTCCCTCTGAGCTCACTGCACTCTCAGGTGACCTTTCTGTTGAAATAAACCATCCATCCATCCATTATCTTCCACTTGTCTGGGGTTCGGGTCGTGGGGGCAGCAACCGATGTAGGGAGACCCAGACCTCCCTCGCCCCAGCCACCTCCACCAGCTCGAACCCAGAGGCGTTCCCAGACCAGCTGAGAGATATAACCCCTCCAGCGTGTCCTGGGTCGTCCCCGGGGGTCTCCTCCCAGCTGGACTTGCCTGGAACACCTCAACACCCCAGGAAGGCGCCCAGGAGTCATCCTGACCAGATGCCCCAACCACCTCAACTGGCTCCGTTTGACGTGGAGGAGTAGCGGCTCCACTCCGAGTCTCTCCCGGATGACCGAGCTTCTCACCCCGTCTCTAAGGGAGACCCCGGACACCCTGCGGAGAGAACCCATTTCGGCCGCTCGTATTGGCGATCTCGTTTTTTCGGTCATTACCCAAAGCCCATGACCGTAGGTGAGGGTTGGAACGTAGATCGACTGGTAAATCCAGAGCCTTGCCTTGTGGCTCAGCTCCTTCTTTACCACAACAGACCGGTATAGGGTCTGCATCACTGCTGACCCCGCCCCCATCCGTCTGTCCATCTCACGCTCCATCTTCCCATCACTCGTGAACACAACCCCGAGATTCTTCATCTCCTCCACTTGAGGGCGTTGGTCGGAGGCGTGGGCCCGGGCGTCGAGATCCTCGGTTGCTGGAGCATAAACTAAATCATTCATTTCTTCAGGTTCTACGTCCATTTGGGCCCCAGAGTCTGGCCGGAGCTGAGAGGTCAGTGGGTCAGTGGGGGCGCTGTTTGGTTTGTGCTTTTGTTTTTCGGAGTCATGTGGACATTCCGAGCGTCCTCTCGTTCAGCTGTTCGGCACAAAACAATGAGGAACTCGCTGCCGGTAATTTGCTCGGCCTGCTTCTGGCTGCTGGGTTCCCTGCGGTCTCAGTCCAGTGGAAGAAGTGTCCCACTCTAACCCCCGAACAATGGAACGTCCCGCCGGCGTGCCCAAACGCCCCAGTTGCTACATACAACCGATTTTGGGAATCGAGTTGTTTTTGGGAGGCGATCCAAGTAGTGCCTCACAACAGGCATCATCTCTGCCCCATCTCCGACCCCCCCCCCACCCCACTCCCCCCCCCCCCGTAACCCAACACTCGCATGTTCTGGATGAACACCAGCGGGCCGGGGCAAAACAGGGCCTGTCTGCATAAACAAGATCGGACATGCGTCTGGTCAGCGCGTCATTAAAGGTCCGTCTTTCATTCAGTTCACCTCATGAAACGCTCGGACCGCGGGGGGGGGGGCGGGGGGGGGGGGGGATCAGACGGTGCTTTCTCAGTAAGGAACCTGAAAGGACCTGAAAACAAAGACGGCGTTTTGTGTAACGGACACATGTCCCCCCGTCCCCCCCGTCCCCCCGTCTGCGTGCTCGGCTCTGACGCATGGCGGGCGGCGCACCTGCTGTCGCTGCTACCTCCCCCTCACCTGAAGATCCTCCCCGGGTCCCTGGAACCTAATCCACCCAAAGCCTGAGCGTCCTGATGGAGATTACTGCGTTAGAACCGGCTGCGTTTTCAACAAGACAAAAAAAAAAAAACCTTTTCAAGAATCCAAAAAGTTTAATTATCATAATTTAATTATGCTAATTATTATTTGTATCACATGTGGTACATCAGACAGAAACGAAATGATGGCTCACGGACCGCGTTCACTCGGTTCTATTAAACTTAAATTTTAAAAGAAAATAAGATATAATTACGATATTGGTTTTTAAAATATAATATACAATTTACAACTATAAACAACAATAAATATATAAAATATAGAACATACAATATACAACTATTAATATGATATAAATAAATCCGCTTTATCCTCTATTAGGGTTGGGGGGGGGGGGGTTCCCCATGCCCATCCAGGGGAGAACGTTTCGGGCGCTGGGCAGATACACGCAGGACAGGGGGGCAATCTATCACTGGGCACACACTCACACACACAGACACACTCTATATGGGGCAATTTGGAGAACTCAATTGACTTGATCCATGTTTTTTGGACTGTGGGAGGATACCGGAGAACCCGGAGGGAACCCATGAGGACAAGGGGAGGACATGGAAACTCCACCCAAATGGGGGTTTGAATGGGAAATCCCTAGTGCTAAGAGGAGAACATGCTAAACCACTATATATACATATAAATATATGTAAAAATATAGGGCAGCATGTTGGCTTAGTGGTTTAGCATGTTCTCCTCTCAGCGCTGGGGATTCCCCATTCAAAACCCAATCTGGGTGGAGTTTGCATGTATTCTCCGTGTATGCGTGGGTTTCCTCCGGGTTCTCCAGTTTCCTCCCACTGTCCAAAAAACATGGATCAAGTCAATTGAGTTCTCCAGATTGCCCCATATAGAGTGTGTGTGTGAGTGAGTGAGTGTGTGTCCAGTGATGGATAGGCACACTGTCCTGCGTGTATCTGCCCAGCGCCCCAGACGTTCTCCCCTGGATGGGCATGGGGAACCCCCCCCCCACCCCGCGACCCTAATAGAGGATAAAGTGGAAGATAATGAATGAATGAGAATGAAATATAAAATATAAATATAGCACCCTGTGTAATGTGAAATATAGAGAATATGTATATAAGTGTAAAATGAGGTGGATGGTGGAGTGTTTTGGTTCATGAACGTCTGATTTGTTGGGTGTTTTTGTTTTTCTTCTTTAATAATAATAATAATAATAATAATAATAATAATAATGTCTCCATCGTCCAACGCTGCTCTTGTTTTTCAAGAGTTTCAACCAAACGGCGCACAGTCTTTACCTTAATGAAGCTAAACGATGAGTTCCAGAGTCGTTCTGCACCACGCTGAACATCTTTATCTGAGAGAAGAACAATAACAACACTGTAGATCTCACCCCGCAGTGGGTGGGGTCGACCGAGACGGAACCACCAACCGGAGACGCTGCGCTGCGTCTTTTCCCCTCTGTAAATAAAGAGCAGTGTAATGTTTGCTGTTTGCTGAGGATGTATGAAACGGCCTCGTGAGCACTGCCCTCGTGTTTATTAACGACGTTAATTATTCAGAACGGTGCGGTGAGTTTAACGTGGTTTTAAAGCGGGGCAACCTCGGCCACGGCGTCCATCCACTTTGTAGTTCTCCACGAGGAGAATGTTCCCGTGCACGCTTGGCATGTCGTAATAATTTATGGAATGCTCATGAATTTTAGATGAAATGCCTTCAGAGATATATTTAGCCGAAGCAACTGGTCAGAAATTCCTCCAGCAGAACGTAATGCAGCAGAGGAGGCCGAGTGAGTCTCCACTACAGCGTCCACATCGAGATCCATCCATCAGCTCCCGCTTTATCCTCTATTAGGGTTGCGGGGATGGGGGGGTTCCCCATGCCCATCCAGAGAACAATGTTTCGGGCGCTGGGCAGATACACCTGATACACCTCAATTGACCTTGATCCATGTTTTTGGACTGTGGGAGGAAACCGGAGAACCCGGAGGAAACCCACGCGGACACGGGGAGGACATGGAAACTCCACCCAGATCATCATCCTCATGTCCTGGAGGTGTGGTCAGCTCTTCATCCAGGGTTCTACGACGATGGAACGTGGATTTCTATCGGCCCGGCGGTCCTGCAGGACGCCCTCAATGGACCTCTATAGCGTTCAATTGTTGATTACGGGTCACATGGCGGCACGGTGGTTTAGTGGTTTGGCATGTTCTCTTCTCAGCGCTAGGGACTCCCGGTTCGAATCCCCATCTGGGTGGAGTTTGCATGTTCTCCCCATGTCTGCGTGGGTCTCCTCCGGGTTCTCCGGTTTCCTCCCACAGTCCAAAAACATGGATCACGGTCAATTGAGTTCTCCAAATTGCCCCATATAGAGTGTGTGTGTGTGTGAGTGAGTGTGTGCCCAGCGATGGATTGCCCCCCTGTCCTGGGTGTATCTGCCCAGCGCCCGAAACGTTCTCCCCTGGATGGGCATGGGGAACCCCCCCCCGCGACCCTAATAGAGGAGAAAGTGGAAGATAATGGATGGATTTATTAGTAGAAAGGTTCTAACTCTGGATTGGTCGATCAAACCTCAATAAAACCAAAACGAAGGAAATCTGAGAGTTAAATCTCTGCGTTAGAGAAACGCAGTGGACTCATTAACGTCCAGCGCTGAATGTCGCAGAACAAACCAACATGGCGGTCTGACATCTGATTCCCTGCTAATCCTCATCCGCCGGGGGGTTAATCCCCGGGCGAGTTTCCATGAGTGCGTGCCTTTAAGTCGGTGCAGTTCAGCGGGGTAAACACGCTGACCGTAACCCACTGCCCCTGTGCTCCCGTTCTTAAGAAAAAAAAAAAACCTTCAACAACTGCCACTTCGCATGAGCTTTGCACTGAGGCCTCTCCCGGTTCCCCGCCATGTGCTGCTGAATTTAAGGCTCTCCGTCAGCAAGTGTCATGGAAAAGTTCTCAGCGTGGACAGAGGAGGATTATAGGGACGCTTGGACGGGCCTCCAGCTGACCATCAGCTGCTGTGGAGGAGGTCTGGCCATCTCGCTGCTCCACCTGTTCTCCTGGATAAGGCGTGCAGCAGGACGGGAACCCGGCGTCTTCACAGACCCACGGTCCAACAGCGCTTTAAAGAAAGAAAGAGCACAACCTCGGTCTAAAGTATGTGGACGGGTGCAGATCAGTTTAGATGGATACACTGCACAAATCTGCAAACAATATGGAGCCGATGAGAAGACCTGGCTCTCAATCGCAGTTCTAGTTCATGTCAGGAGTGTTGGATGAGGTTGAGGTCAGGGTTCTGTGTGGTCAGTCACGTTTGCATCAATGGATGCAATGAGGTCATGCTTTGGGTGTTGGGCTATCAGTCTGAAGGTTGAAGGTTCAACCCCATTTTTTAACCTATGCTGCTTAAATTTTATATATATATAAATATATAGCATGGTGGCATAGTGGTTTAGCATGTTCTCCTCTCAGCACTAGGGATTCCCGGTTTGAATCCCCATCTGGGTGGAGTTTCCATGTCCTTCCCATGTCCGTGTGGGTTTCCTCCGGGTTCTCCGGTTTCCTCCCACAGTCCGATAACATGGATCAAGGTCAATTGAGTTCTCCAAATTGCCCCATATAGAGTGTGTGTGTGTGAGTGAGTGTGTGCCCAGCGATGGATTGGCGCCCTGTCCTGGGTGTAATAATGGGCATGGGGAACCCACCCCCCGCGACCCTAATATAGGATAAAGCGGAAGATAATGGATAGATGGATTTATATATATTTATTTTTTTGTATACTGTAAATATTATACCCATGTTCTACATCATGTACCAATATTTTCATCCATCCATTATCTTCTGCTTTATCCTCTATTAGGGTCACGGGGGGGGGGGGGGGGGCTGGGCAGATACACCCAGGACAGGGGGGCAATCTATCACTGGACACATACTCACTCACTCAAAACACTCTATATGGGGCAATTTGGAGAACTCAATTGACTTCATCCATGTTTTTGGACTGAGGGAGGAAACCGGAGAACCCGGAGGAAACCCACACGGACACGTGGAGAACATGGAAACTCCACCCAGATTGGGATTCGAACCGGGAATCCCTAGTGCTGAGACGAGAACATGCTAAGCCACTAAGCCACCATGCCACCCCGTACCAATATTTCACTTCTATTTTACCCCGTGCGAGCCACTGCAACGAAATTATACACTTATATTGTATAATTAATGACAATAAATGTTATCCAAGTCTAAGTCTAAATCCCAGGTCCACTGATGTTTCCACTGTGGGTCCTTGAGCCAGACCCATACCCCTCATTGCTCCAGGGGGGACTGTGGTCGACCCAGTGCTCTGACCCCAACCATCAGGATGGGAAACCTGAAGGTCGCTTGGAAATGTAAGTTCTTTAAAACCGAAGTGGATTAAAGACTCATGCACTTTGTCGTCTCGTACAACGTTATTAATAAAGATAAACTGTCATTTAATAATAAAACCTCATAATCACTTTAAATCTCAACATGCTGGACGTCCTGCAAACCAGTATTGAAAATCCTTCAGCTTTATATTTATTTTAGAAGGTCAGCGTATGTTGAGGTGCTTTGAGCCGCCGTGTACGTTCTGTAAAACCCGCTGACTCTGCAGAACCGACTTTGGGAAACTCCAGTTGGTAAACGTTGTGAGAATTATTTTTCTGTATTGCTGACCACAACGAGAACGTGCCTTTTTTTTTAAAAGTTAAAAGTTTCTGTGAATCAGCAGAAAAACGAGCTGAGGTTCCGTCAGTCCGGCCCGAGTGAGGAACCCGGACCTCAGACGGTGCTTCAGGAAAATCCCTGAACTGTTTACAGCAACACACAAGATAAAAGTCTGTGTTTGTTTCGGCTCCGTTGGTCCATAGCGGTACCGCTTTACGAGCTCCGTGTTGCCAGATCCACGGTTCTTAAACTGAACTTTCTAAACATCCATCCATCCATTATCTCCCGCTTCATCCTCTATTAGGGTTGGGGGGGTTCCCCATGCCCATCCAGGGGAGAACGTTTCGGGTGCTGGGCAGATACACCCAGGACAGGACGCTAATCTATCACTGGGCACACACTCACTCACACACACACTCTATATGGGGCAATTTGGAGAACTCACTTGACTTGCTCCATGTTTTTGGACTGTGGGAGAAAACCGGAGAACCTGGAGGAAACCCATGCGGACACGGGGAGAACATGGAAACTCCACCCAGATGGGGATTCGAACCAGGAATCCCCAGCGCTGAGAGGAGAACATGCCAAACCACTAAGCCAGCGTGCCGCCCGCTTTCTAAACAGTATTTTGTGAAATGATTTAAAGCGTTATTTAAGGATTAAAGGTGTGATTAGGTTTTAAATCGAGTCGGGTCACTCACTGGACACTTTAACTGGTCATTCAGTAGACATTTTGTAAAGATGGCTCCGGGTTAAATGTACAGGATTTGGCAACCGCAGTGAGGTTTCCACTGGGGAAGTACGTGGCTGAGCAGAAGTGTCTATTTGAGGAAATGTGAGGCTGAGAATGGGTTTCTGGTTCACCTGCATCACCTGCAGTCCTGAAACCTGACTCCCGCTGGATCTAAACTGCTTACCTGGCAACCGCGTAACCACGGAAACCGGCCGCCGAGGCCATCAGCCTCGTTTGAGTTAAAACAGAAGACCACCGGATGACCACAGACAGGAAGCTCTGGTCAGTTAAGAGTGTGTGGACATCTGTCCATCACACCTGTCCCTCTAATCCCATTTACCTGAGTAATTAGTGCAGCTGACCCCAGGACCTCACGCTCTGAGGTGGGAGAGCTCACTGCTGCACCACAATGTCACCCGAATGACGTTTTACATTTAATTAAAGAACCGTATTCAGGGCAGGCGGCATGGTGGCTGAGTGGTTTGGCATGTTCTCCTCTCAGCGCTGGGGATTCCCAGTTCAAATCCCAATCTGTGTGGAGTTTCCATGTTCTCCCCATGTCCACGTGTGTTTCCTCCGGGTTCTCCGGTTTCCTCCCACAGTCCAAAAACATGGATCAAGGTCAATTGAGTTCTCCAAATTGCCCCATATAGAGTCTGTGAGTGAGTGAGTGTGTGTGAGTGTGTGTCCAGTGATAGATTGGCGCCCTGTCCTGGGTGTATCTGCCCAGCGCCTGAAACGTTCTCCCCTGGATGGGCATGGGGAACCCTAATAGAGGATAAAGCGGAAGATAATGGATGGAAAATCGTGTCCATAGAGGCAAAAACGGCAGAATAATAAAAACTGGATAACATTAGAGTGATTACCAAATACAGCAATCACACTAATAAACGAGACTAATAATAAATAATAAATAATAATAAACGAGACTAATAATAAATAATAATAAATAATAAATAATAATAAACGAGACTAATTACAGACATTAGAGTGATTAACATTAGAGTGATTACCAAATACAGCAATCACAATAATAAACGAGACTAATAATAAATAATAAATAATAATAAACGAGACTAATAATAAATAATAATAAATAATAAATAATAATAAACGAGACTAATTACAGACATTAGAGTGATTAACATTAGAGTGATTACCAAATACAGCAATCACACTAATAAATAAGACTAATAATAAATAATAATAAATAATAAACGAGACTAATAATAAATAATAAATAATAATAAACGAGACTAATCACAGACGGGCGGCACGGTGGCTTAGTGGTTTAGCATGTTCTCCTCTCAGCTCTAGGGATTCCCGGTTCGAATCTCCATCTGGGTGGAGTTTCCATGTTCTCCCCGTGTCTGCGTGGGTTTCCTCCGGGTTCTCCGGTTTCCTCCCACAGTCCAAAAACATGGATCAAGTCAATTGAATTCTCAAAATTGCCCCATATAGAGTGTGTCTGTGTAAGTGAGTGTGTGCCCAGCGATGGATTGGCGCCCTGTCCTGTGTCTATCTGCCCAGCGCCCGAGACGTTCTCCCCTGGATGGGCATGGGGAACCCCCCCCCGCGACCCTAATAGAGGATAAAAGCGGGAGATAATGAATGAATAATCACAGACGTACAGAGGTGGATTTTTGGGAATAAACTCCAGATAAACGTTAAATCCTCCGTCAGTGAATTGCTGTATGGTTTATCTTTATTTCTTTATTTACGTTTTAAAGAGTGACGTGACGACCAAATGTAACCTCTAAGCTACATGTGGCATTATTAAAGCTGCATGGTCATCCTCCACGCTTTGGCTGATGATTATAGTTGATGGTTTCACTGTTTACACTACAAACAGATCACCTATCTTCAAAATCATCCATTTATCTTTATTTTAAGCCAGAAATAAACGTCCTTCTGTATTTCAGTGGCAGCACATGACAAAGAGAGAGAGAGAGAGAGAGAGAGAGAGAGAGAGCGAGCGAGCGAGAGAGAGAGAGGGAGAGAGAGAGAGAGAGAGCCAGAGAGAGAGAGAGACAGAGAGAGAGAGAGAGAGAGAGAGAGAGCGAGAGAGAGAGAGAGAAAGAGAGAGAGAGAGAGAGACAGACAGAGAGAGAGAGAGAGAGAAAGAGAGAGAGAGAGAGAGACAGACAGAGAGAGAGAGAGAGAGAAAGAGAACAGAGAGAGTGTTGTGATTTATTTATAATCTCAGCTGTATTTCAGTAAATGAGTGAACACAAACACACACACACACACACAAACACACACACACACACACACACACACACACACACACACACACACACACACACACACACACACACACACACACACACCTACACAAACACACACACACACACACACACACACGACCCTGTTGACGGGAGGTTTCTCAGAAGTGACCTTGTGATGTTTGGCGTGAGACATGTCTTCACGCTCTTGCTTTCTGCCGGGACACGGCGGTCATGTGACGCTCACGAGCTGCTGCAACCTCTCGCAGCTTAAACATCAACAACCAGGGAGAACGCAGAACGACGATGGGACGGAACACGAGTCCTCAACGTCTGCAGATAATCCCAAAGACAGGACTTCCAAACACAGGGCGTGGTAGCTGAGTGGTTAGTTAGCTCAGTGTTGGGACATCAATCAGAGGGTTGTGGGTTTAAATCCCAGGTCCACTGAAGACCTCACCTGAAGACCTCACCTGAAGACCTCACCTGAAGACCTCACCTGAAGATCTCACCTGAAGACCTCACCTGAAGACCTCACCTGAAGACCTCACCTGAAGACCTCACCTGAAAACCTCACCAAGATCTCACCTGAAGACCTCACCTGAAGACCTCACCAAGATCTCACCTGAAGATCTCACCTGAAGACCTCACCAAGATCTCACCAACAGCAGCAGCGGTGCAAACTGTACGGCTGTTATCCGCATGAAGACTAAAGCTTGATGCCCCTGACGGACTGTGGCATGACTGCTGGTGCCAGACGAATTAAAAACACATTCAGCGCAACATCAGACAGAATCCATCAGACAGAACGACTGCAATGAACCAGATAATCCCAGATAATCCCAGATAATCCCAGCATCCCACAATGTACAACACTAGAGGGTGTGGGGCAGCCCAGTGGTTAAAGCGTTGGGCCGACAATTCAAGGGTTGTGGGTTCAATTCCGGGCGGCACGGTGGCTTAGTGGTTGACATGTTCTCCTCTCAATGCTAGGGATTCCCGGTTTGAATCTGGGTGGAGTTTGCATGGTCTCCCCGTGTCCGCGTGGGTTTCCTCCAGGTTCTCCGGTTTCCTCCCACAGTCCAAAAAAATGGATCAAGTCAATTGAATTCTCCAAATTGCCCCAATTGCCCCATTGTGAATTTCCCCATTGTGGGGAATAACAAATAAAGGTTTATCTTATCTTATATAGAGTGTGTCTGTGTGAGTGTGGATTGGTGCCCTGTCCTGGGTGTATCTGCCCAGTGCCCGAAATGTGGGGTGGGCATGGGGAACCCCCCCCCCCCCCCCCCTGCGACTCTAGTAGAGGATAAAGTGGAAGATAATGGATGGATGGGTTCAATTCCCAGAGGCCCTGGTGTTACCAACATGGGTCCTTGATCAAGGCCCTTAACTCTCATTTGGACGGTCACCCTGTGTTCTGACCCCAAAACAGTAAGTTGGGAAAGTTGTAAGTCGCTTTGCATTAAAGCACCTGCTGCTCAGCGAGACTCCCAGCAAAGTTCTGAGGAACTGTCCAGAATTAGGGTTCTATTCCTAATTAATTGCTCGGTGAGTGAACACGGCCAAAAGTAAGCGATACGCCTCTGGATTAGTTGACTCTCAGGTTGCTCTTAATTTAGAAAGACTTTACAAAAGTCATTACATCACACGGCGTAAACAGCTCGAGTGTGAAAAGATCAACGCCGACGTACTGGTGACTGATTCATGACCCGCGTCCTACGTCCACCACCGTCCACCACCGTCCACCACCACTAGAGGACAACCCCGTGCACTCTGGATTAATTACGTTTATATTGTATTTGGGAGCAAAAATTGACGGAAAAACCTTCGTATAAAGCTTTGGGGTGAACTTACAGTGCACGTTGAACCCTGTTCATAGTTCAGTAGGGGTCACCTGTTTACAGTGTGCAGTTTGCAGTGTGTAGTTCACAGTGTGCAGTTTGCAGTGTGTAGTTCACAGTGTGTAGTTCACAGTGTGTAGTTCACAGTGTGCAGTTTGCAGTGTGTAGTTCACAGTGTGCAGTTTGCAGTGTGTAGTTTGCAGTGTGCAGTTCACAGTGTGTAGTTCACAGTGTGTAGTTCACAGTGTGCAGTTTGCAGTGTGCAGTTCGCAGTGTGTAGTTCACAGTGTGCAGTTCGCAGTGTGCAGTTCGCAGTGTGTAGTTCACAGTGTGCAGTTCTCAGTGTGCAGTTCGCAGTGTGTAGTTCACAGTGTGTAGTTCACAGTGTGCAGTTCGCAGTGTGCAGTTCGCAGTGTGTAGTGTGTAGTTCACAGTGTGCAGTTCGCAGTGAGTAGTCTGCAGTGTGCAGTTCGCAGTGTGTAGTTCGCAGTGTGTAGTTCGCAGTGTGCAGTTCGCAGTGTGCAGTTCGCAGTGTGTAGTTCACAGTGTGCAGTTCGCAGTGTGCAGTTCGCAGTGTGCAGTTCGCAGTGTGCAGTTCACAGTGTGCAGTTCGCAGTGTGTAGTTCGCAGTGTGCAGTTCGCAGTGTGCAGTTCGCAGTGTGCAGTTCACAGTGTGCAGTTCGCAGTGTGCAGTTCGCAGTGTGCAGTTCGCAGTGTGTAGTTCACAGTGTGCAGTTCGCAGTGAGTAGTCTGCAGTGTGCAGTTCGCAGTGTGTAGTTCGCAGTGTGCAGTTCGCAGTGTGCAGTTCACAGTGTGCAGTTCGCAGTGTGTAGTTTGCAGTGTGCAGTTCGCAGTGTGCAGTTCGCAGTGTGCAGTTCACAGTGTGCAGTTCGCAGTGTGCAGTTGGCAGTGTGTAGTTCACAGTGTGCAGTTCGCAGTGTGCAGTTCGCAGTGTGTAGTTCACAGTGTGCAGTTCGCAGTGAGTAGTCTGCAGTGTGTAGTGTGTAGTTCACAGTGTGCAGTTTGCAGTGTGCAGTTTGCAGTGTGTAGTTCACAGTGTGCAGCCCGCAGTGTGCAGTTCACAGTGTGCAGTTCGCAGTGTGTAGTTTGCAGTGTGTATTTCACCGCGAGCCCTGAATGTTGCCAGAATGCGGAATGTAAAGGGTTGGTGGGGCAAGTGTTCTTGAATATGCTGCCCCACCTCAGAAGCACTTGGCAGCTGTACGCGTCCCTGGCGTCCCTGGCGTCCCTGGCGTCCCTGGCGTCCCGTATCTGTTGAGCTGCAGTCGCGCTCGCGCCCGTGTGCTTGTGGGGAGATTGCGGGGATAGGCAGAGGCCTCGCCCCGTCCAACGCTCTGAGGCATTAAAGACACGTCAGTCCTGCTGTTTCTACATACAGCCCAACAGCCTGCGCCATTTTAACATCATCACTCAGGTTCAGAGGATCCCACACAGAAGATCTGCTAAACCACAGAACGCCACGGAGGAGATTCTCCAAACCAAATCTTCATTCAAATGTGATTTCATTATGGATTCATCTGCCCCTCACTATGGAACGCTCTCCCTCAAACCTTACGTGACCCTCAGACCCGTCCACTTTAAAATCACTTCTTAAAACCCATCGCTTTTATCCTCCATCCATCCATTATCTTCCAATTTATCCTCTATTAGGGTGGCGGGGGGGGGCTCCCCATGCCCATCCAGGGGAGAACGTTTCGGGCGCTGGGCAGATACACCCAGGACAGGGCGCCAATCCATCGCTGGACACACACTCACTCACACAGGCACACTCTATATGGGGCAATTTGGAGAATTCAATTGACCTTGATCCATGTTTTTGGACTGTGGGAGGAAACCGGAGAACCCGGAGGAAACCCACGCAGACATGGGGAGGACATGGGAACTCCACCCAGATTGGGATTCAAACCGGGAATCCTTAGTGCTGAGAGGAGAACATGCTAAACCATTAAGCCACCGTGCTGCCCGCACTTTTAAGCTCTAATTTAATTTAATTTGATATTTAATTTGTTTCTGCTTTTTTAATTTGGCTTCTCGTTTTGTTTAACTGTGTTAATGTTTAATATGTCTCTGGGTTTTAATGACATCCTGCTTTATTGTTTTTGTAAAGCGTCTCTGAGGTCCCTAAAAGCGCTATATAAATAAAATGTATTATTATTAGTATTATTATTATATATTATTATTATATATTATTATTATTAGAAACTAACCAAGGTTCGTAGCGATGGTCCATGACAGGATGCCGACCGTGATGGACTTGTAATGATTCTAATCTAATAATGGACCGGATAGGACGAGTTGCCGAGGTGTCCCTAGCAACAGACGAGCTGCAGTTAATAGCTGTTGACTTCAGAGGAAGACACCGTTTCATGATCATTCAATCCTGCGTGTCCCCCTGTGAGGGTCTCCCGAGGGAAACTGGTTGTAGGTGAGGGACCAGAAAAAGACTGATCCATCAAACCTCAAAAACAAAAGAACGGGGTCCAGTTTCCCTCACCTGGAATAAGGTTACCGGGGCCTCACCCTGGAGCCAGGCCTGGGGAAGAGCTCCTTGGCGGTTCTCCTTACCCATGGTGACCACCTGGGCAAGGTCCAAAGGAGCTACATGGGTCCCTCTTCCCATGGGTCCACCACCTAATATATTGTGGGTTGGGTGGAGACCAAAGGCAACGATGGGAGACTTTAAAGACCATAAGGTTTGGGATACTGGACCATCTGATCTGAAGGTCCGGATCCAGGTGATCATATGAGCATCCTGAGTTTCCCAAGATTATATCGTCAACCCGGCTCTGCTCTTCACCAAGCAACAGAGGGCTTAAAAATGTCCTCGCGCTCCTTGTGGACAGACTTCCTGGCATCCGCAGTGAAATATGATGTCTGTCAGCGAGATCTCCTTCCTTTTTGCGGCCGAGTAAATATAATTCCAAATGAACCGAGTGAACACTCGTCACCGAGCAGATCCTCTACGCTCAGGGACGACATCGTGGGCAACCCGAGCTAAACGTAGACAATGCCCCACTTCTGGGGACGGATGGACCGGTCTGGACTCAAACTCAGACATGGAACAACCTCAAAACCTCCACCACGTTTGAACGTAGGAACCATTTACGTTCCTTTAAAGCTCTCAGTTCATTTTCAGGAGATGGTACGATAATGTGCCACCACAGATCCTGTTTTGGTCCATGGGACGTTCTACCAAAGGTTTGGTTCTGTCAATTCAGAGATTCTCCCGGAGGCCTGTGAAGCATTCCGGTGACAGCAGCTATGTACGATCTCACAGGAGAACCCAACACGTCCAAACAGGCAGTTTGAGGAGCAAACGGAGAAGCTATGCAGCATTTGTTGGGTGTCCGTCATAAACGTGTTCGCTGTTTTATGTGCACAACGTGCAAACTCATGACTGACATCTTTACTGCCAGATATCAAAGCGGAGAGTCAGGTTTTTGGAGGCTTCACGGAACACATACGGACCTGGGGCACATTTCAGAAGTCATGTGACTCAGTCTGTTACGTAATCAACATAAACAATCAACCCAAGTTCTATAGACTACAACACACACCGTATAGATCCCTCCACATCATACCTGCTGGAGCTTTGGCAAGAACCCGGGTTTGCAGAAAACAGAGAAAAGGAGTCTACCATCATATTAGAACACGGGAACCTCCCAAAGGCTTCCCAAAAAGGCTTCCCAAAAAGGCTTCCCAAAGGCTTCCCAAAAAAGGTTTCCCAAAAAGGATTCCCAAAAAGGATTCCCAAAAAGGATTCCCAAAGGCTTCCCAAAAAGTATTCCCAAAGGCTTCCCAAATGATTCCCAAAGGCTTCCCAAAAAGACTTCCCAAATGATTCCCAAAGGATTCCCAAAGGCTTCCCAAAAAGGCTTCCCAAATGATTCCCAAACGTGTCTTTGAATTCTGCACCAATGCTCATCCATCCACTAGAACTCACCCTGTTCTAAAATAAAAGGTGCATTCAGCTGCTGGACACACGGCGTCCATTCATCGGCCTGCCTCCCAATTTCAGGTTATTTGTAATTAGCGTGGCTCGGACGTGGGCGAGTGCCGTGTCGTTAATCACGTGGTATTGACAACAACTCGTATTCAGACTCAGTGTGTCGGAACGAGCTGCTGGGAGTTTCGGGCGGGGCCGTTACGGACCGCGCCGCAGACATCAGCAGCCAGTAAACAGCGTTGTTTGAGCGGGCAGGACACACCGACATGTGCCAAGGTACCAGCATGGTGTTGTTGCTTTCCTGAGCGTTTGGCAACCCGGACCCGGTGTTCTGAGAACGCGGTGTTGGCTGAGAGCTCGGTCAGGAGGTAAAGACGTCCATTCTGCTTCTACACACCCCTCACTGACGGAGAGGGGAGCCTCCGGCCTCAGGGCCGTATCCGGCCCCCCGGCGTAAAAGAATGGCCTGACGGACACGGCCATGTCCGTCTAATACACAAATGGGATATCTGTGAACACATGATGACGGCGAGGCCTCGTCACGCCTCGGTTCAGACACCCGCCGTGTGCGAGCTACGCCCGGACCACAGGTGGTGCCCTAGAAACCTAGCGGCCGACTCCATATGTCTGCAGAGTTTAAATCGGCGCAAATCCCCGAGCGTGCAGGACGCCGAGACTGCGGCCGGACGGAGGGTGGCTTATGTCCAGTCCACCTCCACCACCATATGGAGCGTGCGCTCAGTGTGTTGCATCCATAATGAGATTCCCTTAATCTGCTTTCATGCAGGAGGAGAACCTTCATGAGTGGAACACGCGAGACAGAAGAGACGGGACGCGGCGTTATATTTATATTCTCATTATAATCTACGAGACATAAAATAAACTGCTTCGTTTTTATTTAAGTGCCCTGTCTGAACGCCCTGCTCCACCACCATTCATTCATTCATTCATTCATTCTCTTCCGCTTTATCCTCTATTAGGGTCGCAGGGTGGGGTGGGGCGGTTCCCCATGCCCATCCAGGGGAGAACGTTTCGGGCGCTGGGCAGATACACCCAGGACAGGACGCCAATCTATCACTGGACACACACTCATTCGCACAGACACACTCTACATGGGGCAATCTGGAGAACTCAATTGACTTGATCCATGTTTTTGGACTGTGGGAGGAAACCGGAGAACCCTGAGGAAACCCACGCGGACACGGGGAGAACATGGAAACTCCACCCAGATTGGGATTTGAACCGGGATCTCCACCAACCTCTCGGGGTTTAATCATGATTTAATCACATCAAAGATTTAATCGCGTCTTTGGACAATTGGAGGAAACCGGAGACCCACGAACCCACGCAGGCACGGGGAGGACATGCACCTCGAGTTTAAAACTGTATATAATAAAAAAATAAAATTGGATTTCTAATCAGCATCAACTGGGAAAAAAAAATATATATATATATATAAATACAGTATATATGGGAGGCACGGGGGCTTAGTGGTTTGGCATGTTCTCCTCTTAGTGCAAGGGATTCCCGGTTCGAATCCCAATCCGGGTGGAGTTTCCATGTTCTCCCTGTGTCCTCATGGGTTTCCTCAGGGTTCTCCGGTTTCCTCCCACAGTCCAAAAACATAGACCAAGTCAGTTGAATTCTCCAAATTGCCCCATATAGAGTATGTGTCTGTGTGTGTGTGTGCTCAGTGATAGATTGCCCCCCTGTCCTGGGTGTATCTGCCCAGCGCCCGAAACTTACTCCCCTGGATGGGCATGGGGAACCCCCCGTGACCCTAATAGAGGATAAAGTGGAAGATAATGGATGGATATATATATACACATGTGTATGGTTCATATAAAACGCATTAAAGGTTTTGTTGTGAACGCGGCTGGGTTTCAGGTGGTTGATCTGAATGCTCTATGAGTTTTAAAGCCGCTCTCCATTGTGAATTGTATTCAGTTCTATTCTCTCGTACATGTTGTTCAGAGAACCGCGGGATCCCGGAGGCCGACTGAAGAAAGCAAACAGACAGGTGACGGACGGACGGACGGACGGCGCCTCCTTCCACAAACATTCGGAACGTGAACGCTTCTTCAGAACGGATTGTACCGGCGGCGGGTTCCCTGACACACGCCACGCTCTGCGGTATTTCTAAACAGACCGGTTCCTCTCGAGGTCATTAATCAGTCGATGGGGGGGGGGGGGGGGGGGGGGGGGGCACTCGACTCGGTCTCGGTCTGCAGGGGGCGTGACCTCGTCATGTTTACATCCGTCTTCCAGTGGACAGCGATGCCCATCTGGGTGGAGGATTTGCATTCGAACCCACAGAAGCTCCACCCACAGAATCAAAGGCATCTTCTGACCAAAGCAAACAGAATGAGTGACCGTCACGTTGATTCTGACTCTGTTATTCACTCGGACCTTATTAACCCCATATGAGCATCACGGTGACCGTGGGTTCGGTGTGGTATCACCTTTAAGTTTTAATGTGGGTCGCTGAGTCACCTTTAAGTTATATTGTGGGTTTCGGGCGCTGGGCAGATACACCCAGGACAGGACGCCAAACTATTGCTGGGCACACACTCTATATGGGGCAATTTGGAGAAGTCAATTGACCTTGAGCCATGTTTTTGGACTGTGGGAGGAAACCGGAGAACCCAGAGGAAACCCACGCGGACACGGGGAGGACATGGAAACTCCACCCAGATGGGGATTCAAACCGGGAATCCCTAGCGCTGAGAGGAGAACATGACAAACCACTAAGCCACTATGTTTTTGGACTGTGGGAGGAAACCCATGCAGACACACACAGGGAGAACATACAAACTCCACTCAGATCGGGATTCAAACCCGGAATCGCCAGCATTGAGAGGAGAACATGCCAAACCACTGAGAATATTAAATCACGCATATTAAATTAATTTCATTGGAATAAAATTATCTGAAGTGGATTTCAGAGGGAAACAAAATCACGAAAACGGCGGAGAACTTTGAGGAACGGCAAGAACATGAAACACACACACACACACACACAGACTCTCACATACACACACACACACACACAGACTCTCACATACACACACACACACACACACACACACACACACACACACACACAGACTCTCACTCACAGACTCTCACATATACACACACACACACACACACAGACTCTCTCACACACTCTCTCTCCCACACACACACACACACTCTCTCTCTTTCACACACACACACACACACTCTCTCTCTCTCACACACACACTCTCTCTCTCACACACACACACTCTCTCTCTCACACACACACACTCTCTCTCTCTCTCTCTCACACACACACTCTCTCTCTCTCTCTCTCACACACACACACTCTCTCTCTCTCTCTCTCTCTCACACACACTCTCTCTCTCTCTCTCTCTCACACACACACACACTCTCTCTCTCACAGAAAATGAAGGAGTGTTTAGTTAAAAGGACTTGATTTTATTTCTCTTTTCTAAAAAAAAAAGAAACTAATACAAGTTTTTTTGCGTCACACACGTTTCCTCGCTCGCCCTCTTCACACACATTCCGATTGGAACGGCGCGAGCGACCGGAGCGACACCACCACGTTGCGCCGCGCCGCGCGTACGAAACCTCAGCCGCACATCGGCGGAACGTCGGAAACGGAACGTAGACTTCATACAAAAACGAGTGCGAGTTACAAAACCCTGATTACAAACGCTGAGAGAGAGAGAGAGAGAGAGAGAGAGAGAGCGCCTGCGAGAGTCCAGAATGCTTCAGGTGCTCCACTGAAGGCACGCGAGAGAACGCCACCGGCGTGACGGAGCAGAACCAACGCGGAGGGCTTAGAACCTTCAGATGGACGTGCCTCATCCTCCTGTTCTAAAACCCGGACGGTCGTTGCGCAAATCAAATCCGTTCGCTGACCGACTCTCTCCTCCGACCCGGTCGCAGGGCAGCGGGGGGGCAGAACACCCTCATGACCTCACACCAGTGCCCCCCCCCCCCACTTTAACCCTTCAGCTCCTTAAAGCAGCTCCCTCAGCGCAGAACATCATTCTTTATTCTTTTTATTTATAAATTCATGATCAGCTCTCGCGGCGACGGAACCCACACACTGTAATCCCACCGGGGTAATCCCACCGGGGTAATCCCACCGGGGTAATCCCACCGGGTGTAACGAGCCCCCCCCCCCACACCCCGTCTCATACGGGTGTCCGTTCAGTCTGAATGTATGCAGGCTAAGGCACACCGGCATCGGGTTAAAAATGCCGTTTGGTATTGTTGAGAACCAAGGGTGGAGTGAGGGGGGGATGGGGGGGGGCGGGACTTTTATTGGGTCCTATCCTTGCAGCACCGCCGGCGCTCCGGTTCGGAAGCGGGCCGGGTTACGGTCACCTGAGCGGGATGTGCGGGGTAACTGATTAAATCCGAAGAAAATGTGGCAGTGATTTTGGATTTTGATCGCCGGCGGTGTGAGCGTTCGTACTAAAAACACACACACACTTCAATCCTGAACACACACATACACACACACACAGAGACACACGCACGTCGGGACGGGGATGATAGCACCTTTAAAACCGCAGCGCTCTGTTGCTTCAAACGGACTAAACGACAAACCGACTCGGCCTTTAACTCGACCTTCTAAAGAACCCGACTGGAACCCGGAACCTAAAGGCTCCTCACACCGGGGCAAATGCAGTTACCCCTTTAATCACGTCCTCTTTAGGACATAACAAGTCAACCTGCGTTAAACCTTCGAGGTAAACCTGCCTGACGTCCTCCTCAAAGCCCAACATCGACTGCGGAAGGACGGGCGAGCGGGCGAGCGAGCGACTCGGAGCCGGATCCTGAAGTCCGGCTCCCTGAAGGTACCGCGGAACCTTCAGACTAACGAATTACACGGGGTGGGGGACGAGGGGGGGACGTGGGACGGAGCTACGCTCACATCGCAGACCTCAGTTTAATTCTGACGTTCGGCGCTCTCGGAGACGGGCCGCGGGTGACCGATGCATCAGTGACCGACTGGTTCGCAAGGGGGCGCCAGCTTCGCGAGGAGGGAAATAAAGCGCTACCAGCCCTGATGACGGCGACAACGGCGGGGTCAGGTGACTCTCGGACAGCTGGGACGGCGTTCGGGTTACAGACTCCAGGTGAGGATTGGACGCGATTGGCTGCTCGCATCGTTAGGGTTGTTACCTCCCGATCGTTAAGAGAACAGCCCTTTTCAGAAGACGCTGGAGCGAGTGCGCACTTCATTCAGACGGACGAGTCAAAGTTCAGAAAGTGTTTCCTAAAAGGCCTGAGCCGAAAATCACAGTACTGAGGAACTGGGTCGGGTGGCCGACTAAAGCCCGCGATGGACACTCGTTAGAAGCCCGAGCGAAACTAAGAAGCCCTAAAAAAAGGTCGGTGCTACAATCGTAATTAAAGTCTTAATCCCTGAACGGACCGGCGTCTCTACGAGACCAGCTTGGGCAGCACGGTGCGCAGTGGCAGGTTCCCGTTGGCGTCCCCCATCATGTTGGTCCTCAGTTTGCCGTTGGCCGGGTTCATAATGGGAGGCGCCTTGGAGATAATACTGGGGAAGGACGTCCCGTGCTCAGTAGTCCGCTTGGGCACCATGGTCTTCTCCACGCCGGGCACGGGCTTGGGCAAGCGTTTGTAGAGCCACGGGTGTCGCAGCGCCATGACCGGGGTCATGCGAGTTGCGGGTTCCCAGTCTAGACACTTCTTCAGAAAGTCAATGAAGGTGGGGTCCTCGCAGCCCTTGAGCGCGCTGGTCCACTCCTTGCTGGCGGGGGGACCGCGCATCTTGCCCCGGCGAGACCGGCTGCCGTTCAGCACCAGGGTGCCGTTGCCCAGCGTCGAGACCGTGCAGTAGCGGGGGTGGCCTTTGGAGTTTATAAAGTTCTTGGCACGCTTGGCCTGGTCCAAAAGCTTCTGCGGGGGCATCCCCAGAAGTTCCATCATGCAGGCCAGCTGGTCGCCCTCGTCCTCGCCGGGGAACAGGGGGTAGCCGGTGAGGAGCTCGGCCAGGATGCAGCCGAAGCTCCACATGTCTATCGGCATGCCGTAGCGCGAGCCCAGGATGACCTCGGGCGCGCGGTAGAAGCGGGACTGGATGTAGGTGTAGATCCGCTGGTGGTCGAAGCAGCTGGAGCCGAAGTCGATGACCTTGATGCCGCTGCGGCCCTGCTGCTTGAGCAGAATGTTCTCGGGTTTCAGGTCGCAGTGGATGATCTTGTGGCGCTGCAGGGCCTCCAGGCACTGCAGGATGGAGTGGGCGAACTTGCGCACCAGCGGCAGGCTGAAGCCCTGGAACTTATTGCGCTTGATCAGCTCGTACAGGTTCATGCTGAGCAGCTCGAAGGTCATGCAAATGTGATTGCGGAACGTGAAGTTCTCCAGCATGTGGACCACGTTCATGCTGCCCGTTTTGTCCTGCTTCTTCAGGTGCTCCAGGATGCGGATCTCCTCGGCCGCCTGCCGGTGGAAGCG
Organism: Corydoras sp. C115; assembly: GCA_019802505.1. Classification (NCBI taxonomy): domain Eukaryota; kingdom Metazoa; phylum Chordata; class Actinopteri; order Siluriformes; family Callichthyidae; genus Corydoras; species Corydoras sp. C115. The sequence goes on along the minus strand of JAFMOC010000188.1, from coordinate 212,340 downwards.
CTTCTCGTTGCGCACCATCTTCAAGGCCAGGTGCTGATGCAGCTTGTGATCGTAGACCTTGGCCACTTGACCGAAGCTCCCTTTGCCGATGACCTTGAGGAACTCGTACCGGTAGCCGATGTGGTCGTGAGGCACGTGGACGTAGCCCCCCTGGTCGTCGTCGTAGCCGCAGTTGTTGGAGCCGCCGGCGACCGCCTGCCTCTTCTTGGCATTCGGTCCCACAAAGTAGATCTCGGGGTAGTTCAGAACCTCCTGGTGCTCCAGGGGGGTCAGCTGCTGCCGGTGCTGCTTCAGCGCCTGCTCCGGGTTGAGGGGACCCCCCGGCTTGGTCGGCTTGGCCGAGGCGTCGGACGACTTGGCCGAGCCGTTGCTTTCCACGCTCCACTCTTTGGACAGAACGGACTGGGTCTTGACGGGAGCCGGGCCGCCGCCGCCGCCGCCGTGGTGGTGGTGGTGGCTCAGGCCGTTGGCTTTGCGGTTGTACATGTCCTCATACAGGTACTTGGCCTTCAGCTGTCCTCCGCGGCCGACGGCGTGATCTTTCATGGTCGGCTTGTTCACACCCTTGGAAGGAAAAAAGGCAGAGCGAGACGTGAACACATGATCAGAACCGCGGCATTTCCGACGAACTGAAAACGGCGTGGAACCTGTTCGCATGGAAGCGCCAGCTGCTCGCACCATTTACATAAACGTGTGAAAACAAAAGCGGGGAAACCGGTCAAACCGGCCGCTCGTCGAGTCAGGAGGAGGAGAACGAGCACGGAACCGACCGCGCGACGTCAACGGACGACCGATTTAAATAAAATAAATACACAAGGACACTTTAATTGCGTTGGTAACCATGACATCATCACAGGGAGGGGTTTGAAGCCGAGTGATGTGCGTTACCGTCTCAAGATGGATATTGATCGCCGACATCATTATCAATTATTAGAAATCAGTGTCCGTGTAGGTTTCATAAAAAACATGGATTCAAGGCAAATTAAATACTCTGAATTGCCCCATATAGATTATATAGTGTGAGAGTAAGTGTGCGCCCAGCGATAGGTGGCCTGGGTGTGCGTCAGCCCAGCATCCAAAACGGTCCAGAAAAGGATTAAGCAGGAGATAATGGATGAATGCCAGAAACCCAATTTCACTGGCGATCATCGATCATCTCGGTTCACAACGTCCTGACGGTGGCGCTCTGTGTTACGCGATCACCACACAGAACCTTAGAACCTCACGGCAAAAAGCCTTTGATGATTACAGCGCCGATTATAAACTTCAGCGGCGTCGGAATTAACGATTCGGAATCTGATTGTGTTTAATCATCTACGACAGGCTGGCTGCCTAACGACACGCCGGCTGTGATGTCATTAATGAAACACAACACCACTGTGGTCTGAGGAGACCGAGCAGACCGAATTAAACGGTCGGGCAACGGTAACGCAGAACAGCGTGTTACGGCGGAGGTTCTCCTCGGAGGACGAGGACATGGAGGACGAGTCCCGAAACGGAGACGGCTCTCGAAAACCCTCGGATTTAAGCAGCAGCTGCAGCCCGAGCTAAAAATGCCCGTCCATAAAAGACGGAGATCAATCAAAGCAACATAAAAACAAAATAAAGACCTGAAACGAAGGAGCGCGACAGCGCCGCCCGCTGATAAAGGGCTGGAACGAGGACAACGGACTTCACTAAAATAGCCCCGTGCGCATCGAGGACTGTTGGACGGATACCGGGCAAATAAATCAGCCGTCTCCCCCCATCCATCCATCAGTGGCCACATCCAAAGACCCCTGGCTGTTTTATTACCCTACTAAAAAAAGTGTAAACTATTAACGGGGGCGCGGGGCAGCGGCGCGGCGCATGTCCGCCGGGCGGGATACTGATGTCACGTGTCCTGAATCTATTCCTGCCCCAATTCACAGACAGCTGTAATTGTTTATTGAGTGTTTGAGAAAGACCCTTCACTGGCCCGCTCTCCCTCGCTCGGTGGGGGTTGCCAACCGATGAGGCGCCGGTCCAACGTGGCTCAGACTCAGGGCTTCAGCAGCTTCCCGAGGACATTAACCCCTCCGAGCTTCATCTATACACTCATCACACAGGCGCGTTGTCCGTTCCGTTTTTTTAAGCGTAGACGGCGGCGCTCTGACGCAGGCGTGGGGGGTCGAAGGCGCACAGGATGCGTCTCCGAATACAGAAGAGGAAAAGAGGAAGCGTTCACTTACCGCGGGCTTCAGCAGTGGGGGCAGTCCGGAAGGGCTCTGCCCGCTGAGGTCGGCGTCCTCGGCGGCGATGTGGTCGGTGCGCATGTACGAGTCGTACAGGCCGTCGGCGTGGCGAGCTGCCGGGGAACACACACACACACACGCACACACACAGCGATCAGCGCAGAGTCGACAACAACAAGCTGAGAAACGCAACTGGGAGCCAACACAAAGCACGCCCTCGGGGGGCAGAACGTAACCGAGGGGCAGGTGTGTACCGACTCGGGGCTTCCCTCACAACCTCCTCGACAGGCTGCCTCCGAAGATCAGAGCGCGGCAGCTGGCGGCGCATTAAGGCGCTCTGGGAGTTCGGGAGGCGTCACGCCTTGGGCCCATTATGCCACTTAAAGCCTCTTAGTAACCTAAATCGGTGCGCGAGCACAGTGCCCGACATTCAGCGGCATCCCAAGTGGGTCTCGCGCTCACGTGCTCGGGCAACGAAGCGGGTGCGTGAAGGGTTTTAGGATTAGCCAAGTGGAACGTTAAAGCCTCGGTGCCCAGCTGGCATCGGACTGTAATTTAGTGGACGCACGGCTGAAACCACTGGACTCCTGAAATCCTGTAAATAAAACATTTAAATTATCCATTCATCCATTATCCTCCACTTTATCCTCTATTAGGGTCGCATGTGGGGGGGGGGGGGGTTGTGTGGGATCCATGCCCATCCAGGGGAGAACGTTTCAGGTGCTGGGCAGATACACCCAGGACAGGGCGCCAATCTATCACTGGACACACACACTCTATATGGGGCAATTTGGAGAACTCAATGGAGGACTGTGGGAGGAAACCGGAGAACCCAGAGGAGACCCACGCGGACACGGGGAGGACATGGAAACTCCACCCAGATGGGGATTCGAACCCCTAACGCTGAGAGGAGAACGTGCTAAACACTAAGCCACCATGCCGCCCAACATTAAAATTATATTTAAAAAAAAATATATATATATATAGGGCGGCACGCTGGCTTAGTGGTTTGGCATGTTCTCCTCTCAGCGCTAGGGATTCCCGGTTCGAATCCCAATCTTGGTGGAGTTTCCATGTTCTCCCCGTGTCCGCGTGGGTTTCCTCCGGGTTCTCCGGTTTCCTCCCACAGTCCAAAAACATGGATCAAGGTCAATTGAGTTCTCCAAATTGCCCCATATAGAGTGTGTGTGTGAGTGAGTGTGTGCCCAGTGATAGATTGCCCCCCCTTGTCCTGGGTGTATCTGCCCAGCGCCCGAAACGTTCTCCCCTGGATGGGCATGGGGAACCCCCCCCCCACACAACCCTAATAGAGGATAAAGCGGGAGATAATGGATGAATAAATAAATATATAAATAACGCAGTCTAATCGAATTCACAAGTCACACGGCGAGACGCATGAAGACAGCGGCGTGAAAACCCCAGTTGTCACCAAAGTCATGTTTAAAATCTGGACAGAGGCGTCGCTCTCACCGCAATCGCTTCAAAGCAACGTTTCCGTCCTGACGGCGGTGAATTAAGGTGTCGGTGTCTGCAGCTCCGCGCCGAATCTCTGAGGAATGTGAGAGTTTGCCAAAGCCGTGTCAGCGATCAGGAGACGGTACGGGGTCGGGCCCGTCCCGCCGGGGTGTGAGAGATGACACCGGGGAGGCATCGGTGCGAGAACACTATTATTAACTGCTGTTCTGTGCAGAAATGAACGGAACCCGGCTGCCGTTATATTCCATTCCTCTCGACGTGCGGGACATTCAGAGGAATTTTAAAGAGCCGACCGCCTTTCTGGATTTAACGGGATTGTTTGCATGGAGAACCCAAAACGGGCGGCGCGGTGGCTTAGTGGTTTATCATGTTCTCCTCTCAGTGTTGGGGAGAACAGATTGGCATTCGAATCGGGAATCCCTGTGTCCTCATGGGTTTCCTCCCACAGTTCAAAAACATGGAGCAAAAACAAGGTCGATTGTTTGTTTCATTATCTTCCGCTTTATCCTATATTAAGGCGGGGGGGGATGGGGGGGTTCCCCATGCCCATCCAGGGGAGAACGTTTCGGGCGCTGGGCAGATACACCCAGGACAGGACGCCAATCTATTGCTGGCCACACACTCACTCACATACACACTCTATATGGGGCAATTTGGAGAACTCAATTGACTTGATCCATGTTTTTGGACTGTGGTAAAAAAACCGGAGAACCCGGAGGAAACCCACGCGGACACAGGGAGAACATGGAAACTCCACCCAGATGGGGATTCGAAACGGGAATCCCTAACGCTGAAAGGAGAACGTGCTAAACCACTAAGCCACCGTGCCGCCCCGAGGTAAATTGAAATCGCCAAATTGCCCCATATAGAGTGTGTGTCCAGCGATAGATTGCCCTCCTGTCCTGGGTGTATCTGCCCAGCGCCTGAAACGTTCTCCCCGAGATGGGCATGGAGAACCCCCCCCCTCCTTACGATCCTAATAGAGGATAAAGTGAAAGATGATAAATAAATGAATAATTTTAATTTAATAATAACGGTATTTAGTTAACGAGGCAGCTTAGTGGTTTAGCATGTTCTCCTCTCAGCACTGGGGATTACAGGTTCGCATCGCAAACAGGGTGGAGTTTGCATGTTCTCCCCGTGTCCGTGTGGGTTTCCTGCCACAGTCCCAAAACACGGATCAAGGTGAATTGAATTCTCCAAATTGCCCCATATAGACTGTGTGTGTGTGTGTCCAGTGATCCTGTCCTGGGTGTATCACCCCTGGATGGGTCCCCTGCGACCCCAGTAGAGAACGGATGGATGGAAGATCCAAAACTCAGTTCGAGCCCAGATTGCTGGCCCAACAAGGCCGGACACACACACACACACACACACACACACACACACCTGGCGATCTAGAGAATCCCAAAAGGTCAAAAGGTTACCTGCTGTGACTGGACCGTCTGCTTTCCTGCTCAGGATCATCATGCTGCTGCTGGAGGGGTTCGGGCATCAAACCCACAGAGCGTCCGGACTGCCGTTGCGATGGGGCACCGCGAACCGAACCCGCCTTGCAGACGATCCCACCGGGCCGCGGTGGGCGGCGGGTCCGCGGTTGTGGCAGGATGGATGGATGGATGCAGAGGATTCCCGGCGGTTCTGATTCTGATGGACGACTGGACCGGGCTGAGGGGGGGGGTTGTTGGGGGGGGGGTCAGCCTGCGGAACAACACGCGTCCAGATGAGCACCGCTCCCGAAGCCCGTCCCGCCGCCGCCGCCGCCGCGCTGTCTCACGGGCCCGCTCACACGACAGAGAGCCGGGGTCCGAGGCACCATCCCCGACCCCGAACAACAGCTCCACCCGTGTGGAAGGAAGCCGAGCGTGGCGTTGGGCGATGCTAAGCTCTCTCTCTCTCTCTCTCTCTCTCTCTCTCTCTCTCTCGGTTCGGATCCTGAGGCGGCGGCGTCGCGTCGCGTCGCGGGGGTCAGGCCATGGTCGCCGCTCCGGTTCGGACTCCGGTTCGGACCCTGAGCACCACAGGACGGTTCGGCTGCGGGTTCGAGCGTTATCTCGTTGCTATGCGCGTCGTCTGCTTTACTTCGGAAAAAAAATAAAAGCGTCTCCACGGACAAAGTAAAGGGAAGTCCCGGGGCGGGGCCTACATCAAAGAGGCGCGGTCTGCCGTCCGCCATGTTGGCTCGGCGTCGCGGCGCAGTTGCGCGCTGAGGACTGCGCATGCGTCGGCGGAAAGCTTCACCAACGCCGACGACAAAGACTAAACGAGAGTTTAAAAAAAAAAAAAAAAAAAAAAGTTTAAATTGTGTTTTCCACAATTGTGTTTCCACAATTGTGCGCAGATATTTATTGATTTAATTGATTTAGATTGTTTTATTTATTCGTCAGAGACCATGCACATGAATCCATCCATTATCTTCTGTGTTATCCTCTACTGGGGGGGGGGGGGGGTGTCTTCCCAGGTTCCCAGGTTCCCCATGTCCATCCATGGCAGAACATTTCGGGCGTTGGGCGGATACACCCAGGACAGGGCGCCAATCTATCACTGGAACACACACTCACTCAAACAGACACTCTATATATGGGGCAATTTGGAGAATTCAATTGACCTTGAATCCTTGTTTTTGGACGTTGCGAGGAAACCTCAGAACCCGGAGGAAACCCACGCGGACACGGGGAGGACATGGAAACGTGCTAACCACTAAGCCAAGTGCCGCCTACATTTTAAAATAAAAACTAAATTCATTCATCCATTCATTATCTCCCGCTTTATCCTCTATTAGGGTCGCGCGGGGGGGTTCCCCATGTCCATCCAGGGGAGAACGTTTGAGGCGCTGGGCAGATACACCCAGGACAGGGCGCCAATCCATCGCTAGGCACACACTCACTCACACAGACACACTCTATATGGAGCAATTTGGAGAACTCAATTGACTATATCAATGTTTTTGGACTGTGGGAGGAAACCAGAGAACCCGGAGGAAACCCACACGGACACAGGGAGAACATGGAAACTCCATCCAGATGGGGAATCGAACCGGGAATCCCTTGTATTGAGAGGTGAACGTGCCAAACCACTAAGCCACCGTGCTGATTAAAAACTAAATTAATTTGGTAATTTAATATAATGGTTAGGGTCAGTACACTGGGTCGGCTACAGCAGTCCTGGATAGAGGGTTAAGGGTCTTGCACAAAGACCCACATGGTAACTTCAGTGGACCTGGGATCTGAACCCACAACCTTCTGATTGACAGCCGAACACCCAAACCACTGAGATACCACGCCCTCTTTAAAGGTAAATTTGCCAGAGTTTGCTAGATAGCTCATTTCCATCTGTCACAACCTGCCCAAGGACCATAAACATAACGCATATAACACAACATATAATAAGAGCATGAAGAAAGAGACCGAGATGTGGTGAACTATGGTTACAGGTTTGGTTCATTTCTAATATTTACACACAACAGCAACGTCCAAGCAACCACCTGAACTACTACAACATGCACCATGCACCACCACCACAGCCAGCACGTCAAACACCATAAACAAATACTAAGCAAAATCTTATCAACCATGTGATGTACACCTTCTGAAAAAGAGAGACACTCAGTTCAGGACCAGAACTATACAGAACTGAAATAATGACAAAAAGCAGAGGCCATTGCAGAGTTTAATTACTATACAACCGTTCTGTCAACTGATTTTAATGTGTCCTACTGACATTAGCATCTGGGTCTTTTCCCAGACTGGAAGTGGATCAACCGTGGAGCATCTGAGCTCCGGTAACTGGAGATGCATTGAAGGGGCTTGTTGTGCTAAGTTGGGCAAGCCTGCAGCAGCATGACTGTGGTGGATGCTATTCTCAGCAATCTAAGGAAGAAGGGACTTATCTATATTTAGAGCCATAAATAACACCCACACCGGTTCTCGGGTCGACCCCTTGGCAGCTGTTTCTCTGACCCTTCCAGTGCTTGAGTGGACAGAGGACCTCATGCAAGCTACGTTCTGTATTTGGCCTTGGGTATTATGATGGACGTTCACAACTGCGTGGACGACTCTGCGTGTCCTGGGTTACCTGTAGGCCTCGTCCATGTTTGGGTATAATATGCATCCTGCAGATTTAACACACTCACGTACATTAACGAAACAATCATAATAAGCCCGAATAGTCGTAAATATATTAAAACTCTATGCTGATGAATGATTAAAAACTATTTTATATTTATATTTATATATAAACATTGAACTTAAATTGATCTTAAAGTTTGTCTTTCGAAATATTTGCACTAAATAATCTAAATGACGTCACTAACTCTGCAACGTTGAAAGCTTTTCTTTATATTTACCAATACAAGACTTTTACAGGGCCTTACATTGCTCAATGCCTCCCCCTGCTGGCCAAATGAAGGAACTGACGTTTAACTATCACTACACCTTAACATTTTTGTTAGGATTGATATCAATTTATATTATCCAAATATTATAAATCACCATGTTGACATTCTTTCAATTTCAATGACAAATTTATTTTTTAAAACGAAGATTTTTATGTATTTAAATAAAAAAAGTGCAGATCATACAACGCAAGCCTGAGACCAGCCAGCGGTGTGTGGGATGGAGGGGTCCAAAGCACTCCACCAACGGACTCTGGAGCGATGGGATTGTCTTCGGTGGCCCCGGGAATCACACTTTGCTATCTGGAGTCCATGTTTGGAGAATTCCATGAAAACCTAACCTGCCCGACCGCCTCGTACCAACCGTGAAGTCCTTTAGTTTGCGTCCTCGGGATCAGATTAACACATGGACACAGAACAAAGGATCGCCTTTTATTTTCATCGTTCGGTAGATTTACAGCTTCAGAGATGATAGACACATTCAGATCCTAAAAACCAATGACCCTCCCAGGCGGCGCCGGTGTGTCCACAACCCAAAATCCACACGCGGTCGGAAACAAAGCTTTGAAAATAAGTTAAACCAGGACACACAATCTCTCTCGGAGGACAAACGTCTCTGGAGGAGGAGAACCTGCAAAAGTATCCGGCGTATTCACGCGTTCATACATTCAGATAAGGCTACACGCATACTAAAGGCACTGCCAGCGGGGACGAGGACGTGAGCGAGGAGCAAAAGAAAACATCCACCCGGTGAACAGTTTGTGCTGATGGCTCACTACCTCACATCCACCAGGAGGGGCAGCACAGGGCAAAACAAATGGTGCAGATTGAGGCTCTAACACGGCCTCATTTTCCAGTACAGTACAAATAACCAGTCCTAGGCCCGATGCCGACCCGCCCGTCACCTCCATGTGTCTTTTGGGATTGCCCCTGGGTGATAAAGTACCCTGAATGGATCTTTAAATGGAGATCCGATCACGAGCTTCACCGTAACGACGTTCCGCGTCAACCCCCTCAGAGCGGCATCCGCACTCGAAATGATGGAGCCTCAGTCCAGATGTCCTGAAAACGGTCCTGGATGGAGATTTAAACACGTTTGCTTTTTAAATGATTGTTCAGTGATCCTCAGTGGCCTGCAGGTGGAGCTGTTTTCATGCCAGATGGGCCAACGAGCCAGAACTTTACGTTAGAGCGTCACATGGAGGAACTTTAAACATATATTTCTTTATATTAAGGGCGGGGTTGATGGATGGAGGTTCTACGTCTTTGCTCAAGCATCTGTAACATCAGCACCACGTTACAGAAAGATAAGTGCATCACACCGGGTTTTCTGATCGATTACAATTTTAATAAAAAAAAAAAAATCCTATTCGTTTTTTTGGGGCTTTAAAAATCACCGACGTGATGGATTGTGGACATTTTTAGTAAAAATTTTTGGCCTCATGGAAGGACCACGGTTTGGTCCGATGGACTGGGACTAAGGTGACCACATTCCAATTCACCAGTTGTGGGACAAAGACTCTGTTTGTGTGGGACAATTATTTGGCAGTATATTTATATATATATATGACCTAATTTACATTTTTTGTGTTGGTGGGCGGCGCCCTTAACACATGTCCGCGTTCCCGATTGGTTGACATTCAAACAGCCCGCCTCTCCCCCGATAATGGACAACACAGCCGTCCAATGGCCGCCCAATTATAAAACACGCTTAAAAACTGGAGTCTGACTTTCAATAACAACGCGGGACGACGTCTCAATTTGCGGGACGCCTGAAAAGCAATGAAATTGGAGTGACCGTCCCGCTGGTCACCCTCGCTGGACCCCCCTGAACTTTTTGATAAATTCTCTTTGGCCGCGCGAGCACTCCCTTCTCCACTAGAGGGCCCGAAATATTAAGGAGCCGAAGTTGATAATGAGGAACTTGGTTCTGAAGAAGAACCGAAGCTCAGAGACGTCAGGTGGTAAACGGGGGGGGGCGTCCATGGATCTCACATTTCCGACGGTTCCGGTGGAACCCATCTGCGTCAGAGCTCCTGATCGTAAGTGCAGTCCGGCCCTTAGAACCGCGCCCCGCCGTGCACTTGCAGGTACGTGGAGGATATGTAATCGTGAGAGTGTTTCCGTCCGATAACCAGTATTGATCTGGGAGCTTTAATGGAGGACGCTTTCGGCGGCGGCCTATCGATTCGGGCGGAGGGATACGGCGCGTCGCTCGGCGGCGGCGGAAACGTTCTGCGTGAGGCATCAGCGGTTCAACCTCCCAAACCCCGAAGTCCTTTGAAGCTTGGTGAGAAACACTTGCAGCGGCGGCGAAAGCAGCGAATGTGGACAGACACTCGGACCGAGCGGAAAAAACAAAAAAAAAAAAAATTCTGTTTTAAAACAGACGCGGTCCTCGCGAAGCTCATCGGTGAGAAAGCGCGGTCCTGATCTTCATCCGTGAACCTGTTCCGCCTCCAGAGAGACCTTTAGGTCAGACCCCGCCCTCCTGTCTGTCCTCACACCCGTCTCTGGTCTCGGAGGTGGGGCTCAGTGGTGAGGGGGGAGGTCGGAGGGGCGTCTGCGGGTCTGAGGTTGGTGAGTTGGTGACCCGGGGCGGGTGGCCTTACCCGGGTTTGTTCTGCACCTGCTGCAGGGCTTCCGAGAGCTTCCTGCGGTAGGCGCTGTATCGGTTGTGCACCTGCCTCACCCGCTCGCTCTCCTCCTTCTCCAGGATGGTCAGGAAGTTCTGCAGCTCCGGAACCGAGAACGCGTGCCACTGCGAAGGTAAGAGTGAGGGGCGGAGTTAGAACGGGGAAGTTCTCACCACCGCTGCTCACCGGTGTCACGTGCTCCGGCGCCGGACCCACCTCCACCTCGCCCGTCTCGTTCTCCTTCATGACGAACGACAGGTTCTCCAGATCTGGACCCGCCAGCAGGCGCAAGTACAGAGGGTGCTCCGTCTCTGAAAGCTTCTGAAGGAGATCTGAGGAAGAGAGGACGCAGAACTGCTCATGATGTCCCTCAGGAACCATTTAAGATTAGGGAGCGGGGCATGGTGGCTTGGTGGTTGGCATGTTCTCCTCTCAGCGCTGGGGATTCCCGGTTCGGATCCCCATCCGGGTGGAGTTTGCATGTCCTCCCCGTGTCCGCGTGGGTTTCCTCCGGGTTCTCCGGTTTCCTCCCACAGTCCAAAAACTTGGATCAAGGTCAATTGAGTTCTCCAAATTGCCCCCATATAGAGTGTGTCTGTGTGAGTGAGTGTGTGTCTAGTGATAGATTGCCCCACTGTCCTGGGTGTATCTGCCCAGCGCCCGAAATGTTCTCCCCTGGATGGGCATGGGGAACCCCCCCGCGACCCTAGTAGAACATAAAGCGGCAGATAATGGATGGAACCCACGTCAGCCACCTTAAAGTAGAACGTTGTGATTAACGCAGGGTCCAGTTTGGGAGGTGGTGGAGGTTGAGGGCGGGGTCCTGTGCACTTGGGCAGGTTCTCTGCACCTCATCTCATTTTTGGTTGTACTGATTCTCCCCTGGTTTGGCATGTTCTCCTCTCAGCGCTGGGAATTCCCGGTTCGAATCCCAATCTGGGTGGTTTGCATGTTCTCCCCGTGTCCTCATGGGTTTCCTCCGGGTTTCCCGGGTTTCCTCCCACAGTCCAAAAAAACATGGATTCAAGGTAAATTTAATGCCCCAAATTGCCCCATATACAGTGTGTTTGACTGTGTGTCTTAAGGGAACCCTTTCCTGGGTGTATGGGCATGGACATGGGGACATGGGGACATGGGGACACCCCCCCCCCCGTGACCCTAGTAGAGGACTAAACGGACCCTCCCGTGTGTGGTAACTCACCCTGGCCGTGGCGGTGCGTTTGTTTGTAAAGGGCGAACTTTCGCGGGTCGTCGCCCACGTTGTATTTCTTGAGCAGCCCCTGAATGACCTCGCTGACCGTGTTGGCGTCGCTGATGTGCAGCTGCTTGATGGACTCGTCGGGCAGGTAGAAGGACGTGCGCTTGTCCGCCGCCGCCGCCTCGGCCGTCCCCGGCTCCCCGGCCTGGTCCAGCACGGTGACGGGACGGCGCAGCTTTAAGTTGACCTTAATGAAACCGGTGTATGTGCCGTTGGTTTCCTGCGAGATAAGAAGAGGGCGTCAGCGGGGTGTGACGTCATAACCTGTTCCTCCTAATCTCACACGGACCGGCGTCCACATGTTCCTCTGCGGACTCTGCCGTTAGGGTGGAGGACGGTTCTCAGTTCTGCAGCGACACCGAGCTGGTGGAGCTCATTGGGAATCAGACGGGAATCAGACTCACCAGCTTCATGGTGTTTTCGGAGGCCTTAGAGTTGTACTCCTCTATTTTAGCCTTGACCTCGTCCTCGGTGAGGGACTGCGGGTCGTCCTCCTCGTCCTCCCTAACGCAGTTCTGAAATGCAGAAGAACACACGGCACACGCGTCAGCGATCCGCTCGAGTGTCAGCGGCGCTCCCGCAGCGTGGGACGCCAAAAGTGGAACCGCCAGAGGGTTCGAATATATGGGATCTTAAGCGACACCCGTCACCGTGTGAACGGCGGAATGATGGAACGCCCCAAAATAATAAAAGTCCTCGTTATTTTGCCTTCGTGTAATATGAACGGATGTTCAGTCACAGTCTCTGCAGGCCGTCAGGTCCATTTGAGATGCTCCAGAACTCCTGCAGATCTTTATTGGAGATGTAAAGTCAGGATGGAGCACTTACCGGAACGTGCACTTCAAAACCGTAATTACACGCCGAGCCATTAAGTGCACTATACGGCTCCGGACCGCCGGAGAACGGGTGTGGGCTTCTTAACATCTCATACACCAGACCGCGAAACAAACTGGGATTGGTAAGTATTTCATTTTAGAAGGGGCGGCACGGTGGCTTAGTGGTTGGCATGTTCTCCTCTCAGCGCTGAGGATTCACCGTTCAAATCCCCATCTGGGTGGAGTTTGCATGTCCTCCCCATGTCCACGTGGGTCTCCTCCGGGTTCTCCAGTTTCCTCCCACAGTCCAAAAACATGGATCAAGTCAATTGAATTCTACAAATTGCCCCATATAGAGTGTGTGTGTGTGAGTGAGTGTGTGCACAGCCATAGATTGGCGCCCTGTCCTGGGTGTATCTGCCCAGCGCCCGAGACGTTCTTCCCTGGATGGGCATGGGGAACCCCCCCCCCCCCATGACCCTAATAGAGGATAAAGGGGAAGATAATGGATGGATGGATGAATAATTTTAGAAGCTTGATGCAGTTCCATCACCACTGGTGAATAAAATCAGGCACGTGGGCCGTCGGGGTAACAGAGGGGGGTGAGGTGGGGTGAGGCATCACTGCAGTCATGGTGGGTGAACAGAGAGGGAACAGAGAGTGAAGAGGGTGTAGGTGCGGAGGTTCTCAGAACCGTGGCGTTAATTCGGAGTTGATGCGTGCACGCGTGAAGGCTCTAAGTGGGTTACGTGAAGGAAAGCTGAGAGAACCGTAGCAACGAGGCTGAGGACCGAGTTATTTTTAGCTCCTCGCTGCTCGATTTGTATTTGGATTTTAGACAAATGTGACGAGAAATATTATTTCTGCTGAAATCCTTGAGGCCTCGAGAAAATCATTCATCTCATTCAGCGGGGAGTTCACAAATGAGGGGTAATCATCCCCCCCCCCCCCCGCCTACCCCAGGAAAGTGCTCCATAGAACAAGAGAGAGAGAGAGACAGAGACAGAGAGAGAGAGAGAGACAGAGAGAGAGAGACAGAGAGAGAGAGAGAGAGAGACAGAGAGAGAGACAGAGAGAGAGAGACAGAGAGAGAGAGAGAGAGAGACAGAGAGAGACAGAGAGAGACAGAGAGAGAAAGAGAGAGAGAGGAAGAAAACATTATTCAGATCAGCAGGATGTGGAGTTTATGTAACAGACTGAAGGTGAGCGAGGTCCTCAACAAACTGATTGATGGTTATAGAGAGTTATAGAGAGGTATATAGAGTTATAGAGAGGTATATAGAGTTATAGAGAGGTATAGAGGGTTATAGAGAGGTATATAGAGTTATAGAGAGGTATAGAGGGTTATAGAGAGGTATATAGAGTTATAGAGAGGTATATAGAGTTATAGAGAGGTATAGAGGGTTATAGAGAGGTATAGAGGGTTATAGAGAGGTATATAGAGTTATAGAGAGGTATATAGAGTTATAGAGAGGTATAGAGGGTTATAGAGAGGTATATAGAGTTATAGAGTGGTATAGAGGGTTATAGAGAGGTATACAGAGTTATAGAGTGGTATAGAGGGTTATAGAGAGGTATATAGAGTTATAGAGAGGTATATAGAGTTATAGAGAGGTATATAGAGTTATAGAGAGGTATAGAGGGTTATAGAGAGGTATAGAGGGTTATAGAGAGGTATAGAGGGTTATAGAGAGGTATATAGAGTTATAGAGAGGTATAGAGGGTTATAGAGAGTTATATAGAGTTATAGAGAGTTATATAGAGTTATAGAGAGGTATATAGAGTTATAGAGTGGTATAGAGGGTTATAGAGAGGTATATAGAGTTATAGAGAGGTATATAGAGTTATAGAGTGGTATAGAGAGTTATAGAGAGGTATATAGAGTTATAGAGTGGTATAGAGGGTTATAGAGAGGTATATAGAGTTATAGAGTGGTATAGAGGGTTATAGAGAGGTATATAGAGTTATAGAGAGGTATATAGAGTTATAGAGAGGTATATAGAGTTATAGAGAGGTATATAGAGTTATAGAGAGGTATATAGAGTTATAGAGTGGTATAGAGGGTTATAGAGAGGTATATAGAGTTATAGAGTGGTATAGAGGGTTATAGAGAGGTATATAGAGTTATAGAGAGGTATATAGAGTTATAGAGAGGTATATAGAGTTATAGAGTGGTATAGAGGGTTATAGAGAGGTATATAGAGTTATAGAGTGGTATAGAGTGTTATAGAGAGGTATATAGAGTTATAGAGAGGTATAGAGGGTTATAGAGAGGTATATAGAGTTATAGAGTGGTATAGAGGGTTATAGAGAGGTATATAGAGTTATAGAGAGGTATATAGAGTTATAGAGAGGTATATAGAGTTATAGAGTGGTATAGAGGGTTATAGAGAGGTATATAGAGTTATAGAGTGGTATAGAGGGTTATAGAGAGGTATATAGAGTTATAGAGAGGTATAGAGGGTTATAGAGTGGTATATAGAGTTATAGAGTGGTATAGAGGGTTATAGAGAGGTATATAGAGTTATAGAGAGGTATATAGAGTTATAGAGAGGTATATAGAGTTATAGAGGGTTATAGAGTGGTATATAGAGTTATAGAGAGGTATATAGAGTTATAGAGAGGTATATAGAGTTATAGAGAGGTATAGAGGGTTATAGAGAGGTATATAGAGTTATAGAGAGGTATATAGAGTTATAGAGAGGTATATAGAGTTATAGAGAGGTATAGAGGTTTAGAGGGTTATAGAGGTTTAGAGGGTTATAGAGGTTTAGAGGGTTATAGGGAGTTATACAGATTTATAAAGGGTTACAGACAGCTATCGAGGGTTATAGAGGTTTATAGACTGTTATAGAGGTTTAGAGGGTTATAGAAAGTTATAGTGTTATAGTGGTTTATAGAGATTTATAGATGTTTAGAGGCTTATAGAGGGTTAAAGAAAGTTATAGAGAGTTATGCAGGGTAATCAAGATGCATAGAGAGTTATAGACAGTTATGGAGGGTTATAGAGAGTTATACAGATTTATAGAGGGTTATACAGGTTTATAGAGAATTTATAGAGGGGTATAGGTCTATAGAGGGTTACAGACAGTTATCGAGGTTTATAAAGATTTATAGAGTGTTATAGAGGTTTAGAGGGTTATAGACAGTTATGGAGGGTAATAGAGAGTTATAGATGGTCATAGAGGGTTATAGAGAGTTATAAAGAGTTATGGAGGGTTATAGAGAGCTAAAGAGAGTTATAAAGAGTTAAAGAGGTTTATAGTGGGTTATAGAGATTTATAAAGAGTTATAGAGGGTTATTAAGGTTTATAGAGTTATAGAATTTTAGAGGGTTCTAGAGGTTTAGAGGATTATGGATGGTTCTAGAGGGTTATAGAGAGTTATAGATGGTTATAGAGTCTATCCCTTCCACACATGAGCTGGTTTCAGACTAAGGCAGGTAATACTAATTAATAATTAAGAAGAAAATCAATAAAATTTGGAGTTTTAAGCTCAAATCCGTCTGAATTGATTCTGTATTGGGTTTTTGTTTCATAAACGACGTGATGAACCATGACAGAGCTCTCAGTGTGGAGCGGGAGAACATCCATAATAAAGCACACGCCTCCTCCACCCGTCAAACTCCAACTCATTATGGGATTCCATTTAAGGTTAAATATTTATAATCTGCCTTCAGAACGCTGAGCTCCGTTCTGAGTGCAGCGGTGACTCCGAGGGCTCGAACCCACCGGCACCGCCACGCCAGTGTCCCTGCAGTGCCGAGCGTCGTCCACCACCCTAACGATGCTCGGCACCGCCACGCCAGTGTCCCTGCAGTGCCGAGCGTCGTCCACCACCCTAACGATGCTCGGCACCGCCACGCCAGTGTCCCTGCAGTGCCGAGCGTCGTCCACCACCCTAACGATGCCCGCTGTGAGGGGGTCGTACATACAGGACAGAATGGACCGCAGATTCAGACGCGAGACAAACACAAGAAAGCGTTATTTATATAAATAAATTAAAATCGCAGAACAATTCCGTATTGATACGCCGCCCCTGGAAGTCCTCGCGTTTGTGCGCGGTGCTAAATTTAGCTCCCCCACCCACCCTTCCTCCACCACGAACAGAGAACGCGCTGCTGATCAGAACAATGCGGTGGACGAGGCAGAACCTCGGGTCCATTGTCTCTGCTCTTGGGTTTCATTCATGCAGGCCACTGCAGGGGCAGTTACATGGGATTATGGCCGATGGGGGGGGGGGGGGGGGGTGCGTTCACACCACACATGACCCGGGTTCACACTGTGTGTATTAATAGTTCCACACTGACATGCAGACCTCCAGCAGAAACAACGGCTCAGCTGCAATGCGGTACACGACACGCGTGCACAGCAGAACCCCCGCTGGTCCACCACGCCGACGTCAGCAGATTACCGACCGCGAAGGAAACGGCGGGGACTTCGGCATCTGGTGCTTTTGAGTTTCAATAGACAGGGTTTCTGATTGATGGAACGAATCCATCTGCACTGCCGAGGGTGTGAACCGTCAAGTTTGGTACGGGACGGAGATTTCAACAGCTTTAAACCGAGATTATCTTGGTATTAGATTATTATTATTAACTTGGTATTATCCATCCATTATCTTCCACTTTATGCTCTATTAGGGTTGCGGGGGGGGGGTTCCCCATGCCCATCCAGGGGAGAACGTTTCGGGCGCTGGGCAGATACACCCAGGACAGGGAGCCAATCTATTGCTGGGCACACGCACACGCACACACACTCTATATGGGGCAATTTGGAGAACTCAATTGACTTGATCCATGTTTTTTGGACTGTGGGAGGAAACCGGCGCACCCGGAGGAAACCCAAGTGGACACAGGGAGAACATGCAAACTCCACCCAGATGGGGATACGAACCGGGAATCCCAAGTGCTGAGAGGAGAACATGCTAAACCACTAAGCCACCGTGACGCCCCAACTTGATTAGATTATTATCTTGGTATTAGATTATTATTATTATTATTAGATTATTATCTTGATATTAGATTATTATTAGATTATTATCTTGATATTAGATTATTATTAGATTATTATCTTGGTATTAGATTATTATTATTATTATTATTATTATTATTATCTTGGTATTCGATTATATAAATAAATATTTGGTTGTATAGCAGATGTTTTTATTCAAAGCGACAAATATCCCAACTTGGTTGAAATCAGAGCACAGGGTTGGTACAGCGCCCCCTGGAGCAATGACAGTTTATGGCTTATGAATATGGGATTTGAACCCACAACCTTCTGAATGATGGCTCAACACCCCGACCGCTGAACGAACGCACCTCTAATTATTAGAACATATAAAGCATTGGAACACATCACAAACAGGGGCCGGGTTTGGGCCCCGCAGGACCCTGCCGTTGTGAATAAGGTTCCGTCCACGAGAACGACCGGAGCGTTACACAGAGGAACCGATGACGCGGCAGGATGCTGCGAAACACTTCCTGTTACGACAGATTTGGTGTCTCAACGTGTCCCCGATCTCACGAAACGGAACCCAGATGCCGCCGAGCGTCCAGCGAGCTAAACCAGAATCTGCCCCGAGCTGCCCAACGGATCCCCTCGCTCACCCTGCGTCCACTCCAAAATGCTGCAGTGGAGACATGACCCCCCTCCTCCCCCCCCCCATTACAGGGTTAAATGCTGAGTGGGAGAAACCGGCGCTCTCCTGCGGCTCGACTGCATCCGAGGGGGGGGGGGGGGTGACCACAGACCCGGCACGAGAACCTCTGGACGTTCTAACTACACGGCCTGCAGAGGGCAGAACGCGCACTCGACGTGCCGTCATTAAAAGGGAAGATTTCCGGGCAAAACCCGCCCACGTTCCATCGCTCTATAAACCAGGACGCGGACGGAGGACGGACGGAGAACCGTCCATCAGAACCAACAATAAAATAAAAAATAAAAAATACCAAAGAAAATCCCAACGAAAGACGGCTGATGATGTCACAAGTTGGGTAAGAACAGTACGGGGATGAGGGAGGGGGCAGGGGGGAGAGGACGGGGCAGCTCGGGGGAAACGACGCCCCCTAGCGTTCGTTCACCAGAACTTTGCTTTTACCTGAACGGTGAATCGTCTCTGATTATCCAAAACATCAGCACCCAGATTAGGGCCTGTCCCATCCAGGACGCCATGACATCATTTACACGCCGCTGTCCTCACGGCAGAGCCCCGAGACGCCTCAACGTTCGGGCACCGGGCGTGGCGTCACTCAGGGGACCGCGTCCCGTCATTTGGATGTTTTGTACTGCAGCAGCTTAGTGAGTGAACGCTACAGCCGACTGATAATCAATAACGCAGGGGCAAATTGATAAGTCAGCTATTTTACCTCCTGTAATTACACAGAGGAGTGTGTCCTCATTATTTAACCCTTCCGTGCAACACACACACACACACACACACACACACACAACACTGAGTGAAGTAAGCACATTTGCCCAGAGTGGTGGGCAGCCCTGTAAACTGTGGGGCAATTGGAGTTAGGTGCCTTGCTCCTAGTATTGGTAGGACCGGGAATTGAATTGGGGGGAGGGGGGGGTTCCCCATGCCCATCCAGGGGAGAGTGTCTCGGGCGCTGGGCAGATACACCCAGGACAGGGCGCCAATCCATCACTGGACACACACTCACACACTCTATATGGGGCAATTTGGAGAACTCAATTGACTTCATTCATTCATTATGTTCCGCTTTATCCTCTATTAGGGTTGTGGTGGGGTTCCCCATGCCCATCCAGGGGAGAACGTCTCGGCCGCTGGGCAAATAGACCCAGGACAGGGCGCCAATCCATCACTGGACACACACTCACTCACACAGACATACACACTCTATATGGGGCAATTTATTGAGAATTCAATTGACTTGATCCATGTTTTTGGACTGTGGGAGGAAACCGGAGAACCCGGAGGAAACCCACGCGGACACGGGGAGGACATGGAAACTCCACCCAGATTGGGGATTCGAACCGGGAATCCCTAGCGCTGAGAGGAGAACATGCCAAACCACTAAGCCACGGTGCCGCCCAAACCGGGGACTTTTCGATTGTTAAATACGGGTCACATGACCACCACAGGTCACCTGGAAACACATCTCGTGTCCAGGTTTCGCGTCCAATGAGATAAGATAAGCCTTAATTTGTCCCACAACGGGGAGATTCACACTAGGGGGCGCCCTCAACGGACTTATCTAGATTTGAATTGTTAAATACGGGTCACATGATCAGGCAGGCAGAAGGCCGTGGGGAGCAGAGAACTTGCCCTCAGGTCTTCTGAGGGTTTTGTGAGACAGACATCTGGTAAAAAATAAAAAAACCTATAAATGAAATGCGCAGCTGGACGGCTGCAGCGTAACGACAATAAATTAACTGAATTATTAATTACAGTCGTATAAAACGGTTTGTGTTTATTAATTATGCAGAATATTTTCCTCTCGTTGGTTAAGGTTCAAATCCTGCAGCTGCAGTGAACATTTAGTGTTTAAGCTTTCACACTAATGTTCATGTTTATATCACATGGTCAGGGTTATGAGGGTAAAGTTCACACACACACACACACACACACACACACACACACACACACACACACACACATATATATATGTGGCTTAGTGGTCGGCACGTTCTCCTCTCAGTGCTAGGGATTCTCGGTTCGAATCCCCATCTGGGTGGAGTTTGCACGTCCTCCCCGTGTCCGCGTGGGTTTCCTCCGGGTTCTCCGGTTTCCTCCCACAGTCCAAAAACATGGATCAAGTCAATTGAGTTCTCCAAATTGCACCATATAGAGTGTGTGTGTGAGTGAGTGTGTGCCCAGCGATGGATTGGCGTCCTGTCCTGGGTGTATCTGCCCAACGCCCGAGACGTTCTCCTCTGGATGGGCATGGGGAACCCCCCCCCCCCCCGCGACCCTAATAGAGGATAAAGAGGAAGATAATGAATGAATGAATATATATATATATTCATTCATTCATTCATTATCTTCTGCTTTATCCTCTATTAGGGTCGTGAGGGGGTTCGTGGGAGAACGTTTTGGGCGCTGGGCAGATACACCCAGGACAGGGCGCCAATCCATCGCTGGGCACACACTCACTCACACACACACTCTATATGGGGCAATTTGGAGAACTCAATTGACTTGATCCATGTTTTTGGACTGTAGGAGGAAACCAGAGAACCCCACGCAGACACGGGGAGAACATGGAGGAGAACATGCTAAACCACTAAGCCACCGTGTCTTATGTATATATATATATATATATATATATATATATCTGGTTGTGGCCGTTAAAACGAGCGTTTGAAGCCTTAATGAATGAAAGTCCAACAGGATCTGAAACCCTCAGGGTTCTCGTCCCGACCCGTCCATCCGTCCTGAATTTAAAGCTGCAATTTGATTAAATGTTAATGAGTCTTAATCTGATCTCCCCATGGCCCTGCGCTCTGCCTCAGGTGACCTGGCAACGCATGTCCTAACCAGGTTCGCGTCCAATGCAGAGGACAGCGGGTCGATCAGGTCAATTCATCCACGGTTCTGCTGAAGCTCGGCGACGGAACCTGGATTTCTATTGGAGCGGCGGGACGCACTCAATGGACTTATAGTATATAGAATATAATATAGTTAAATCAATTAAATTAATTGTTAAATACGGGGTCACATGATCACCACACTATCTGTACATGGCTGTCCTACACTGTTGATGCTGCCCCCACCCCACTGAGCCTCGGTCCTCACAAGGTTTCTTCCTCAAAATATCAACATGACAGGGAGTTTTGTCTTGCCGCTGTCTCTCCGTCTTGCTCTTTGGGGTTTTTAAAGGTTTATAACTCTGTGAAGCTGCTTTATGACGTCGTACGATTGTAAGAAACACTCTATAAATAAATTTATAGATTAAATTAAATTTAAATTAAATTTCTTGAACCTGAATTTGTCAATAAGAGGACGGACAGAAAGACACGCCTCGTTTGTAAGACAACCATTAGAGCGTTCGGTGAGGAACCTT
The DNA here is from genome assembly GCA_019802505.1 of Corydoras sp. C115. NCBI lineage: Eukaryota > Metazoa > Chordata > Actinopteri > Siluriformes > Callichthyidae > Corydoras > Corydoras sp. C115. The sequence continues at coordinate 190,515 of JAFMOC010000188.1, read as the reverse complement.
AATGGAGGCGTGAACTCGCGTCGCCGGGTCGCAGGTCCGGCTCTTTCGGTGCACACAGCTCCCTCTATTTGCTTAACTTTCCCTATTCAAATATGAGCATCGGCCTGTTGGCTGCTCGAGTTCGGCAGCTGCTTCAGGACACGCTGCGCCAATTTAAACCCCGCACTGAGCTGAGGACAATTCAGAAATGACCTTTACGCTATTTAAAGTTCAGGGCATGGCGGACGTCTCGGCACGTTGAATTATTATTATTATTATTATGATTATTATATTATTATTATTATTATTTTACGAAACGGGCTGCAGTTTTTAACGCCGTGTGGGAGGGATGTCCACGGCGTCCAAACCGAAACGTAAACACGGACGGCGAGCGTACGTTGAAGAATAGCGAGCTGGAAACATTATGTAGGGCGAGCGACGCTACAGGCTCGGCTACAAGAACCTACAAAACTACCCTGACAACCAGGCCTGTGCAGACAGCCACATCCTGGAAACCGGCCTCGTACCAAAGCCACATCCTGGAAACCCAAACAGTCACAAACCTCGTTAACCTGACGAGTCTAACGAACTGCAGATCCATCAGCGTGCCGTACGACATGCCGTGCGGGCACCATGAGCAGATTCCCACAATCCAATGCCTCGCACCGGTCACCCGCACCGGTCACCTGCACGGTCACCCGATTAAACCACGGGCTTCGGGTCACATGACGATGAACTCAAAGAGAATTAAACCCGACTCGCTTTGATGTTCATTCATATGATTACATTTCATTAAATGTGTTTACAACCATCACAATTTATTAATTAGGGGGGAGGGGCATGGTGGCTTAGTGGTTGGCATGTTCTCCTCTCAGCGCTGGGGATCCAAGCTTGAATCCCAATCTGGGTGGAGTTTGCATGTTCTCCCCGTGTCCGCGTGGGTTTCCTCCGGGTTCTCCGGTTTCCTCCCGTAGTCCAAAAACATGGATCAAGTTAAATAAGTTCTCCAAATTGCCCCATATAGAGTGTGTGTGTGTGTGTGTGTGTGTGTGTGTGTGTGTGTGTGTGTGTGTGTGTGTGTGTGTGTCTGCCCAGCACCCGAAACGTTCTCCCATGACCCTAGTAGCAGATGAAGTGGAAGATAATGAATGAAGGGCTAAATTAACGTTAATTGGGGAAAAAGCAGAGGGTCTTTTGGGAAATTTGTGATTTGTAAACTAAAAAATTTAGACTGCCCTCAATAACAACAACAACATCAACAACAGAACTGTTGTTCTGTCAGTAGCCCCTGTTGTTCTGTCCATAGCCCCCGTTGTTCTGTCCGTAGCCCCCGTTGTTCTGTCCGTAGCCCCGTTGTTCTGTCCGTAGCCCCCGTTGTTTTGTCAGTAGCCCCCGTTGTTTTGTCAGTAGCCCCCGTTGTTCTGTCAGTAGCCCCCGTTGTTCTGTCCGTAGCCCCCGTTGTTCTGTCCGTAGCCCCCGTTGTTCTGTCCGTAGCCCCCGTTGTTCTGTCCGTAGCCCCCGTTGTTCTGTCCGCAGCCCCCGTTGTTTTGTCAGTAGCCCCCGTTGTTTTGTCAGTAGCCCCCGTTGTTTTGTCAGTAGCCCCCGTTGTTCTGTCAGTAGCCCCTGTTGTTCTGTCAGTAGCCCCTGTTGTTCTGTCAGTAGCCCCCGTTGTTCTGTCCGTAGCCCCCGTTGTTCTGTCCGTAGCCCCCGTTGTTCTGTCCGTAGCCCCCGTTGTTCTGTCCGTAGCCCCCGTTGTTCTGTCCGTAGCCCCATTGTTCTGTCCGTAGCCCCCGTTGTTTTGTCAGTAGCCCCCGTTGTTTTGTCAGTAGCCCCTGTTATTTTGTCAGTAGCCCCTGTTGTTCTGTCCGTAGCCCCTGTTGTTCTGTCCGTAGCCCCTGTTGTTCTGTCCGTAGCCCCTGTTGTTCTGTCCGTGGCCCCTGTTGTTCTGTCCGTGGCCCCTGTTGTTCTGTCCGTAGCCCCTGTTGTTCTGTCCGTAGCCCCTGTTGTTCTGTCCGTAGCCCCTGTTGTTCTGTCCGTAGCCCCTGTTGTTCTGTCAGTAGCCCCTGTTGTTCTGTCAGTAGCCCCTGTTGTTCTGTTAGTAGCCCCTGTTGTTCTGTTAGTAGCCTCTGTTGTTCTGTCCGTAGCCCCTGTTGTTCTGTCCGTAGCCCCTGTTGTTCTGTCCGTAGCCCCTGTTGTTCTGTCCGTAGCCCCTGTTGTTCTGTCCGTAGCCCCTGTTGTTCTGTCCGTAGCCCCTGTTGTTCTGTCCGTAGCCCCTGTTGTTCTGTCCGTAGCCCCTGTTGTTCTGTCAGTAGCCCCTGTTGTTCTGTCAGTAGCCCCTGTTGTTCTGTTAGTAGCCCCTGTTGTTCTGTTAGTAGCCTCTGTTGTTCTGTCCGTAGCCCCTGTTGTTCTGTCCGTAGCCCCTGTTGTTCTGTCCGTAGCCCCTGTTGTTCTGTCCGTAGCCCCTGTTGTTCTGTCCGTAGCCCCTGTTGTTCTGTCCGTAGCCCCTGTTGTTTTGTCCGTAGCCCCGGCTTTCTCTGCAGCCTCTCCTCCAGCAGCAGGACCGAACGATGGCGTCACCGTCAGCTGTTTGTGGTTCCATGCTGTGTGTGTGTGTGTGTGTGTGTGTGTGTGTGTGTGTGTGAGTGTGTGTGTGTGTGAGTGTGTGTGTGTGTGTGAGGGAGATTTTTTTCACCCGTATCAGGAGTAAAGTTACCGTAATAACTGTAAGTTGCTGTAAAGAGCAGCGTCTCAGCTTTCAGAAACCGTCAGAATTTTTCTGAAGGCGCAAACTTTCACAGAGTTACGGTAATTAAATCAAAACCTCGTTAAAACCTCGTCTCATCTGCGACCGACTCGTTAAACGGATTCAGGCTTCTCTGCCGAAGCTCAGGTTCGATTATTCGAACGTTTTCAGCCAAAACCGTCATTTATTAAAACTGAACGTTCTCCCCACCGCTGACAGACACGTTTCACATGGTATTTAATTTATAACTAATATAATTAATTAATGATCAAACAAAATGAATGTTTGAAAAATGGATAAATACATTAAAGGACAATTTTTAAAGAGGACAGAGGGGCAATAAGGGCTCTGGTCTAAAGCTCCTGATGTTTCCAAACCCTAAAGACGCCGCTGACCTGATGTCCGAACTTTAATAAACGGAGGACGTGCAGCAGCTGCGGAGACGTGGGGTCCATACGGGGACATGAGGAGGACCGTCCTCCTGTCTTTAGGGTTTTTTTAGAGTGTGGATTTCTGTAATGGAGACACGATGTCCTGAAAGACGAGACACGCAGCTCATCAGCCGGGACTGAGTCTCAGGTCTCAGACGGGACGGACGCCGATGAATATCGTCTTTAAACGTCCGACGTGGCGGGAAACTTCCCAAACCTCATTAACCCGTAAGAGACGGCGGGTTCTCACCGTCCCGCCGACGTTTGATCGTCTCTCGGGGAAAATCATCCGCTGTTTAATGGCTGTGACCCCCGAGAGGATGCTGTTGCCATGACGATTAGCATCATTTTCTCCCACGAGGGAAAAAAGAAAATAGAAGGACGATCCGTCGTGTGAGCGCGGCGAGGTTCCATCAGAGCGTCTTCTGTCACGCTAAACATTCCATCAGGGGGCGTTCACGCGTTCCGCCGTGTGGGTACTCATATCTCACTCATACCTCACCGAACATCTGAACATCTGAACATCTGGACCTTCCACCAACGTCTCTAGCTTTGGGGACGTGGTGGACAGTTTGCATTTATTTAATTAGAATGTTCTCTGAGGATCAGCACCCCCACACACCCAGCAGGTGTTATTAGGGTGGTGGATGATCCTCAGGACTCCAGTCACACGGACATGGTGGTGCAGTGTGTGTTGTCCCCGTAACTACTCGTTGTACTCTCCATCACACACGTCCACCAATCAGGTGACAGGATTCTGATGATGATGGATGTAAATTACATTCAGTTCAGCAGAGACACAGCGGGGGGTGAAAAACATTCCCCTAAACCACCGAGACTCATCCACCACCCTAATAACACCTGCTCTGCGGGGGGCGGTTCTGATCGGAGAACCGAGTATAGGGGACTGAGAGTCTGTAGAGGAACAGATGGACTACAGAACGGAACCGTAGGACTACAAACCCCATCTGTCTGTGAGGTGGAGGTGACTGAGAGGAAACAACGAGCTGAATCGAATTAAGTCCATGCTCTTTATTTAAGATTTAATTCATTAAATAATATAATATATACTGAGATACGCAAACTGCCAAAACTCCAGGCTTAAGTTAGTCAGGCTTAAGTTATTCAGCAAACGTTAGCCGTTATTGCATCTAAGTCTCGAGTCCTGAAAAATAATTTATTATTATTATTTTTTTTAAAGTTACGAACGACGAGCCGAACGCGAGCGACGACGTGAAATCCGACAGGCGAGCGTCTCGAACCCGAATCCACTTCCGGAGTTCACGAGCAAAACATCGTAGAGCGCACGCTTCTCTTTTTTCGCCCGATCTGACACCCCCCCAACCCCCCCCCCCACCCCCGCCTGCCGTCGCTGCGTACCTTGATCCCTCGCTTGGCATGGGCCTGCTGAAAGAAGGTGGTCTTGGCGGTGAAGAAGGTGAACTCATCGTTGTCGTCGTCCAGGCTGCAGTAGCCGCTGCTCATGCTATTGCTGCCGGTCATTTGCGGGGCCTCCACGGGCCCCCGGCACCATTCCGGGCCCCGGGCGGCGGGCAAGCTCGGGAGGGACGCGGCGAGCTTGGGGTGACGGTCGCGGTAGAGGGCTCACGCAGAAGAACGTGAGGGCGAGAGCGTGGCGGCGCTGTGGAGTCACTTCCGCGTGGCGGGGAGGCCGGTTTACGAGGTCCGAACGGAACGAGGGGGCCGGCTTCCTCTTTCGAGCCGAGAAGAGTCTCTTTTCAGCAGAAAGGAGAGGGAGAGGATTCAGGGAGGCGGCGGCGGTGCGGGCGTGGCGTGGACGCCGCGGCGGCGGCCGGACGACGGGACGGAACCATCGCGCGACGGCGGCGAGGACCGGGCTGAGGATCAACCTGCTTCAGAGCGAGCGAGAGGACGAGTGAAGTCAACCTACTGCACAGCCCTCCCTCCCTCCCTCCCTCCCTCTCCCTCTCTCTCTCTCTCTCTCTCTCTCTCGCTTTACCATCTGTGGTTAAAGCTGCTATCTGCCTTCGAGCTCCCCCCCCCCCACCCCCCCTCCCCGTCTCTCTTCCTGCATGCAACGGCTCGACCGTCCTCACTTCCTCTTAATAGAGGAGACACACGAGCGCAGAGAGCGGTGGCGACGTACCGCGAGGAACCCGGTCTGCGCTCGCTGCGGCGGCGAAGCCAGCGGGACGATCCGGCCTCTTGAACCCGAGCCTGCTTCATTACCGAAGCTGAACTCCAGCACGGCTTTTACCACGTCTACTGAGGTTTTAGTTTTTTTTTATTTCAATCATTTTAATTTAGGGAAAAAAAAAAAAAAAAAAAAAACAAAAAAAAAAAAACCACAGTCTTTATATACACAGACATCCCCCCCACCCAATCCCCCCCCCTTTTCCCTTCCCACCCAAACCTACCCACCTAGATTAAAGGGAAAATAAAATAAAATAAATAATAATAATAATAATTGGGCGGCACGGTGGCTTAGTGATTGGTATGTTCTCCTCTCAGCGCTAGGGATTCCCGGTTCGAATCCCCATCTGGGTGGAGTTTAGATTTTCTCCCAGTGTGCGCGTGGGTTTCCTCCGGGTTCTCCGGTTTCCTCCCACAGTCCAAAAACATGGATCAAGGTCAATTGAGTTTTCTAAATTGCCCCATATAGAGTGTGTGTGTGTGAGTGAGTGTGTGTCCAGTGATAGATTGGCGTCCTGTCCTGGGTGTATCTGCCCAGCGCCCGAGACGTTCTCCCCTGGATAGGCATGGGGAACCCCCCCCACATCCCTAATAGAGGATAAAGCGGCAGATAATGAATGGAATAAATAATAAAATTAAATAAATTAAGAATAAATAAATAAATTAAAAATAGTAGTTTAAAATAAATAAATAAAATAACAAAGGGGGGGAGGGGGAGGGAAAGAGGGGAAAAGGGGGGAAATCAGCCGGTCGGGACGTTCTCTACAGACCCAAAGTACCCCATGAGGGGACAGCACTTCTTGTAAAACTTTTTCCAAACTGACCACGTCTCTTGTTGCGAGTGGCATTAATAATTAATCCGGACGCGCCGGCGTTACGATGCCACTCCGGTCCATTATTCAGACGCTGAGATCGGTTGCCATGACGCCAGCAACACACGACACACGGCTGGACACCGGACACCGCGCGGGCTGAACCGTCAGAATCGTCCGGCATTCGGCAGGACGGACATCAAGGAGCCGCCGGTTAGTCCTGGTCCTGACCTTTAACCCCGACCTCCAGAAGTCAAAACCAACGGAATATCCATCCATTATCTTCAGATTTATCCTCTACTAGGGTCGCCAGGGTCACTGGACACACACTAACTCACACACTCTATATGGGGCAATTTGGAGAATGCAATTGACCTTGAATCCATGCTTTTTGGAATGTGGGAGGAAAACCGGGGAACCCGGGGAGGAAAACCAGGAGGAAACCCACGCAGACACGGGGAGAACATGCAAACTCCACCCTGATTGGGATTCGAACCTGGTTCCCCAGCGCTGAGAGGAGAACATGCCAAACCACTAAGCCAATGTGCCGCACCAACAAAACATAATATAATAATATAATAAAATCAAAGGGCGGCACGGTGGCTAAGTGATTGGCATGTTCTCCACTCAGCGCCGGGGATTCAGGTTCAAATCCCAATCTGGGTTGAGTTTGCATGTTCTCCCCGTGTCCACGTGGGTTTCCTCCCACAGTCCAAAAAACATTGATTTAAGGTAAATGAAATGCTCTAAATTGCCCCATATAGAGTGTGTGTGTGTGTGTGAGTGAGTGTGTGCCCAGCTATAGATTGCTCCCCTGGATGGGCATGGGGAACCCCCCCCCCCGCGACCCTTCATTGTAATTCCGCGGAGTTTAATATGTTCTCCACCTGATGAGATGAAGGAACATTGAAGCCACTGACGACGTTCGCAGGGGTGGGCCGTGGGCCACTTTGGATTTCGCGTGTCGGAGCTTCACTCGATCCTCCAGCGGGTCAAAGGTTACCCGCTCGGCGTTCCTGTCGACGCAGCTACACCCCCCCCCCCTCGGTTCCGCCCGAACCCGAAGCTAAAAGCACGAGCGATCACCCGGAGCTCAAGATTAATTATCATAATTGATTAGACGGTTGATGGAGAGAGGACGGGGGGGGGGGGATCGCTCCCCCGGGGAGGTGCAGTATTGACCAGCCTAAAGAGGACGGTTCTCCCCTCGGCCCGGAGTCGATAAATACAAGTCCCCCCCCACTGAGGAGCAGGAAAACGTTCGGGGGGGGGGGGGGGGGGGGGGGCATGCCATGGTACAAAAGAGAGGAGATCGATGGTGGAGCAGAATTACCCTCTCCATAGAAATATCTGAGGACGGGATGGATGGGATAGGATACGGGAGGGAGGCGACGGTGAAAAGCTCAGCAGCTTCAGGAACCATGCGGTTCCACCAAGAACCAACAGTCCTGACCGTCCATTAGATCGTTATATAAGAGGTTCTTTGATTCACTGATGCTGAGATGAAGATGGAGGCGTTATCGAACGTGACGGGTTCTCAGGACGGGGGGGGGGGGGGGGGGGGGGACAAGAATCGATGTTCAAACCGAAGGGCGGAGAACCTGATGGAGGACCTGATGGAGGACCGGGAGGAGGGTCCATCGAGTGACCGGTGTGTGACGTCACGCCGTACGGCCTGCGGGTTCCATCGTCCTTCGTCCTCGACTGAACGTTAATGGATTGAGTGATAACACTAACGAAGCAGAGAGAACGCTGGACTCTGTCTCTGAGGCTTATCCCTGCACTCAGCTCCCCTTACACACTGTAACTGCAGCGTTCCAGCCCCGCACCCGATCCGAGCGTCACCCCCCCCCCACACACACACACACCATCGCCGTCCTGTTCGCTCTGATCAATAATGCAGACGAGATCCGGTTTCCGTTCTAGACTTTCAGAGACAAAGCGCGTCAGCGAGACACTGTACAGTAATGTCCACTGGAAGACCCCCAACACACTCATCCATCCATGACCTTCCACTTAATCCTCTATCAGGGTCGGGGGCGAGAACATTTCGGGCGCTGAGCAGATACACCCAGGACAGGATGCCAATCTATCACTGGACACACACTCACTCACACAGACACACTCTATATGGGGCAATTTAGAGCATTTAATTCACCTTGAATCTATATTTTTGGACTGTGGGAGGAAACCCGGAGAACCCGGATAAAACCCATGGGGACTCTGGGAGAACATGCAAACTCCACCCAGATTGGGATTCAAAGCTGGCTCCCCAGCGCTGAGAGGAGAACATACCAAACCTCTAAGCCAGTTTAATAAACTTAAATATTTCACTAAAATGTTATGAAAGTTGTGTTTACATTCAAATAAAAAGGTTTTTAATTTAATATTCATTCATTATCTTCCGCTTTATCCTATATATTAGGGTCGTGGGGGGGGGGGGGGGTTCCCCATGCCCATCCAGGGGAGAACATTTTGGGCGCTGGGGGGGGCAATCTATCACTGGACACACACTCACTCACACACACTCTATATGGGGCAATTTGGAGAACTCAATTGACCTTGATCCATGTTTTTGGACTGTGGGAGGAAACCGGAGAACCCGGAGGAAACCCACGCAGACACGGGGAGAATCCAGATCGGGATTCAAACCTGGCTCCCCAGCGCTGAGAGGAGAACATGCTAAACCACTAAGCCACCGTGCCGCCGCCTTTTAATTTAATGTATTTAATTTAATACAGCCTTCTGTAGACGACGGGAACGTTAAACATCGGAGTGCCGATGCAGAACCTTGTCTGAGGTACAGAAGACTGCCACCTGGTGGTGCTGCAGGTTCTCACGCCACGTCCTCCATCATTACTAAACGAGATTCTAGCTGCTCGCTCCAGAATTCTGAGAGCACGGCTCGTTTTGAGGACAGACCTGAAACGCCGTGACGTCAGAGCGCAGGGTTCGAGCTGAGCTGCACGACGAGGAACAGGACGCGGGGACACGACGAGGAACAGGACGCGGGGACACGACGAGGAACAGGACGCGGGGACACGACGAGGAACAGGACGCAGGGACACGACGAGGAACAGGACGCGGGGACACGACGAGGAACAGGACGCGGGGACACGACGAGGAACAGGACGCGGGGACACGACGAGGAACAGGACGCGGGGACACGACGAGGAACAGGACGCGGGGACACGACGAGGAACAGGACGCGGGGACACGACGAGGAACAGGACGCGGGGACACGACGAGGAACAGGACGCGGGGACACGACGAGGAACAGGAAGCGGGGACACGACGAGGAACAGGACGAGGAACAGGACGCGGGGACACGACGAGGAACAGGACGCGGGGACACGACGAGGAACAGGACGCGGGGACACGACGAGGAACAGGACGCGGGGACACGACGAGGAACAGGACGCGGGGACACGACGAGGAACAGGAAGCGGGGACACGACGAGGAACAGGACGAGGAACAGGACGCGGGGACACGACGAGGAACAGGACGCGGGGACACGACGAGGAACAGGACGCGGGGACACGACGAGGAACAGGACGCGGGGACACGACGAGGAACAGGACGCGGGGACACGACGAGGAACAGGACGCGGGGACACGACGAGGAACAGGACGCGGGGACACGACGAGGAACAGGACGCAGGGACTCTGACGGCATTCGATAAACATCAACCACAGAGAACATACAGCAGCGCCATCACGCTCATTAACATCACGCTCATTAACATCACGCTCATTAACATCACGCTCACTAACATCACGCTCATTAACATCACGCTCATTAACATCACGCTCACTACCATCACGCTCACTAACATCACGCTCATTAACATCACGCTCATTAACATCACGCTCACTACCATCACGCTCATTAACATCACGCTCACTAACATCACGCTCATTAACATCACGCTCACTACCATCACGCTCATTAACATCACGCTCATTAACATCACGCTCATTAACATCACGCTCACTACCATCACGCTCACTACCATCACGCTCACTACCATCACGCTCACTACCATCACGCTCACTAACATCACGCTCATTAACATCACGCTCATTAACATCACGCTCACTACCATCACGCTCACTTCCATCACGCTCATTAACATCACGCTCATTAAGGTCACGCTCATTAAGGTCACGCTCATTAAGGTCACGCTCACTACCATCACGCTCACTACCATCACGCTCATTAACATCACGCTCACTACCATCACGCTCATTAACATCACGCTCATTAACATCACGCTCACTACCATCACGCTCATTAACATCACGCTCATTAACATCACGCTCACTACCATCACGCTCATTAACATCACGCTCATTAACATCACGCTCACTACCATCACGCTCACTACCATCACGCTCACTACCATCACGCTCATTAACATCACGCTCATTAACATCACGCTCACTACCATCACGCTCACTACCATCACGCTCATTACCATCACGCTCATTACCATCACGCTCATTAACATCACGCTCACTACCATCACGCTCATTACCATCACGCTCATTACCATCACGCTCATTAACATCACGCTCATTAACATCACGCTCACTACCATCACGCTCACTACCATCACGCTCATTAACATCACGCTCATTAACATCACGCTCATTAACATCACGCTCATTAACATCACGCTCACTACCATCACGCTCATTAACATCACGCTCACTACCATCACGCTCATTACCATCACGCTCATTAACATCACGCTCACTACCATCACGCTCACTACCATCACGCTCATTAACATCACGCTCATTAACATCACGCTCATTAACATCACGCTCACTACCATCACGCTCACTACCATCACGCTCACTACCATTACGCTCATTACCATCACGCTCATTACCATCACGCTCATTAACATCACGCTCATTAACATCACGCTCATTAACATCACGCTCACTACCATCACGCTCATTAACATCACGCTCACTACCATCACGCTCATTACCATCACGCTCATTAACATCACGCTCATTAACATCACGCTCATTAACATCACGCTCATTAACATCACGCTCACTACCATCACGCTCATTAACATCACGCTCATTAACATCACGCTCACTACCATCACGCTCATTAACATCACGCTCACTACCATCACGCTCATTACCATCACGCTCATTAACATCACGCTCATTAACATCACGCTCATTAACATCACGCTCATTAACATCACGCTCACTACCATCACGCTCATTAACATCACGCTCATTAACATCACGCTCACTACCATCACGCTCACTACCATCACGCTCACTACCATCACGCTCATTAACATCACGCTCATTAACATCACGCTCATTAACATCACGCTCACTACCATCACGCTCATTAACATCACGCTCATTAACATCACGCTCATTAACATCACGCTCACTACCATCACGCTCACTACCATCACGCTCATTAACATCACACTCACTATGATCACGCTCATTAACATCACGCTCATTACAATTACACATCAACTTAAAACACAGAGTCTGTCGTTTTTACAGCATTTTAAACATCAGAATTAGAAGACTTTAGTAATCCCCCCCGGGGGGGAAGGGGGGGGCGGGGGGGGGAATTGCAGTCTTTGCAAATTCTCTATAAGTCGTGTTTATATTTATAAAAGTGGAAATAAGAAATTAACAACAAGCGCAATAAAATTAAACTAACGTTACTCAAAATACACAATAAAGTAAAGTGGCGTGTGCACATCATGTGACATCATTCATTTAAAAAATGTACAAATTTAAAATATAGTGCACTGTGTGACAGATGGTAGAATAAAATAATATTCATTCATTCATTATCTTCCGCTTTGTCCTCTATTAGGGTCGCGCGGGGGGGGGGGGATGTTTCGGGCGCTGGGCGGATACACACAAGACAGGGGGGCAATATATCGCTGGGCACACACTCACACACACACTCTATATGGGGCAATTTGGAAAACTCAATTGACCTTGATCCAGGTTTTTGGACTGTGGGAGGAAACCGGAGAACCCGGAGGAAACCCACGCGGACACGGGGAGGACATGGAAACTCCACCCAGATGGGGATTCAATAAGGAATCCCTAGTGCTGAGAGGAGAACATGCCAAACCACTAAGCCACCGTGCTGCCCACTAATATCATATTGCACATTTAAATAATTATCCTGATTAATTATTGCACATTAGGTTTTTTTTAAATGTTCAAACTTGTATGGTTTAAAGTTCAGAATCGAGTCCTGATGTGAGAAACACACCCGAACTCCTGATACAGGACTTACAACGTTTACATCGTCCTAATTAATCCGTTCATTAAGAGCACCGCTCGTCAGGCAGCCGGGGAAACCTGAGGTCCAACTGCTGAGCGGACATTTTAAACTTGTACCGTCCCTCTGTATCCCTAATCTCCTCATCCTCATCACGTCCATTTAAATGACCGTTTCTGCCGTGTTTATAATTATGTAGATCATTTTCACCTCATTAAAAACACTCGGGTTCTTTTGTGTTAATATGAAGTACCTTTACGGGCGGGGGGGTGGAGGGAGACCTGCAGACAGGTTCCGGGCGTGTCTCCTCTTTTTGCCTCGTTTGTTGATTGCAGTCGAGCTGAACCAGGTTCTTGCACTCCAGGTGACACGTGTAGCTGCAGTCTGGGGCAGAAAAGCAAACAAAGAGATATGTGTAAAAAAAAAAAGTATAAATAAAATGTTTAAAAATACAACTATTCATTTATATTTAATATAAATATATAAAACCTCTAAATGCTCCGATGAGTGATGACTTTTACAGTATAGTGAAAATTACAGAGGTTTTTTTTTATTTTTATTTATTTTTTTAAGTCTTCTTTGAAAAAACAAATGTTCTCTTCTTTCTTTTAATTCTAAATTTCCATTTCATTGTATTCAAATTTTATTTATAGCATTGAATAATAATCGTAGTGTTTTTTTTTTTTTTCGGATTATTTATTGATTGTAGTTATTTTAATCTATGTATGTTTAATTTGTAAAGCTCTTTGGCCAATTTCGCATTGCATTTAAATGTAATGGGGAGGCACGGTGGCTTAGTGGTTTGGCACGTTCGCCTCTCAGCGCTAGGGATTCCCGGTTCGAATCCCCATCTGGGTGGAGTTTCCATGTTCTCCCCGTGTCCGCGTGGGTTTCCTCCGGGTTCTCCGGTTTCCTCCCACAGTCCAAAAACATGGATCAAGTTAATTGAGTTCTCTAAATTGCCCCATATAGAGTGTGTATCAGTGAGTGAGTGTGTACCCAGCGATGGATTGGCGCCCTGTCCTGGGTCTATCTGCCCAGCGCCCGAGACGTTCTCCCCTGGATGGGCATGGGGAACCCCACCGCGACCCTAATAGAGGATAAAGCGGGAGATAATGAATGAATGAATGTATTCAAATTTTATTTATAGCATTGAATAATAATCGTAGTGTTTTTTGGATTATTTATTGATTGTAGTTATTTTAATCTATGTATGTTTAATTTGTAAAGCTCTTTGGCCAATTTCGCATTGCATTTAAATGTAATTTACTGATTTTATACAAATAAAGATCGAATTAAGTGAAGTTGAGTAGGTTGCAGTGACGCATAAAGGTCGCTAGATGGCGACAGAGCTTTAGAAACGGTCTAAAATGGCGGAATATTAACTTGCTGCACAAAAAATAAGTAAAAACGAAATGTTAGCTGAGAGTTTGTGTGGAGAAAACTGTGTTCATCGATTGTTTCTGTATTTTAAACACGTGTTGCCTGCTGCTTTTAATATCTGAATATAAATATCAGATCAATCTTAGAATCATCCATACATCCATCTATATGGGGCAATTGGGAGAAATCAATTGACCTTGATCCATGTTTTTTGGACTGTGGGAGGAAACCGGAGAACCCGGAGGAAACCCACATGGACACGGGGAGAACGTGGAAACTCCACCCAGATTGGGATTCGAACCGGGAATCCCCAGCGCTAAGAATCTTAGAATCAGTTGTCAATATTAAAACAATAGTTTTTTATATTTAATAGTTTTTGTTAATATTAAAACAACAAAGGTTTTTTCCAACAAACAAAGAAGCAAATCGCTGTTAATCTACAGAAATCCTCACAGTGACCCCTATGTGATGTCAGGCCTCTATTTATTCGATAAAATATGATTCGAGGACAATTTTTTGCAATTTTATTCTCACTCCCGAACACCAGGCCGTGGTCCTACACCCCACTCCGTCCGTTCTCGTGTTTGTGCCGGGATAGGGTGCAATCAGCAGCACGGTGACAGCACCGGCTGACGGCCCTGGAAACCTCTTATCAGCATCGACACATTGAGACACAGATTTAAAAAAAAAAAAAAACATCATGGACCTGAAGATGAGAAGCGAGGTCTGGGGCGGTCAGCTCCCGCACCTCCTCCTCCGATAACGGGCGTGGAAAAACAGAGGTCACCTTTTCAGCATCGGCCGGGCAGCGCCGACACGGAGCTCAGAGATACCGAGAGCGGGGCCAAGACAAACAGCACGATCTAGAATAGGAAACGCGTATCTGGGAGGGCTTCCATCCTGCTCCGCCTTTCACCTTTAACCCCTGTGAGGACCCGGTCCAGCTGGAGGGATCAGGACAGTCCACCGGTCTGATGCCAGCAGCTCGGCTCCGGCGTTTGCGGTCGAGTCTACGTTTTAATAACGACTCGGTCTGATGAGCCGTCTGCAATTACAGAGCAGGACGCCGAGCAGGTTCCGTCTCCACAAAACATTCATTAATGAATCAAACGCTCTTAATGTGTCCTTTAGTCCCGATCGTCCTCTTCTTACTTAATGTGTCCTTTAGTCCCGATCGTCCTCTTCTTACTTAATGTGTCCTTTAGTCCCGATCGTCCTCTTCTTACTTAATGTGTCCTTTAGTCCCGATCGTCCTCTTCTTACTTAATGTGTCCTTTAGTCCCGATCGTCCTCTTCTTACTTAATGTGTCCTTTAGTCCCGATCGTCCTCTTCTTACTTAATGTGTCCTTTAGTCCCGATCGTCCTCTTCTTACTTAATGTGTCCTTTAGTCCCGATCGTCCTCTTCTTACTTAATGTGTCCTTTAGTCCCGATCGTCCTCTTCTTACTTAATGTGTCCTTTAGTCCCGATCGTCCTCTTCTTACTTAATGTGTCCTTTAGTCCCGATCGTCCTCTTCTTACTTAATGTGTCCTTTAGTCCCGATCGTCCTCTTCTTACTTATTCTTTGATGCATTGTTAAAAAAAAAAAAACTATAAACACACTCAGGACTTCCATCCATTCATTATCTCCCGCTTTATCCTCTATTAGGGTCGGGGGGGGGGGGGGGGGGGGGGTTCCCCATGCCCATCCAGGGGAGAACGTTTCGGGTGCTGGGCAGATACACCCAGGACAGGGCGCCAATCTATATGCACATACTCACTCACACAAACACACACTCTATATGGGGCAATTTGGAGAACTCAATTGACCTTGAATCCATGTTTTTGGACTGTGGGAGGAAACAGGAGAACCCGGAGGAAACCCACGCGGACACGGGGAGGACATGGAAACTCCACCCAGATGGGGATTCGAACGGGGAATCCCTAGAGCTGTGAGGAGAACATGCTAAACCACTAAGCCACCACAAATCTCCATCTGGGTGGAGTTTCCATGTTCTCCCCGTGTCCGTGTGGGTTTCCTCCGGGTTCTCCGGTTTCCTCCCACAGTCAATTGATCAAATTGATCAAGTCAATTGAGTTCTCCAAATTGCCCCATAAAGAGTGTGTGTGTGTGTGAGTGACTGTGTGTCCAGCAATGGACTGGCGCCCTGTTCTGGGTCTATCTGCCCAGTGCCTGAAACGTTCTCCCCTGGATGGGCATGGGGAACCCCCCCCGTGACCCTAATAGAGGATAAAGGGGAAGATAATGAATGGATGAATAAATGCCCTTTGGTTTCAGCTCCATGGCAACGCTGATGCATTAATATAATGTTAGGACAGTTTGGCTTCTCCAAGACGTGTATTGGCGTGACTCTGTGATGTGGAGGGAAACCGGAGAACCTTAAGAAACCCCACACAGGCACATGGAGAACATGCAGACGCTGCAGAGAAGGACCTTTGCCCCCCCCGTACGTGAATGTACTTAACCACAGCAGATAGGATTAGTTGTCTTATTATTTGCCCCCATCAGAGCTGTTTAATGAGACCCCAGGGTAAGTTCAACAAAGTCCCAGACCACCTGCCCCTGCCCCGCCCCCCCCCCCCCCCCCCCCCAAAGATGAGACGTCCTGAACACATGTCCCAGTGTTCTGTAAGCTCCCTGTATTACTGTTTACACTCCTCACTCAGAGACTCAGACTCGGGTTCTAATTACCGGGACAGAGAGGGTGGAGTGTGTAAACACGGATCACCCTGTTAAAGCATCTGGGTTCTGCAGGGACAGAGACAGAGACAGAGACAGAACCTCCATCCATCAGAGGAGGACGGGATCGAGAGGCAAAGTAATCGATCACAGATCAATATGTTCAGACGGACACATGAAACACGCGTGTTCTGATAATGACGTGTTCTTTAGAGTTTACACGTGGAGGAGTGTGTGTGTGAGTGTGAATGTGTGAGAGTGTGTGAGTGAGTGAGGATGTGTGTGAGAGTGTGTGTGTGAGTGTGTGTGAGTGTGTGTGAGTGTGTGTGAGAGTGTGTGTGTGAATGTGTGTGTGAGTGTGTGTGTGTTGCTTAGAGGAAAGTAGAGAGTGTGAAATCAAACTTTTCCAACGGCTCACGAGAGAGAGTGTGCGAGTTAGTGAGTGAGTGAGTGAGTGAGTGAGTGAGCGAGTGAGCGAGTGAGCAAACAAGTAATTGAGTGAGTGGGTGAGTAAGCGAGTGAGTTAGTGAGCGAGTTAGTGTGCGAGTGAGTGGGTGAGTGAGTGAGTGAGTGAGGGAGTGGGTGGGTAAGTAAGTGAGTGAGTGAGTGAGTGAGTGAGTGAGTTAGTGAGCGAGTTAGTGAGCGAGTGAGCAAGTGAGTGAGTGAGTGAGCGAGTGAGTGGTGAGTGAATGAGTGAGTGGTGAGTGAGCAAACAAGTAATTGAGTGAGTGGGTGAGTAAGCGAGTGAGTTAGTGAGCGAGTTAGTGTGCAAGTGAGTGGGTGAGTGAGTGAGTGAGTGAGTGAGTGAGGGAGTGAGGGAGTGGGTGGGTAAGTAAGTGAGTGAGTGAGTGGGTGAGTGAGCGAGTGGGTGAGTGAGCGAGTGAGTAAGTGAGTGAGCGAGTGAGTGAGTTAGTGAGAGAGTGAGTAAGTAAGTGAGTGAGTGAGTAAGTGAGTGAGCGAGTGAGTGAGTAAGTGAGTGAGTTAGTTAGTGAGCGAGTGGGTGGGTGAGTGAGCGAGTGGGTGAGTGAGTGGGTGAGTAAGTGAGTAAGCGAGTGAGTTAGTGAGTGAGTAAGTGAGTGGGTGGTGAGTGAGCGAGTGGGTAAGTAAGTGAGTGGGTGATTAAGTGAGTGAGTGAGTGGGCAAGTGAGTGAACAAGTGAGTGAGCGAGTGGGTGAATAAGTGAGAGGGTGATTTCCCTGTGGAGTTTCTGTTTATCAGGTTATTTTTGGTGATTTTTGGTGATTTTTGGTTATTTTTGGTGATTATTGTCTCTTTAAAGCCACTTCTCAGTTTCTCTCTCACTTCCTCGGCGGCGGAACGCAGAACTCATCAGATTTTTAGGGAAGTTCCACAAACACACGGAATTACAGGGTTATTAATTACTTGTAAAGAAACGATGAGAACACACTAAACCCCCCCCCCCCCCCATCAGCATTTCCACCACCGAACCACGGCGGGCGCTCCGACACGCTGCCGTCAGCGTTTCACCCGACGTTCTGCCGCATCAGCAACATTCGGTATCAGCGATCCGACCCGATCGGCCACCCGACCCGCACTCAGGTGCACCGACACAGAGGTCACTGAGGTCACGCTCTCACCCGACGGTGTTCTAAATTTAACAAAATCATCCCAAACAAGAACCTCTCTGAATCCCAAACACAGAACATTCCAGAAAAACACAGAACATTCCAGAAACACGTCTCCAATAAGGGACAACAAAACTGAGAACCGCGTTTCCACGACGAGAACCGTTACCCAGAATCCTCCTGTACCCTTCATTAAATCAGAATTCTCTGTAATTAGGCCGTCTGCCGTGAAACCCGCTGGTTAAACCCCCACCCGCTCACCTGAGGACGCCAGCCAATCAACAAAGACGAGGACAGAACATCAGAACGCGATTATTATTACCACTGCACTGTCACTACTGTTATATAACCAGTCCACACACACACACACACACACACACACACACACACACACACACACACACACACACACACACAGGTGAATAAGAGTCAGTAGAACGTCTTTTCTGGGAACCCCTGAGTTCTGTATGTTTAAAGTAAAACAAACTCAGAGGAAACGATCTGCTGCAGCATGAAATGAGGACGAAGAAAACAAGAATCACGAGAACATCCACCGGAACATCAAACCCGAGCCGTTTAGGAACCTCCCTCTGTTTACATCACATTTACATCTAGGAGACGTTTCATCCAAAGAACCTTAAAAATGAGAACAACACAGTCAGCGTTTACAGAAAACGATTAAACCTGATCGATATCCTGCAATTTGATTTATTTTATTATAATTATTTTATATCATCAGGTATATAATATATATATATATATATATATATATATAATATATATATATATATATATATATATATAAAGATTAAATGTAAATATAATTTTATTATATGTATATTTAAAAAATATATATATATTATAATATTATATAATATATTTTTTTAAATTATATAATTTTATTATGTATATCATTTTAATATATATATTTTATTTTATTTTTTATTTTAATTTTATTACATATATCATTTTAATATATATAATAATGATCATTTTTTGTTATCATTTTTGTTTTTATTTTATTTATTTTATATCAGGTGTTTGTGTTTCGAGATGTTTCTTAAAGACGTTCAGTGACTCCTTAGGGACAGAGTTGGGAAGATGGTGGAGAACCATACAGAGTGAGAGTCAGCACCACGGTGAGGTTGCCCCACCGGGCGACATTCATCACTAGAACATAGTGAACGAGTCGGAGTGTGTTTTAAAATCTAGAGTGAAGGTCAGAAGGGCCAGATCCAGAGATCGTCCTGTAGATCAGAGTCAGCTACAGGGAGCCAATCAGAGAGGAGAGGTGGAGTCACGTGATTCACTTGGGTGGTGGATCGGCTCTGAATCAGTTGTAGAGGTCTGATGGTGCATGCTGGGAGACCGGCGTGTGTGTGTGTGTGTGTGTATGAGGGAGTGTCCCCAGAGATAGCTTGGCGTATCTGCCCAGCACCCAAAACGTTGTCCTCTGGACCCCCACCCCCCCACGTGACCCTATTAAGCGGAAGATAATGAATGAATAAATAAATGAACCCCAAACTTTTTCGTCTCCTGTTCATCACGACCTGAAACGCCCTGATGACATAACGAGCGCAGCGTTTAAGGTTTGGTCTCGTTAGCGTCCTGCGGCTCGTCTCCGGCTCGTCTCGTCTGTCTGCCCCCTTTTCCAGATCGATGTGAAATTGAATTAATTCCCCCTGAAGTCCACATTACAGACGGGATAAGCTCAGGACGGGGTTACAAAAGGACGGCAGATGGAGCGTCCTGCCGCGGTCCTTCTGAACGCACCCCTCATTGACACGGCGGACCGTCGGGTTCCGGGCCGGTCGCCGGTCGACGCGGCAGAACCCTGACACCCGCACATTCCGTCTGCCCGTCGCGTCCGGCGGAGGGTTCGAGTGCCGAGGGCTTAGTTCAGGATCAATGCCTGTGGTCAGTCTCTGTTAAAGGCTTTAATGTGCCGATGAAAAACAAAAGGTAGACTGAGAGAGAGAGAGAGAGAGAGAGAGAGATAGAGAGAGAGAGCGAGCGAGAGAGGGAGAGAGAGCGAGCGAGAGAGAGCGAGCGAAAGAGAGCAAGAGAGCGAGAGAGAGTGAGAGAGCGAGAGAGATAGAGAGCGAGCGAGAGAGTGAGAGAGAGCGAGCGAGAGAGAGAGAGAGAGATAGAGAGCGAGCGAGAAAGAGAGATAGAGAGCGAGCGAGAGAGAGAGAGAGAGTGAGAGAGAGCGAGCGAGAGAGAGAGAGAGAGAGAGATAGAGAGCGAGCGAGAGAGAGAGAGAGAGAGAGAGAGAGTGAGCGAGAGAGGCTGAATATAATATGATGCTCCCCACTGAGTAGAAGGTTATTTTGGGAAGAAGAAATATCAGTGCAGAGTCGCAGCCTAAACGTCTGGTTAAAGTCGTAAAGTGCACTATAAACTATATTATACACTCCACTACACACTATATATATAAATATAAATATAAATATATATCGAAGGTTCGAAAACTACCGGCTTTAAATTCTTTCTACTCTTCATCACATCGTCCTTGTCCTCTTTGTCTTTAATAAATCAAATCAGAACCGTAACGACAGAAACAGAACACGATTAATAGCTACATTAATCAATTAAAAATACAAAGAAACTAAAAAGTCAGATGATGAAACGCAGGTTAACGGTATTAACGGTATTAGGGGACTAGTTAGGGGACAAAACTGATTTTATTGGTAGGTTTGACTTTTTGACTAAATCATGTCGTAACCAGGCAACCAGCCGCCATATTATATATTACAAACGTCGTTCATGAGGTAAGAGGTAAGAGGCCACGCCCCCCGCTGTGTACAATATACTTAATATTCATGAATAATACGAATGTTTTTGGTGTTTGCATCTTATTTTCACTCGCAAACAATCCACTCTTCACTTTCCGACAGTTTTTTTTGTTCGTAACTTGATGATGTCGTTTATATAAATGACTTCTAACGTGAATATTTACGACCTGTTCTTGACGTCCACTCGGTCCACGCAGCCGAGTTCTCTCCTTTATCCCCGAAATATTCACCTTTTGAAATGTTTTTAATTAATTAAGGGTATATTTCTGCCGATTCATGTCGATTTGCCCCCCCCCTCCTCCCCCTTTACGTTTATCTGTTTACGTTTTCTTTAAATTTCGTTGACAGACAAGTTTTAACATAAAAAACATAATATTCTGTAATTCGATTCATTTCCATCTTTTTAATTTTTTTTGATGATGTCATCGCCCCCCCCCCCCCCCCCCCCCCCCCCCCCCATCAGTCCGGCTCACCTGAACCGACCGCGCGCGTCCCGTTTCCCCTCCCTGAGCTTCCCGTTGGTTCTGGTTGCTGGATGTGGAACCTGCTCTGCACGAGATACCGAGCGTCTTATTTATGACTGCAGTGTCCTGCGTCCTCCGTTACCTGATAGCACGAGGCTGCCGCTGCTGCTGGACCGGCGGAGCAGCCTCAGTCCCTCCGACCACGACCTGGACTTGGGCAGGCGGCGGAAGAGGCGGCTGAGGTGGCGCGAGACGTGGCCGAAGCATGCGCCCGACACGGCCGCTTCCTCCGCCGGCCTCATGGCGCCCGCTATCTTGTGCCCATGGCACCTGCCGGCGCTGGCCGCCCGGGGCTCCGTGACTCGGCGCTGGGGGCTGCCCGTGTCTCCGGCGTGTCCACCATCGCCGGGCCGCGCCGGCCTAACGCTGGTTCCCCGTGGCCCGGCCGGCGGGACCCCGTCCCGGTTCCCTCCACGCTGCGTCTCTCAGTCGGTGCCGACGTCCTGCTCGCTCATGCAGCGCAGAGCCAATGCAGCGCCCACTCGTCCTCCTCTCTGCAGCACGCTGTTCATAGCCTTCTTAAAGCGACAGGCATGGACACGCTCAGCCTCCGTGTCCTCTCATACACTCGCATCGCATGCAGCCCACTTTCTCGCAGCACAGTCGGCGCTCCACTTCCTGGGTGACCGAGTGTGAAAGCAGATGGGTGTCCCACGTGACGAGGCTCCCGAGGGACATCTCAACCTCGGATAATCATTCCGTCATCCACCCCGGCCCGTTAACAGCTCCCATTCTCAATCAAAGGCGATGCTTTTGAGGTTCGATGTGACGAGGTCACGTTTTAAGGTCTCCTGATGCCCTCAAATTGTCCTCGCGCCAACAAAGACCTGCACCGTGCGGACAGAGACCGGTCCGCGGAGCGATGCCACGCCCCGGATCATGTACACCGCTTTAGGAGCTGATTAACACTTTGATCATCAATCCGTCTCTAAAGTTTACCGGAATACAAATCAGATGAATGACTCCGGTCCCTGAGCTCGGAGCTCAGACGTTCACATCGGCGTTTTCGTCACCGCAGTCTCAGAATTAATGGATCAGTTATTTATAAGTCGAGCTTTTCTAGAAGTCTGAGTTTAATATGATCAGAGACGTGGTTTCGGGTTTATTTAATAAGGCTCAGCCTTCACCGTCAAGTTCCATGCTTCACTGAATCGGGTTCGGTCCTGACTTAAGGTCAGTCCCTGCTGCTGGGACGAGGGGCGAAGAAAACCGAGGACAGAGGGGTCGACGGGGATCTAAAAATATTCCGCATCATCCCATAGTTCTGTCACATTCCCCTGCATGTTATCTTGCCTCACAATGATAATACGTTCTGTACAGCAGTGGAATCACACACACACGCACACACACGCACACACACGCACACACACTAAAGCCGTGGTTCTTAAACTGTGGTACTGAAGTAGCACCCGATAATGGTACAAATATACAAGACGTTATATTTCCTCATATGCTTTTTAAACCGCGTTCTTTAATTTGGCCACTAGATGGTGGTATTGTGTATTTGATTGTTTGAGAACCATGATCAGCGTTCAGTCCAGATTATTAACGATTTTGTTTTCAATAAACGCATTTCGGAATCAAACCTTGTTTTTTTTTTTATTGTAGTTTGTTTGTAATGTTTTATAAACGTAATTAGACACTCCAGGTTGTGTATTCATTCTTTAATTATCTTCCACTTAATCCTCTATTAGGGTCGTGGGGGGGGGGGGGGGGGGCGGCAGATACACCCAGGACAGGACGCCTATTTTTACTATTGACCTTGAGACCTTGATGTTTTTGGACTGTGGGAGGAAACCGAAGAACCCGGAGGAAACTCATGCAGACACGGGGAGGACATGCAAACTCCACCCAGGTTGGGATTCGAACCTGGATCCCCAACGCTGAGTGGAGAACATGCCAACCACTAAGCCACCATGCTGTCCAGGTTGTGCATTATTGTGAATAAATTAGGAGGTGGAGCTGTTCTCCACTACGCCTCGCTCCTAACGATACCTCTTTATTGTGATTTATACAGACTAAGGCCACGCCCACTCGTACCTCATCGCTTTAATATACAATGTTTGATGCGTGTTGTTCCTTGACGAAACACCGAGGTGGAACTTAAAGGTTTTGGTTTGATGATGTGCCTTTTTCGGACCCCTGTTCTAAAGTGTCTCAGATTATAATTCGGGTTCCGTTAATCCGACGGGCCCGGTCCATCACAGAGGTCGTACACATCCCGGCGCTGACGCAGGTGAAAAGAATCAATTACGACACGAACACACAGAGTGTCCCAGTTCACGTTCACACAGTATTCAGCTTTGTGGGGATATTTTCGGACCCGTGACCCGGACCTGTGGTCACCTTTGATCCACAAAGCCTTCAGTGTGTCTCCGAGAACGTGAAGTGGGCCTTCAGAGGACGGCACACAGTCCCTCCTGTTTCATTCACATCGAACAAGGTTCCCCTGTGAGGCTCCAACCTCAAAAACGTTGCTCTCTGCAGTGATGCATATGGAGGCGCCAAACTACCCCCTACCCCTTCACCCCCCCCCCCCCCCCCCCACACACACACACACACACACACACACTGACGAATGAGCAGGACGGCATTTTCGTGTCCTGAAGGCAAACACAGAGAGGACGAGGACAAGCTTCTTCCCAAAGGCGATTCGGACCCTGAACCAGAACCAAACGAACACAATCCCACCCACAACACCCCTCATAACTCTGACAACTTTTAACCCTGCACTGCACTACCCTGCATACAGATGCACAGGTCACTTTAATCACAACTCACAACTTAGAAGACCATTAGATCTGTTACAGTTTCTCCCCATGTCCATCCAGGGGAGAACGTTTCGGGCGCTGGGCAGATACACCCAGGACAGGGGGGCAATCTATCACTGGGCACACACTCACTCACACACTCTATATGGGGCAATTTGGAGAACTCAATTGACTTGATCCATGTTTTTGGACTGTGGGAGGAAAACGGAGAACCCGGAGGAAACCCATGCGGACACGGGGAGGACATGCAAACTCGACCCAGATGGGGATTCGAACCGGGAATCCCTAGTGCTGAGAGGAGAACATGCCAAACCACTAAGCCACCGTGCTGCCAGTTTCTCTTCTTTTGCACAGCGTAAAGACATACGTTTATTTTATTTTATCTTTATTCTATATTCCATTTTAACTGGCGGCACGGTGGCTTAGTGGTTTGGCATGTTCTCCTCTCAGTGCTGGGGACTCCTGGTTCGAATCCCCATCTGGGTGGAGTTTGCATGTCCTCCCCGTGTCTGCGTGGGTTTCCTCCGGGTTCTCCGGTTTCCTCTCACAGTCCAAAAAACATGGATCAAGGTCAATTGAGTTCTCCAAATTGCCCCATATAGAGTGTGTGTCCAGAGATAGATTACCCCCCTGTCCTGGGTGTATCTGCCCAGCGCCCCAAACGTTCTCCCCTGGATGGGCATGGGGAACCCCCCCCCCCCCACGCCGCGACCCTAATATAGGATAAAGCAGAAGATGATGGATGAATGAATGGAATAAGTGACGGTCTGACCTCAGGCCTGTGTTTTTGTATCGGTGTCTGACCCTGACATTAATCTGAGTGAATGAGCCGCCGGTTCCCACAAACCCAACGCTGATTAATTCCTCTTCAGATGATAATCGCGGTCGGATGAGGCCGTTCACGTCTATAATGAGACTCCGACATCAGATTAGACGCCGTGTGCGAGCGTTCAGAGAGAGATTTAAGGTTTTCAGTGAGGGCTGCGGGCGTGTGGGTGGTTGAGCGAGAGAGAGAGAGAGAGAGAGAGAGAGAGAGAGAGAGAGAGAGAGAGAGAGAGAGAGAGAGAGAGAGCAAGAGAGAGAGAGGGAGGGAGAAAACAAAAACAACACGGGCCGGAAAAACGGCGAGCGGCGGCGCTGTTTACGGCGCAGACACGACCGCGGACTGTTTATAATTAGCGGCCGAAAGCTAGAAATGAGGGACGGTAGTGCGCGCCGCGCGCCGCCTTTAGCTCGCCTTCACCGCCGCGCCTTTAAAAATCCTCCACGTCCCATCAGGCCTCGGGAGCTGGCCCACTTCAAAGCAGCGGCGGGGCTAAATCCGGAGGCTTTGGTGAGACTGTCCCGTCGGGACTCGTGGTTCGGGGGAATCCTGAGCGAGTCAGCACGAGAACCGAGCGCCCTGCGAGGGACGGACGGCCCCGCGGGGGGCGCTGACGAGCAAGGTCATGTGACTGCACGCTCAAGTAACGTAACGGTGAGACGTAAAGGTCTCCGTAACTCTCGTTGTTATCTCACACTCGCTTAAATTTGGAAAGAACAGAGCTTCTCAGGATCCATAACCCTCGATCCATCAGGACCCGACGTTCCAAACTGACCGCTCCACCATCCCTCCAACCGACTCGCTCCGTAACCATGGTTACACAGCTGAAACCCTCTGATCAGGTGACCGAAACGCTCAGGTTCTCTCTGGAGAACGTCAGGAAGATCAGAGCGTTCTTCACTGAACACGCCGCTCAGCTGTTAGTCCAAGCCCTCAGCCTATCCCGGCACCATTACTGCTTCCATCAGGCCTCTACAACTGATTCAAAACAATGTTCTACCACCCAAGCGAATCATGTGACTCCACCTCTCCTCTCTGATTGGCTCCCTGTAGCTGACTCTGATCTACGGGACGATCTCTGGATCTGGCCCCTCGGACCTTCACTCTGGATTTTAAAACCCACTCCGACTCGTTCACCACGGTCTAGTGATGAATGTCACCCGGTGGGGCGACCTCACTCTCACTCTGTATGGTTCTCCACTGATCCATGGTGGAACGGTCTTCCCAACTCTGTCCCTGAGGCGCCGAGTCACTGAACGTCTTTAAGAAACGTCTCGAAACACAAAGACCTGATATAAAATAATTATAATAAAATAAATAAAAGGGCGGATAACGATCAGGTTCGATGATTCTACAGTGCAGCTGGTTTTTCCGTAAATTCTGACTTGTGGTGTTCTCATTCGTAAGTCTCTTTGGATGAAAGCATCTTCTAAATGATGAAATATGAATGTAATTATAAATATAAATGTAAATGTAAACATTGGCTGCAGCAGAATCCGGAGGTGCGAGTCCAGGCGGGTTGGTCGTATCTTTTAATCTCACTATTCAAACTGAAAGTCTTTCCCGACCGTAGCCAGGACTCCGGGTTCACACCTATTCCGAGATGTCCGTGTCAAACGGAACGCATGCCAGATCAGATCACTTCAGGGAAAAGGGAGGTGGAGGTGGAGGAGTGAAAAGAAACGTCTGGGGGGGGGGGGGGGGGGGGTTCCAAGTTTCGGGCGTTGGACAGGACACCAATCTGAACTTGGAGCATTCAATTTATCTTGAATCCATGTTTTTGGACATGGGCATGGGGAGAGCATGCAAACTCCACCCAGATTGGTATTCGAACCCGGATACCCAGGGCTGAGAGAACATGCCAAACACTACGCCATGATGCCACTCTGACTTGGGAGTATTTTCTTTCTTTAAATGAAATATTACACACAGTCTCCTTCATCCCGCCTTCGTTAGTGTCTTCTAATCTATTAAAGCAGACATTGTCCACCGAAGAAGGTGGAGTTCTGGTCTGTAGAGGTCACTGCTGAGAACCCTGCTTGGAGAACCGTATGAAGCGACAGACTCAGTGAGATGTTTCTGGCGCCAATTAGATGTCTGAACGTCACCCCAACATTCAGAGATTTAATTACGCTGGAGGATCTTCAGTGATGGTCCCAAAAGATAATCTGAAGAACAGACTCTATAAGAGGATCAGGGATGGGGGGGGGGGTTAATTAGCACTCAGACGGTCTGCTCTGTGTTCTATAATCTTAATAAGTATGACGGGAGAGGACACGGTGCGGACGAAACGCAGCCGCAACAAAACATCTTTTACCAAAGAAGCTATACTGGGACACCTCCAGAGGAAAGGGCCTTCCCCAAACTGTTCCCTCAGTGTTGGAACCATACGATGGTTCCACGTACACAGCGTTTGATGTTATACGTATGTGCCGTGGCGACGTGGGACGACTGAAACACCCGAATCCTGCTGTAAAAGTGACCTCTACAGCAGAACCCTGCCGCCGGGTCGTTCTAAAAGAAGCGGTTGGCGGAGCTCAATGATTGTTACGTTGAAAAATGCAGAGCTCAGCGTTTTAGTAAAATTCCATTTGTCTAAACTGGGACACGCCGTTCTATAGACCCGCACGCTCTGTTACCCGTGGTTCTAATGTCTGAGTTCTGAGGGGCATGGGGGGGGGGGGGTTTGCACCATGCTCATCTTCTGCTCCACTTCCACACTCGACTTAAACACAACACTCCATTTAGGACAGACGCAGAATGAGCCACCGAGTGAGAGCACCGGGGGCATTAAGTGAAACACAAAACAAACAATGACCCCTGCTGGGGGGAGCCCCCTCCCTCCACCCGCCCCCTCCATAAAAAACCCTGCAGGGTCGTTATGATGGGAGTTTGTTTTGAGTTGAACCATAAAAACAGTCCCCTAATGGCAGGAAATACCAGACCAAGCCACAAAGCTGTCATGTTTCGGTGATACCGCCCCCCCCCCCTCCATCTACGATACTGCGCCCCCTACGATTCATCACAATGTTGTAAGGGGAACAGTGTGGACGCTCATTGGTTTTAGTGTTTAATAAATGTTGATCCCTAAAGCGGGTTCTGAGGTTCGGCCCCCGGTGCGATTGGGTTCCACCCCCCCTGCTGTAGTGCAACCGGTTCTAAATCCAGTGAAGCAGACGGGGTCTCCGCATACATTTGGTCGTGTTGTGTAAATAAACCCGGGATGTTCACTAGGACTAAAAAAACAAAAACACAACCTCGACCCGGCGGCACGGTGGCTTAGTGGTTGGCATGTTCTCCTCTTAGTGCTGGGGATTCCAGGTTGGAATCCTGATCTGGGCGGAGTTTGCATGTTCTCCCCGTGTCCACGTGGGTTTCCTCCGGGTTCTCCGGTTTCCTCTCACAGTCCCCAAAACATGCTTTCAGGGTCAATTCGATTCTACAAATTGCCCCATAGAGTGTGTACCCAGTGATGGACTGGCGCCCTGTCCTGGGTGTATCTGCCCAGCGCCCGAAACTTCACCCTCTGGATGGGCATGGAGAACCCCCACCCACACCCCGCACCCTAGTAGAGGATTTTCTTTTGTTTTCTGAAGCCACATTGAGGCTCATGCCCATCCAGGGGAGAACGTCTCGGGCGCTGGGCAGATACACCCAGGACAGGGGGGCAATCCATCGCTGGGCACACACTCACTCACACAGACACACTCTATATGGGGCAATTTGGAGAACTCAATTGACCTTGATCCATGTGTTTGGATTGTGGGAGGAAACCGGAGAACCTGTAGGAAACCCACGCGGACACGGGGAGGACATGCAAACTCCACCCAGATGGGGATTCGAACCGGGAATCCATAGAACTGAGAGGAGAACATGCTAAACCACTACGCCACCGTGCCGCTGCAGGCTCCAGCGTCACTTACTTCGGCAGCGCAGGGCCACGGTTCGGATGAGGCGGCGGCTGCAGGCGTCACACCAGTCCTGCACGAGGCTGCAGTGTCCGAACAGATGCCCCTCGCCCTTCTCCCGCGGCTCGTCCCCGAATATGGACCAGGCTTGGACCCTCGGGTTGTCGGTGCGCAGCAGCTTGACGACCCCGCGCCGGGCCTGCGTCACGCGCTCCAGCGGCAGCCCCTCCACGGACTCGTCCCCGGCGGACAGGGACAGGGACAGGGACCGGGACCGGGGGCCGGCGGACAGGGACAGGGCGCCGCCGCCGCCGCTCTTCACGAAGCTCCTCCTCCGACTCGAACCCCGCATCGCGCGGTTGTTGTTGGCGTTGTCGTTGCGCCCCTCGGACGCTCGGTCCCCGCGGGCGCACCCCCCCGCCGCGGCCGCCCTGCGCGTCCTCTCCTCCGGCGGCGGTGTGCGCGTCAGTCGGTGCGCCTCGGCCGTCAGTCGGTGCGCGAACAGCGCGTCGCGCTGGAGGAGGTGCCGCTGTCCCAGCGTGGCGGACGCCATGGCGCGGCTCGCGGTCTCTCGGATCCGAACGCGGGGCTCGTGGACGTGGACGTGACGCGAGGACACGACGCGGACTTTTCGAGTGGCACCGACGGTCCGTGCCGCGCGCGCCGCGTCTTAAAGGAGAAACACGCGCCGCCGCCGCCGCCGCCGCCGAAGCCCGCCCCCCGATGCGCGCGCGCACACACTCACGCGCTCCGGCGGCCGACGCGGCACGCGCGAGCGCGTGGAAACCGAAAGAGGGGCGCGTTCTGGACATTCGTGGGAACGCGGGGGACATTCTGGGGAAGGTGGACGCCCACGCAACACCCACAGATCACACGGAACAAAAAAAAAAACAAAAGAAAAAAACCCGAAACGTCATCAGAATGACTGAAGTGAAACGCACTGTGTTTGCAGTTTCCCGGGACTCGAACCGGGAATCCCCAGCGGCTGAGAGGAGAACATGCCAAACCACTGGGCCACCGTGCCGCCCCAGAAATGGCACGGTGGCTCAGTGGTTTGGCATGTTCTCCTCTCAGCGCAAGGGATTACCGGTTCGAATCCCCATTTGGGTGGAGTTTCCATGTTCTCCCCGTGTCTGCGTGAGTTTCCTCCCACAGTCCAAAAACATGGATCAAAGGTCAATTGAATTCTCCAAATTGCCCCATATAGAATGTGTGTGAGTGAGTGTGCCCAGTGATAGATTGCCCCCCTCCCCCGTCGTCCTGGGTGTATCTGCTCAGTGCCCGAAACGTTCTCCCCTGGATGGGCATGGGGAACCCCCCCCCACCCCGCGACCCTAATAGAGGTTAAAGCAGAAGATAATGGATGGATGGATGAATGAAAGGGCGGCACGGTGGCTCAGTGGTTTGGCATGTTCTCCTCTTCAGCGCTGGGGATTGAATAAATGGAATACTCTAAATTGCCCCATATGAAGTATGTTGGTGTTTGAGTGATAGATTGGCGCCCTGTCCTGCGTGTATCTACCCAGCGTCCGAAACGTTCTCCTCTGGATGGGCAAGTGGAACCCCCCCCCACCCCACGACCCCAGTAAAGGATTAAGCAGAATATTGGAGGGATAATCAGGTCCTATCCCGGCACTCAGACTCTCCCAAACCCATCATATGAAAGATACAGGGACACATTTACACACATAAAGAACATTTAATCGATAATACGCCAACTAACACTTCAGTCAGACAAAGAGAGAACATGCAAATCTCACACATACAGGACGTTCCCATCCACCACACCTGAGAACCGAACCCGGGATTTTCAGTCGTCAGGTTTTTGTTAAACTGTTATAACTGCAGTGAAATAAATAAATCACCGCTCTGAACTCAGGGTCAAATTGTTTCTAAATCAGAGGTTCTCTCTGCGTCTCAGGGAACCCACTGGAGTTCCCCTGTCTCACACACGTGTCCCCACGCGTCAAACTTCACAAACACATCTGACCAAAAATAGAACGCAGTGAGAACGAAATACGGCGGCACGGTGGCTTAGTATGTTCTCCTCTCAGCACTAGGGATTCCCGGTTCGCATCCCCATCTGGGTGGAGTTTCCATGTCTTCGTGGGTTTCCTCTGGGTTCTCCGGTTTCCTCCCACAGCCCAAAAACATGGATCAAGGTCAATTGAGTTCTCCAAATTGCCCCATATAGAGTGTGTGTCTGCGTGAGTGTGTGTGTGTGTGTGTGTCCCATCGATGGATGGAGAACGAAATACAGTGAAGACCTAAAACAAGCCTCACATTAATCTTCATGTCATTAATTAATTAATATGTGAACGTACGTGTGATCTTCACATCGTTAGCTTTACAACACCGACGCTTTCTAATTCTCTCTGATATTTAATTTTTTTGTATAAAGCTGCGTTGTGACGACGTTCAGTGACGCGCACCTCGACCGTTAACCTTTAACGACGCGTCATTTGTTAGTAAAATGTCGATTTCGCGTTTTCAGTGGGCTGTGGTTCCCCCTGAGCCGCAGGACTTCCCCCTGAGCACCACGTCCTTCAGCTTCCATAAACAACCTCACACGTTCCGTCCAAACATGGTTCCCTCTTTACTGCCCAACGACACGGCCAGGGTTCCAACAACGGGGACGGAGAACGTCCCCAAAAATAACACTGCACTTCAGTTACAGCATCCATCACATCCTTCAGAGGACCCGTTTACAGCCGTCACATTTTGGCAGGCGGAGGTTGGGCATTGTGCTCAAAGGAGATGCTTCTGCTGATAAGACAACACACACACACACACACACACACACACACACACACTCTCTCACAGTTGCAGAAAGACCAAAAACATAACCAGGGCTTAATATGAGTCTCACAGAGTCACAGTAAGTCATAATGAGACAAAAAAAACTAAACAAAAAAAACTCACACACACAGGGCTTACACACTCACTCACACACACACACACACACACACACACACTCTATATGGGGCAATTTGGAGAACTCAATTGACCTTGATCCATGTTTTTGGACTGTGAGAGGAAACCAGAGAACCCGGAGGAAACCCACGCGGACACGGGGAGGACATGGAAACTCCACCCAGATTGGGATTCGAACCGGGAATCCCTAATGCTGAGAGGAGAACATGCTAAACCTCTAAGCCCCCGTGCCCATCTCCCAAAAATATAACCCTCAAATATCAAGAGCTGAGGTATTTTATATATATATATATATATAAAATATAAAAATACATATAAAATAAAAATATATGATATAATATATTTTATAGTACAGATAATATAACGAGGCACAGCAGGGAGAACATGTTGAGGTAAATAAAGTTTAACAGATCACATGACACATGGTTATGAGGTTGAAGTGTGCAGTCTGATGTGGGGTGCTTCCCCAAACTGTTGCCCGAGAACTGGATCACTCTATAAAGTCAATTCGGCGCCGAAGCCTCGGTTCTTCAAACGAGGACGTCCAGACAATATCCCAAAGGAACCAAAGGAACATGGGATTAACGGCAGGAACCCCACGCAGCTGAATGAAGTTCCACCTCGTCCTTTATTAAAGATCAGATCAAAGGGACGCATGAGGACTCCCAGCACGTACGTTCTCGATGGTCCTCAGGACCCTTGAGAGGACGATACACCCGGTTCCATCATCAGCCGACAGTCCACTGGCCTGAGACTGAAAACACACGGAGGCAGGGGTGAGGGGCAGGCATTTAAAATGGGGAGGAGAACCCGGCCGCAACCCTAAAACCACCCGCCGCCTGCGGGTCAGACGTCAGAGAGGACGTCCACGAGGCGGTCACAGGACGGGACGTTTAAAGAATATACAGCAGAACACAGAAAACACACAAAGCCCATGCGCGGAAGAGGACAAGAGGACGTCTTTAAAACTTAAACTAAAACCTGAGAATTATTTATTTATTAAAAAAAATATATATATACATAATATATATATATATATAATTCGGGAGGCACAGTGGCTTAGTGGTTTGGCATGTTCTCCTCTCAGCGCTAGGGCTTCCCAGTTCGAATCCCCATCTGGGTGGAGTTTCCATGTTCTCCCCGTGTCCGCATGGGTTTCCTCCGGGTTCTCCGGTTTCCTCCCACAGTCCAAACACATGGATCAAGGTCAATTGAGTTCTCCAAATTGCCCCATATAGAGTGTGTATGTCTCTGTGTGAGTGAGTGAGTGTCCAGCGATGGATTGGCGTCCTGTCCTGAGTGTATCTGCCCAGCGCCCGAAACGTTCTCCCCTGAGAACACGATCCTAATATAGGATAAAGCGAAAGATAATGAAAGAATGCATATATATATATATATATATATAATTTATTTTTATAATTTATTTTTATAATTTATTTAACAGAGAAAATAAAGGGAGGCCGGATCCCCCGAGTTTTAACGAACTGAACTTCCACTGAAAACAGATTACGGAACTGATTCACAGTTCAGGAACCTTTCAGAACAGTTCCCAGAACTGAGCCTTGGTTCTGAATGTCTCAGCAGCAGTTTCTCAAAGTGTGCAAATTAAAAACAGAATGAATATCATCGTTAAAAGCCTTTCTTTGTCCTTTTATCTTTTAAAGTTCTAATGAATTAACTAATTATGTTTTAAATTTTAAATGATGTCCCGGAAATGCCGTCTGTTTATAGAATATAAATCACACTCTGTATATTAATAAATTTAAAGGAACATCATTAATCCTGCTTTATTTTCTATTCTGTTTTATTTGTTTTGTAACGAAGTCCCTGAAACGCTCTATAAATAAAATGTATTATTATTATTATTATTATTTTTATAATAATAATTATTATTATTATTATAAAACAGATATAAAGACGAGGATCTGTACCTTTCGATGATACAGTTGTTATTGTGGAGCTCCTGAGCCACAGTTTCCATCTCACTCTTTAATCTCTTCATCCTGAAACAATAAATCATAACATTTTGCAGGGACGGCACGGTGGCTTAGTGGTTTAGCATGTTCTCCTCTCAGCGCTGGGGATTCGTGGTTCGAATCCCAATCTTGGTGGAGTTTGCATGTCCTCCCCGTGTCCGCGTGGGTTTCCTCCGGATTCTCCTGTTTCCTCCCACAATCTTTACGTAAAATATCATTCCCTTTAGAAATTAAGAACACATTAATTAAGGCCCTCTGTTAATCAGCTGAAGCTGGAGGATCGAGGATTTAAGGAGATTTTAATGTCATTTGCATCACGTGGTACAAGAAATGAAACCAAATCGTGACTCCAGTTTCAAACCCTGAGTAATTTCTATCCTGGTAAAAAAAAAAAAAATAAAATTTAAATATTAGATGTAGAATAAAATTTACATCTTAAATCTAAAATATAGCAAGAAATGTAAACTGTAAGGTATAAATTTAACAGCTCGGAAAATAAAAATCTTTTTAAAAATGCGTTTGTGGCGTAACTCCGAGCGTGAACGTCTCACCTGCGCGGCGGACCTCAGGTGAGCGCGCTTTCAGACTGTGGTTAACCAAACGGCGCTCTGATGTCCCTCACCCTGTTATTTCAGAGTTTAGGAAGACATTCAGATATCATTTAAACCAACGCCCTCCTAAAGCTGGCTTCAGAAAAGACTGGAAGGGCGTGGCGTTCTGCGATTAGAACCGTCGTGTCTGAGACCGCCCGCCCCGCCCGCCGTCCACACGGTGCAGCTCAGAGTGTTCATAAGATACAACCCCCCCAAAATAAATACAATGCATAAGCCTCCTGTTACCAGAATGCATGCTGGAAGCATACTCATTTGCATAAACTGGGTCACATGGCCATTTAATCAGTATTGATCATTAATATAAGTGATGAAGTGTTCTAAGTGTTTAACTAAAATTAATACCAAAGCACCGGATGTCCCCGAACCATGTCTGCGTTATTATTAAACTGATCTGTGACCTGCTTTAACCTAAACACCATTCGGGGGACTCTCACCGGAGGATCATGTGTTCTCGGTTCTTTAGCGTGTCCGTCTCTTCTGCAGCGGCGGGTCTCTGAAGAGCGATGACCAAAGCTCTGTCTACAACCTGACAAATTAAAAAACGCTTTATTAATCAGTCATTAATCAACGTTTCCATAAATACAGAAAATCTGAATAAAGAGTGGGAAAGCCTGACCTTCGTCTGATGTCCCTCACACAGCTGCAGGTCCTCAATTATCTCCATGAAGAGACAACTGAACTGTTCCAGCTTGGACTGGATTTCATACACCTCACTGAGAGAGAGAGAGAGAGAGAGAGAGAGAGAGAGAGAGAGAGAGAGAGAGAGAGAGAGAGAGACAGAGAGACAGAGAGAGACACTTAGTTGTATCTCCATGTGGTGATGGGATGGAATGAAAGACAATTTAATTAATTCAGTGATAATCAGATGTGCTGAACATTTATAAAGAATTTTAAAATGATACTTTTTTAATCATTTATAAATTTTTGACATTAGTTTTTAGGTGAAGCCCATTATTATTATTATTATTATTATTATTATTATTAACTCTTTGTAACCCGAATAAAATAAAATACAACATTAATTACAAAAACGTGAAGCAAAACACAGGGGAAAAAATCTGTGGTGAACATCTGGAGTCAACATGTGGGGTGAACATCTGGAGTCAACATGTGGGGTGAACATCTGGAGTCAACATGTGGGGTGAACATCTGGAGTCAACATGTGGGGTGAACATCTGGAGTCAACATGTGGGGTGAACATGTGGAGTGAACATGTGGGGTAAACATGTGGAGTGAACATGTGGGGTAAACATGAGGAGTAAACATGTGGAGTGAACATCTGGAGTCAACATGTGGGGTGAACATCTGGAGTCAACATGTGGGGTGAACATGTGGAGTAAACATGTGGGGTCAACATGAGGGGTGAACATCTGGAGAGAACATGTGGGGTAAACATGTGGAGTGAACATGTGGAGTAAACATCTGGAGAGAACATGTGGAGTAAACATGTGGAGAGAACATGTGGAGTGAACATGTTGAGTGAACATGTGGAGTGAACATGTGGAGTGAACATGTGGAGTGAACATGTGGAGTGAACATCTGGAGTGAACATCTGGAGAGAACATCTGGAGAGAACATGTGGAGTAAACATGTGGGGTCAACATGAGGGGTGAACATCTGGAGAGAACATGTGGGGTAAACATGTGGAGTGAACATGTGGAGTGAACATCTGGAGAGAACATGTGGAGTAAACATCTGGAGAGAACATGTGGAGTGAACATGTGGAGTGAACATGTGGGGTGAACATCTGGAGAGAACATGTGGATTGAACATGTGGGGTGAACATCTGGAGAGAACATGTGGATTGAACATGTGGAGTGAACATGTGGAGAGAACATGTGGATTGAACATGTGGAGTAAACATGTGGAGTGAACATCTGGAGTGAACATGTGGAGTGAACATGTGGGGTGAACATCTAGAGAGAACATGTGGATTGAACATGTGGAGTGAACATGTGGATTGAACATGTGGAGTAAACATGTGGAGTGAACATCTGGAGTGAACATGTGGATTGAACATGTGGAGTGAACATGTGGAGAGAACATGTGGAGAGAACATGTGGATTGAACATGTGGAGAGAACATGTGGAGTGAACATGTGGAGAGAACATGTGGAGAGAACATGTGGAGAGAACATGTGGAGAGAACATGTGGAGTGAACATGTGGAGTTAACATGTGGAGTGAACATCTGGAGAGAACATGTGGGGTAAACATGTGGAGTGAACATGTGGAGTGAACATCTGGAGAGAACATGTGGGGTAAACATGTGGAGTTAACATCTGGAGAGAACATGTGGAGTGAACATCTGGAGTTGGGTGATGAATTCAGCAGTATTTAGATGTGTGTGTAGATTTATGAAAAATAAAATAAATGAAATCTCTTTGATCTTTTACACTTCTTAGTCTCGCTCTCCCTCTAGTGGCAGTCTGCATGAACAACACTTTGCCATGATCATAAATGATTATATTATTATTATATTATTACATTATAATGTATTTATTAATAATTAGGATTAGGATTGATTAAACTCATTAAAGGAGCTAAACCTTCTCTCTCACTAGTTTAACGGGTGCCTTGTGGAGGACATTAACAGATTTTGGAACGTCCACACGGGGCCCGTCCCCTCACCTGCTCCAGCTCATCACCGCCGCCAGAACCTCTTGGTACTTCTGCAGACAGTCATCGCGGAACAGAGCCTTCAGTTTCTTGATGTGCGTCGACAGATTGATCCTGCAAACAACGTCCGAAACCTTAAAAACTGACCACGCTGTGAACAGACACCCCCGAGGGCCCCGTGAGCGGCCCAGGGCCCCGAGAGACCCGGTACTCACTTCTCAAACTTGTGGATCTGTTCATCATTGTAGTTGAGCTCTGTGGGAGAACATGCAAAAGCCTCGTCATACACACTGCACTGGGTGAATGGGCGGAACATTTCACAGTCCCCTGAGGACCCCTGAGGACCCCGGTGATCGTGGACGCGGCGTCCTTTGATCTTTGATGTTGGTACTTACGTCCCATCTGCTTGTCGCTGCGGTAGTGCTGATTCACCGTCACGATCTTTCCCAGAAGCGCCTCCAACTTCTGAACACTGCGCATTTAAATCATAAAGACCTCGTTACGCACCTCACCATTCATCGTTAACGAGATCACTGTAATCAGTCAACCAATCAATTAATACTTCTACTACTAATACTAATACTAGTATAAGTAGTAGAAGTATTGCCGAAGTAAGTGACGCTGGAGCCTGCAGCGGCACGGTGGCGTAGTGGTTTGGCATGTTCTCCTCTCAGCACTAGGGATTCCCGGTTCGAATCCCCATCTGGGTGGAGTTTGCATGTCCTCCCCGTGTCCGCGTGGGTTTCCTCAGGGTTCTCCGGTTTCCTCCCACAGTCCAAAAACATGGATCATATATATATAAATAAATAAATTCAGGACACTTGACTTTGA
Source organism: Corydoras sp. C115 (assembly GCA_019802505.1). Taxonomy (NCBI): domain Eukaryota; kingdom Metazoa; phylum Chordata; class Actinopteri; order Siluriformes; family Callichthyidae; genus Corydoras; species Corydoras sp. C115. The sequence continues at coordinate 152,633 of JAFMOC010000188.1, read as the reverse complement.
GGACAGTACCTCGTCTCCTGATCCAGCGTCTCAGAGTGTCTCGCCAGCTCCACATGCAGACGACGCAGTTTAACCTGGAATTCTCGGATGCTGCTCCCGTAAACAGGAAGACTCTCCTGGATCTGAGAGAATCACGATCAATCTTTCGATTAAAGTCGATTAAAATCATTTAATTAATTTGGCGTTTAATTAATTCTGTTGATCTGAGGGGTGGTGGTGTTGGGTGGTGGATCTGAGGGGTGGTGGTGTTGGGTGGTTGATCTGAGGGGTGGTGGTGTTGGGTGGTGGATCTGAGGGGTGGTGGTGTTGGGTGGTTCATCTGAGGGGTGGTGGTGTTGGGTGGTTCATCTGAGGGGTGGTGGTGTTGGGTGGTTCATCTGAGGGGTGGTGGTGTTGGGTGGTGGATCTGAGGGGTGTTGGTGTTGGGTGGTTGATCTGACTGGTGGTGGTGTTGGGTGTTGGATATGAGGGGTGGTGGTGTTGGGTGGTTGATCTGAGGGGTGGTGGTGTTGGATCTGAGGGGTGGTGGTGTTGGATCTGAGGGGTGGTGGTGTTGGATATGAGGGGTGGTGGTGTTGGGTGGTGGATCTGTGGGGTGGTGGTGTTGGATATGAGGGGTGGTGGTGTTGGGTGGTGGATCTGTGGGGTGGTGGTGTTGGATGGTTGAGCTGAGGGGTGGTGGTGTTCAGGGATCTGGGATCAGTCAGCACCTCATCAGTAGAGGGCGTGGCTCTGAATTAATGCTGTTCCAGGGAGCCCCCTCAACTCAGTACCCTGCAGGATCTGCCCGTCAGTTCTGCTGCTCTAGTCCGTGATGCCGGAGTCACATGATGCACTGTGTCAATTAGACTCTGCTTATTAATTAATTACGGTGCTTTATTAGCTCTAACGGCATTTCTCGTCTGTATCTTTTGAGGCGTCGCCTCATTTCCTGGAGGCGTGGTCAGCTCTCCATCCATGGTTCTACGACGATTATGGGATGGAACCTGGATTTCTATTGGACCGGCAGGACGTCCTCAACGGACTTATATAGTTTTACAATTGTTAAATATGGGTCACATGATCATCATACAATCTGGTCATGGCTGTTCTACACTGTTGATGGAGGTTGAGTCCCCCACTGAGCCTCGGTCCTCACAAGGTTTCTTCCTTAAAATATCAACATAACAGGGAGTTTTGTCTTGCCGCTGTCGCCTCGTCTTGCTCTTTGAGGGTTTTAAACGTTTATAACACTTCATGATGATGTAAGATTGTAAAAAACGTGCTATAAATATATCATTTGATCTTGAGCACTGATTGTAACAAAGCAGGGTCCTCCGTCTGCAGAACCCTCATGCGTCTGCGCTACATCAGTGCTCGACCGCACTCTGGAGCATTTCCACGTCCTCACTTACACGTCTGAGTTTCTGCATGCCGTCGGCGGAATGCGGAACGTCGAGAGGAAACTGGCTTCTGCGGAGAGAAAGAAGACATCATCATCGTCTCACGTCCATCGTCCTCTCACATCGTCCATCGTCCCTCGCTCTTACAGCACGTCCAGCGTCTCCGCGGTGGTCAGACACGAGAGCAGCTTCATGTTCACCATGGTGATCCTGTGGGCCGCGTCGTTGCACTCCGTCTGCAGACATTCACTGCGGATAAGAAGGAGGGCGCTCAAACGTTCCGTCCGACTGCGGAGGAACCTTCAGAACCCCGCCAGCTACTCACAACAGACTGTAGAACCCCTGCAGGACCAGCTCCCGGTGCTTGTGCAGAACGCAGACCGTCCGCAGGTACTGATGGGTCACGCCAACCATGGTCTACGCAGAACAATGAATGGGGTTTTGGGCGGAGTGTTAGTTTGAGGCCTCAGATGGTTCTTTTATCTTCAGGAATGTTGAGGAGAACAAAGCAAGCTGTGGGTTTACCTTTGAGAAATTTAAATCCGCCACGAGGTCGAACCTGGAGGGCAAGGCCGGAGCCTCGGCTGGAATAAAAAAGAAAAGGTGACGGGGAGCAGGCTTTCATCTTTCATTCTTCAGATTTACGAATTTATAACAATAACATGAAGCAGGTCATGCAGGTCAACATCAGGGGTGAACATCCGAGGTGAACATGTGGGGTGAACATGAGGGGTGAATCAGGGGTGAACATGTGGGGGGACCATCTGAGGTCAACATGTGGGGTCAACATCTGAGGTCAACATGTGGGGTGAACATCTATGGTCAACATGTGGGGTGAACATCTGGGGTCATCATGTGGGATGAACATCTGGGGTCATCATGTGGGGTAAATATCTATGGTCAACATGTGGGATAAACATGTGGGGTAAACATCTATGGTCAACATGTGGGGTCAACATGTGGGGTGAACATCTGGGGTCATCATGTGGGGAGAACATCTGGGGTCAACATGTGGGGTAAACATCTATGGTCAACATGTGGGGTAAACATCTATGGTCAACATCTATGGTCAACATGTGGGGTAAACATCTGGCTTGAATGTCTGGGGTCAACATGTGGGGTAAACATCTAGGGTCAACATGTGGAGCAAACATGTGGGGTGAACATCTATGGTCAACATCTATTGTCAAAATGTGGGGTCAACATCAATGGTCAACATGTGGGGTGAACATCTGGCTTGAATGTCTGGGGTCAACATGTGGACTCAACAACAGGGGGTCGACATCTGGGGTGAACCTAAAGGGTGAACATCTTGGGGGACCATCAACATCTGGGTTGAACATTTTGGGGGACCATCTTGAGGGAGGTGAACTGAACATCTGGAGTGATGTGTGGAGGAGTAGGCTGCAGGAACAAACACATTTCGTTACGTTCTCTCGGCGGCAGAGCTGCGATCTTCTCGGCTCTCCGGCTGATCAGGAACAGCGGCCGCTCCGCGCTGTTGGGCGGCAGGTTGACCACCTTCATGCTGGGTTCCAGGACGAGGGGGTGGCCCTGGAACTGGTACTGCTGCAGGTCAACCTCGATCCCCGTCTGCGCCTGAACTTCTTCAAAGAAGCCCGAGGCCCTAAATGCAGGACGACATTCAGTTTCAGGTATTCGGACAGAGGGTTCTACCTCGTTCAATCTTAATGGAACGGCCGCCCACGTGTTGTAGAAGTGGATGTAGATGGTGTGAGCCGTAGCCTGCTGGAGGGAGAAGACGTGCACTTTAACGCGCTGGAGGATGTCCTTGGTAGCAGCAAAGAACTGGTCAAAACCCCAGCACCTCTCTTGGTTGGCCTTCAGGATGTTGGCGAGAACCGGCACCAGGTGCGCCTTCAGACCTCTGTAAACGCGGGACAAGTTCAAAACCAGGTTCTTTCTGCTTGAGATGTTCTCCTGAAGATCAGTGGACCTCTCAGATATACTCACTCTGAAAGCTGACAGTTGTGAGGAAGCTGATAGAGCCATTCTATGGGGCCATCGACAGTCTTCTGGACCCCGGCGATGACGCCCTCCGGCTTCTCGGTAATGATTTTATACCTGAAACCAAACAACGGACGTCATGACCATCAGATACAGACGATGGAACCATTTGAGTGAAACGTTCTTTTATGGTCTCTCTGCACAGTGACCTCTACTGGCAGGACGGAGTCCAAATTGTTTAAAACAGAAACCAATAAATTAGAAAAGTCGTTGCTTGGTCTAACTCCCAGGAGTTCCTGTCTTTGTGGCTTTTGTATGTTCTCCCTGTATCACCATGGTTACAGGAACCTACATGATGGGTTTGTTCCTGCGTGGTCCTCCATATGGAATGAAGGGCAGCCCCCCGGTGGCGGCGTGGTAGAATGTCACGCCGATGCTCCACAGATCCACCGTCACTCCATACTCCTTCTGCTGGGGCTTCCTCAGAACCGCTCGCTCGTACATGTCTGGATGCTTAGAAGAACGAGGTGAACTATTAAATAGTTATCAAAGCCAATTAAATATCACTGACATCCCGCATCACGTGTCCTCATCATCGATAATTATAACCAATTAACTCAACAGCCAGACGACGAGTCCAACGAACCCTCGGCGTGTTCTAGTCTCACCAGGTACTCCTCCGTGCCGTAGATGGACACGAACTTCTCGTCGTCCTCCAGTTCCCGGGCAGCACCAAAGTCTGTCAGCTTGTAGACCGAGCGTCCGTCGTCCCCGACCTGCCTCATGATGTTCCCCGGCTTGATGTCACGATGGATGACCCCATTCTCTCGCAAATGGTTCATCCCGTGCACTGCGAATGCAAACCGAAGGACACGTCTCACCGAACGCGGCCCGTGATCCAAAACCATCACGCCGGCTGAACCGGAGACACTCACCCACACACTGCAGGACGATGAGGAACTCCGATTCAGGCAGCCCGAAGGCGTTCTCGGGTTGTTCCAGCAGGTTCAGCAGGCTGCCTCCTGAGCAGTGCTCCATCACCAGAACCTTCTGCTTGGGAACCGAATTGATCTGCAGGACAGAAGAGACAACGTTTGAACATTCATCCAAAAACACACTATAAGGTTAATTTAAAGGACGATTTGAGATGCAGTGAGGTGGAACCACGACCTCCTCCACGGTGAAGAGTTTGACGATGTTGACATGGTTCAGCTTCCTCAGAACCTCGAACTCCCTCAGCTGGACCTCGCGCGGTCTGCTGTAGCTGACCATGTTGAAGACCTTCACCGCAACGATTCCACCTGTTTTCTTAGAACGACACAGAACCACGAGGCCATCGTTTTCACCAAGAACGTCCAAAGCTTGACACAGATCTTAATCCTCTGAACATGGAAAGCAAAAAAAGGGAGAGATCCAAAGATGGAGATACTTTATTTCTGCCTTTGAAGACATTGGCGGTGGCTCCTTGTCCGAGGACATCTTTAATGGACCAAAGATAGTTGGCAGTACTCGCTGTCATGATGGTCTGCAGAAAGAAGGAACGTTAGAAGAACAACGGGTTCCAATGTTCGTATAGAACAGATTAACGAAGTAAAGACGATCAGCCATAAAGTCCTCAGTCGTCCTCTCTGCTGAATGATGTGTTCATTCATTAATTATAAACTTACCTAGGCGGCACAGTGGCTTAGTGGTTGGCATGTTCTCCTCTCACCACTAGGGATTCCTGGTTCGAATCCTCATCTGGGAGTTTCCATGTTCTCCCCGTGTCTGCGTGGATTTCCTCCGGGTTCTCCGGTTTCTTCCCACAGTCCAAAAACATGGATCAAGTCAATTGAGTTCTCCAAATTGCCCCATATAGAGTGTCTGTGTGAGTGAGTGTGTGTGTGCCCAGCGATAGGTTGGCGCCCTGTCCTGGGTGTATCTGCCCAGCGCCCGAAACGTTCTCCCCTGGATGGGCATGGGGAACCCCCCCCCCGCGACCCTAATATAGGATAAAGCGGAAGTTAATGGATGGATGGATAAACTTACCTGTAAGGTGTGTTATTCTGGCGTCACACTCCGCACACCTGGTGACGTCACAAAACACGAGCGAGATGTAATACTTCAAAGGATTTACTAATTAAAACTCATTTAATCAAATCTGTTACAACTTTAAAGAACAAAGTCGAGGAGCTTTAATGCTAAACCGTACAGCTCGGGTTCTCCAGGTTCCTCAAACTCACACGAACCGAGAGCTGGAACAGACGTCACGGCTGACCGAGTCCAGGTCTGCGGTCAATTAAAAGAGAAATCCAATCAAATTAATGAAAGTAAACGCGACGAACAGCGAGTTCTGATTCAATCTCAAAGCGACGGGAAAAAGCGACGAGCTGGTTTCGCTTTAAAGCAGGAACTTCCTCCTCATTATTCAACCACTGCGATTCACTTTGGGATGATTGTTTAGTGAATGACACGCGGAGACGCGTTAAACACACAGAATTAATAAAACACAAAGTTAATTAAGAGAAATAAGTCACATTCGCGTCTATTTGTATTTTACTTAAGTTTACAGTACATTATAAATGGGTGAAGCCGAGGCGTTTTGTCGCCGTCTAGCGGTCATTGCGCGCATCGCAGACAAGTCACAGATTCCAAAGCCAGAAAATTAGTAAAAAACTGTGATGTAAATTAAAGTTTTTTTTATTTGTGTTCTTTAAATTTAACCTAGCTGTTGTTTAACCCAATTTCCTATAAACAGGTTTTACGGTGTTTTGTTGACGGAAGTGGATTTAACACGAAGGGCAAACAATTAAAAAGACTTCGTTTTTAATATTTTGTTGAGTTCCTCTGTCACAGCAAAGCTGAAAGGAATGCGTTTTATTATTTACAACCCTCAGACTTCCTTCATCGCTCCAGCTTCTTTAAAGCAACGCTTTTGTCGCCATCTACTGGCCAATGTACTTACTCACAAAAGCAACGTGTGCTGGGGAGTCATTTTGTTTGTCTTCATATGAACAAAATACACAGATACACCTTTTTTATTACGTTAAAATGTTTTAAGCACAACTGTAAAAAAGGCCTTTCTTTCGTGTTTGGAACTTATTTACTTAGAATGTATGAAACAAACTTTTATAATATTTACAGTATTTGTGAGAAATTCAGGCGTATTTGTGCCAAATATGCAACACCATCCAGTATGTATAGCAGAGGCTGATGTTATAATATTCATTCATTCATTATCTCCCGCTTTATCCTCTATTAGGATCGCGGTGGGGTTCCCCATGCCCATCCAGGGGAGAACGTCTCGGACGCTGGGCAGACACACCCAGGACAGGGCGCCAATCCATCGCTGGGTACACACTCACACACTCAAACACACTCTATATGGGGCAATTTAGAGAACTCAATTAACTTGATCCATGTTTTTGGACTTTGGGAGGAAGCCGGAGAACCTGGACACGGGGAGAACATGGAAACTCCACCCAGATGGGGATTCGAACCGGGAATCCCTAGTGCTGAGAGGCGAACGTGCTAACCACTAAGCCACCGTCCCGCCTGTTATAATATTAATATTATCAATTATTTCATACTAAGACAAGAAAGCGAATTAAAGAATGAAGCCTGGGTTCTAGTGCTCTATGGGTTCAAGTAATCTAAAGTGTTGGGGTTATGAGTTCTGAGCATAACAGAAGATGAATAAAAACAAAGCATTCTACTGTCTAAAAAGTTACTGTGTTAAAATAATTATATATAAATTAACAGTTTAATATGATTAATTTATAACACAGTAACTTTTTGGACACTGATTATGACCATGGTTTAAAAAAGAAAAAAAAAATGTTTTGCAATTCATTTAGGTCCCACTAGAGGGCGACGCGCCCCACAGTTTGCATGGCTCAGCATCCGAATGGTGAGTTTAAACCAGTTTAAAGATAAGATAAACCTTTATGGTTATGGTTAAGGTTAATGAGGAAATTTTGAACCCAGAACCGAAATCCGAACCGTTTTCGAGTCACAAAAGTCCAACAACTCGAGTGCAGGTCATGTATAGCAAGCGGTTTATTTTAAAATTGATTACTACAGGAACTACGCATGGAATTATATAAGGTGTATTCAGGAGTAAACTACTATTGCTGTTACTGTACAATTTTTGTTTCCCTCCCTCCCCCCCCAAAAAAAAAAACAAAAAAACAAAAAAGTCAAAGAGAGGGAGAATGTACCTCTGTAATGTACAGCATTGTATATACAAAGTACATGTGAACACAGGTTTCTTTTAGAACACACTCGAGTGGACCACTATAAATATATCTGACACAACAGTTCATGTTACAGTCTCCTTTAAAATGGACACACGGACACGTTTCATAAGAAAGATGCTGAAGGGCCCCCCCCACCACGTCTGTCCAGCATCACACCGCAGTCCGGGGGCCGGGGGCCGGGCCGCACCAATGGGTTCCACCGAAAAACTGAAGGATTACATTAAAAAATAAAAAGAGGCTTGGACTGACAGCACGGTAAAAAAAAAACACACCACCACACCACCAAGTAAGTACACCTCCACCCCCCCACGCCCCCTCCCCCCCAATGAGTTACCGACGCATCACACTTATTTATTCCCTTTAAAAAGATTCCCAAAACACAGTTCGGTTTCCAGTTGCCTGTTGAGGTATTAGGAACAGAACGAGTCCGGTCGCCGACACCACGAAGCTCCGCGCGCGTTCCGAGGCGGAGAACACGACGCGCCGAAAGGGCGGCGTCCCGAAAACCGATAATTTAGGCTGGATGAAGGACTCCGGAGGGGGGGGTCGTCGTAAAGAATCGAACCTCGAAGGTCAGGCCTCCACGGCGTCGTGAACGCAGCGCGGCGGAGTAAATCGAGGCTCGGATCGGAAAGCAAGCGGGAGGTTCCGCCTCAGAACATCGACGCTCGTGGAACTAACCACCGAGTCGGCGGACCGTCCATTTACAATCCACACACACTCAGAAACACATTAATCATCAGAAACCTGTTGGATTAAATATATTCAGGCAAAACCATTTTGCATTACAGGCATTAAAAGCCCCCCCCATTTATTCGCTCGCACGTCCCATTGGACTAGCGTAAGTAGGTTCTGGTGTTATTGGTTCTCATGCAGCCCTTGTGTGAACCATCGCTGGACATTAAGCTTGAGGACGTTAGCTCGGTTAGTGACGCTGGTTAAGCGGACATGCAGAACGCCGCTCGCATTCCCGGCTTAAAAAACTACACGTGTACTAAAATACATCGGGGCCCCGGTCCTGGAAGTGGACCGTTTGGACCCCCAAATTTCCCAGAATGCTGTGAGTATGTTACAAAAGGACCCCATATCCGGACAAACAGGTGGACGCCGCGGGTATAAAATGTTCTGCATATTAATTAACGGGTCGCTCGTCACTGCAAGCGTCGTTTTTTTTTTTTTTTTTTTTTGGCGACGCGGCACACGGAACCACCGTGCTCCCAGCAGAGGGCGCCGTTCAGTAGAGAGAGAGAGAGAGAGAGATAGAGAGAGAGAGAGAGCCATGGAACTCTTCACAGCGACGGGTTCTCCAACGCAATGCTCATTGAACCCGAGGTCACAGAGGGGAACCGAAGGTCTGGAGCTCCCACCGGAATTCCTGGTTTCATCAGTGCTGAAAACCAACCAACCACACACACACACACACACACACACCCACACACACCCAACTGCATATCAAAACTGTTCAGAGTCATGTCATAACAGTGAAGAACCATGTTCTTCCATCATCGTTCATCATTTTGACACTGCCGGAATGACCCGCTTGGCCCCGCCCACCTCCTAAGCGGGACAGGATTTGTCGGCGGTCGGCGGGGGGGGAGGGGGAGATGGGGGGATAGCAGTGTTGCTGCTGGAGCTGCTACTTTTAGGGAAGACCACGGGTTTGGGTTTGGTCGCCGGGGGCCGGTTCTCACGGAAGGTGGAGGTGGAGGGCGAGAGCGCCATGGGCAGGCCCCCCGAGGACAGAGGGCTCCTGGGCGCGGGGCTCTTGAGGGGGCGGGAGGCAGAGGGCACGTCGCTGGCCGAGCTGGCGCTGCGCTGGAGGCCGCACTGCAGCGGGTGGTGGAGGGGGCGGGAGTGCAGCGGGCTGGAGGGCTCTGAGACACCGCCGCTCTTCAGCTGCTCCAGAGTGTCCAGAACCACGTCGGGCGCCGGCTTCACGCCGCACTTCTGCTCCAGGTCCAGGTCGCTCAGCGCCGTGCTCATGGTCCCCTCCATGTCCTGGGTTAGAACCGACCAGAGTGTTAGAACCAACACACACACACAGGGTCTACGTCATCGCACGCAATCCCTCACCTGTGAGCCCTGCTCAACCTGAGTGATGACCTCGGGGTCGAAAAACGGTCTGTGGTTGCTGAAGCTCTTGGAACGTCCGGCGGGGGCGCCCCTGCGGAACTGCGGACTCTCCACCTTGGCCTTGAGAGAGGAATGGCGGGTGATGGAGTTCAGGACGCTGTGGGCGCTCAATGGCCGCTTGTCCATGCTCTCCTTGGACAGCCCCACCGCAGGCAGCCCTGTCCCCCGGGGGGGCCCGGCAGGACCGGGGGAGCCCTCGGCGGTGCCTTCCACCGGTCGTAGAGTTCTACGGATTCCGCTCGCTTCCGGTCGCTTCCTCATCCTGTTAGGGACGGAATTGAGAAGTGGACAGGAACATTAACGACCTGCGGAAAACTAACGACCACCGGGTTCTTATTTTGTCTTTGGTGCTGCTGACGCAACGACGCTCACTTATTCAGGTTGGCCAGGTAGATATCAGCCACATGGCCCCCGGTGGGAGAGTTGGCGCTGCCTCTAGTGGACACCTTCTCCTCCTCCTGGGACCCCTCGAGATCGGCTTTGGGACTTCCTCTGCCAGCATCCGCCCTGAGAGCGCGACACAAAGGTCTCAGCACACAGTTTAACGCTGTTAATCTGACGATCCAATGACTTTTAAACAGGATGGGGGCCTTACACGTCCTGGAGAATGATGTACTGGTGGGGCACCAGGCCCTCGACGCCGTTATGCCGGCCCTTCCACCAGTCGTCAGAGGCCCGCTGGTAGAGCAGCAGTGAGGCCCCTTTCTTAAAGGACAGCTCCCGGTTGGTACGGCCCGAGTAGTCGAATCGCGCAATGGCCTCCATGGGTTCTGACTCTGAAACAGTCAACGACCCTGAGCGTCAGGAGCCGGGGGCGCACGGCGAGGAACCGAAGGTAAGGGTGACGAGGAAAGAGTGAGAGAGGAGGTAGAGAGAGGGAAAGAAGGAACGGGTCAATGCCGAGGAAGCCAAGCGTGTGTTAGAGCATATTCATCAGCTGCAGGGCGGACGTTGGGTGGACGTTACCGTAATAACTCTAGAGTTACACCAAAAGTTATGGTATGCAGGTTAATAACGGTCACTTTGGTAGGTTCAACTCCTTGTTTCCACACATAGTGTCCAATGTGTGTACACAGAACCATCACAGAGCAGGTGTTCTGTGGGTAATGGACGGTTCCGTCCATTCCGTAAATGGAAGTTTACGGAAGAGTAACACGAGGAGTTGTACCTAATAAAGTGGCCGGCGAGTTTGTGTTTTCATAATGTTCTAAAGGGACAGTCATGCACCGGAGGCAAAAAAAGTTACCATCGTCGCTGTTCTGGATGTTGGAGATGGCTTCGGGTGCCGGCTCGTCCACTAGAGGGGGCTCGTTGTGTGGACCGTCACTAGAACACGCAAAAGAAAGCTCGTTTAAAAACAAGAACGTTCACACCAATGGACACTTAAACAAGACGGTTCGACCCGACGCAGGGTCCTCATGGAGTGGGGTACGGACCCATGAGGACCCTGCAGGCTCGTTACCGTGGCCACTGTTTCATCTCTGGAGAACAAACAGAACAAACAGCCGTCTGTTCTTGGGGCTTTGAGGACGAAATTGGAAGCAGGACTTGGCCTGAGAGGCTCTGTCTGCCGATCCTGGCTTTGAGCCTAAACTACTTCAACTCTGCAAAAAAGGACGAGGAGAACATGCCGACCGCTCCGTCCTACTGACGGTTCTACTAATGAAACGCTGCTGGAACGGGGGAACGTCTCAATGACCTGCCAGGGACTGCGTCAGCAAAGGACTTAATGATCTAAAAGCCAACTCACACCTCCAACCAACTCACCAGTATTCTTCAGTGGCTCCTGCAAACTCGTAGATGGGGCCCTCCAGCTCACGAGGACCAGGAAAGATGAGCTCGTGGTGGATGATGATGGTCTTGATCAGCTCGTTCACATGAGCCTGGCAGGAGACCTGGTCGTGGCCCTCGGGCACCGACATGAGCGTGGGACCAAAGCAGATGGCCAGGTTATAGGGGTCCATCATGTTGTCTTCACTGAACTGGGACAGGCTGCGGGAGAAGAGACGATGAAACAGACTTAACTCCGGAGGACATGACGGATAGAACCTGGAACACTGACCCGACCAGTCGCATGGTCATAAAGCCTCCGTTCCTCTATGGGGTCTCTGTGGTTCTAATATACGGGCTGCGAGGATTCACGCCAACGGGGAAAACCACATGTCTAAGCCAGAGCCAAGCCGCATGGTGGTCCGGAGGGTCTTTAAAAAAAAAAAAAAAAAAGACCACAGAGACGAACGACTAAAGCCCCAAAGTTGAGAAGCAGGAGTTTGGAACGGGATCAGGCGGCCACCTCGGTTCTGATCCGAGATTCCGCACGACTTTTATTAAAACGTGGAAAAATACATCTCCCAGCCAAGAACCCTCCATCCAGCTCCATGTCTGAACCACAGATTAACCCCATAATGACCTCACGGGCCGACGCCCTACTCCCTGCAGCGACGCGGAGCATCAATGACTAACGATCAGATTGGAATTGGACCAAATTAATAAATCAGATTCGATCTCGGTGCTTACACAGCTGGAACGTTTAAAATCACGACCCACGTGAGCGACGGGAACACCAAACACAACGACGAACCACAAACAACCGGTCTAACGCCTCCCGGTGGATGAGCTGATATCATATCAATGACCTCAACGGTTACCTCCGACTCTAGAACCTACTGTGCTTCTGACAGGAACCTCAAAAAGCCCTTGAGATACAGAAGAGCTCCGTTTACTCACTGGCTGAGAAAAGCAAAGAGGTATCTCATGACGACCAGCGTGTTATTCGGAAGACTCAGCAGAACCTTGTGGATGTGTGCGGCTCGGTCCTGGAGGTTCTCCATGGCTGCAACGAGACACGACATTCAGCGGACTTCAACAAGAATGGGAACGCTGACGGACGTTCCGACGTAACGGCACTCACAGACGCAGGACATCAGGTCGTGGAAGACTTCTTTTGGGAAGAGTGCGTGCTCAAGACCTCTGAAGTACAGTTTGAGGACTCCGGCGATGGAGTCCATGTCGTGGTCGTTCTGATCTCCAGCCAGCGGGTCCTCACCTGAGGGGGAACGAGCGGAACCATCAACACCCGATGCAACGATGAACGAGCGGGAGGAACCCGTCCCGCCGGATCACCTCACCTCGCTCGAAGGCGTTCTTGATGTCATTGACCTCCACTTGTGAACCAGAGACACGGAAGATGCCCTCGTGGTGGAGACCTGGGGACAACGTGACCTCGTGTTACGGACTTTTCAAATGAGAGAACCTCGTTATGTACAGTGGGCGAAAAAAGTCAAGAAAAACGTAAAGATTTCAAGGTCCTGGAGTGGCCTCGCTCTCCAGATCTCAACCTCATAGAGAACCTTCAGAGGGAGATGAAAGTCCGTGTTGCCCCAAAACATCACTGTTCTAGATCTGCATTGAGGAACGGGCCAACATACCAAACGTCTGACCTCAACCAAACCAAATGACCAAACGTCAGTGCCAACAAAGGATTTATAACAAAGTATTGAGATGAATGTTTGTTATTGATTAAATATTTATTTTCCAGCATTATTTGCAAATAAATTCTCAAATTAGATTTTCTGAATTTTTTTTCTCCTCATTTTGTCTCTCATAGTTGAGATCCAATTACAGTCCTCTCTCATCTTTTTAAATGAGACACAATTGGTGCACAATTTGCATAATTGGTGACTGACTACTTTTTTCCCCCTACTGTATTTATTTATATATATACACACAAATATATATATATATATATATATATATATATATATATATATATATATATATATATATATATATATATGTATATATATATATATATATATATGTAAAAATATAAATAAATGTGTGTATGTATATATATGTATATATAATGTGTGTATGTATATGTGTGTATGTATATGTGTGTGTATATATATATATATGTAAAAATATAAATAAATGTGTGTATGTATATATATGTATATGTGTGTGTGTGTGTATATATATATATATATATATATATATATATATATATATATATATATATATATATATACATACACACAGTGACAGTGAAAATAAGGAGAGAGAGGTTGTACCGTGTCGGCTGATGAAGCGAATGCAGCTCTCGACGATCAGAGGGATGGCCTGCACGGACTCCTGGGTAAAAAGAAAGGAGAGCACACACACACACACACACACAGCAGTCAGAAGCAAGGAAGTGTTGGCGAATACTTTAAACAGTAAGAAACGTGAAAGAGGGCTCCTGTTCGGGCCCCGGGGCTCTGGAGCAGTAATAATATTTATAAAGGGATGGAGGTTTCGGGCTGGATGAGGGGGAAACGCTGCGCTCCTCGACTCCGCGGGGGAAAGGGGGCTACAGACCGCGCCGGTTGCTAGGAGACTGCTTCTCTTCACGGCTCCCTTTTGTTTGTTTGGGCAAAGAGGAAGAGGCTGAGCGAAATGGAATTTGGGGCATGTTGGCCAAGGTGTGGGGGGTGGGGTTTGGTGGGGTTTGGTGGGGTCATGCCAAGACCTGCACACACACACACACACACACACACACACACACACACACACACACACACACACACACACACACACAGTGCGCTGATTCAGTTCAGGTTTATGAGCACGCGGCACATTTTGGGAAACGAGGCCAAGCGAGCAGATTATTCTCGGGGGATTTAAACGCCTCAGCACTTTGGCGCAATTGTTGGCATCGAATCCTACGTTATGATGTTCGGTTCTGCACTGAGGTGGTGGATGACCCTCAGCTCTGCGGTGTCCCTGATCGATACAAAAGGGACAAATGAGAGAGCAACCTCTACAAACACTGGCGGTCATTCCATCGTCTCGTCTCCAGGGGGCGACTTTGGCATAAAGTAAGAAACCCTGCGATTTGATTTCGTTGTTTTTTTTTTATCTCGGTTTGGGGAAGGCGGGGGTGGGGGCCGGACGGACGGCTCTCGCAGGGCCGCACCGAGATTACACGGCGGTGGTGCCAGGAAAAAGCCAGGTACGGAAGTGAGCGTGGGGGGTTAGGGTGGAGGGGGGGGGCTGGTTGGCCTGCAGGGACCTCATTCCGGAGTTGATTCAGAACTGGAACAGAACGCCATCTGATCTCCTGAACCAGCGGAACGGCGTGGAACGGCGTGGAACGGTGTGTTAATGGCACAGGCTCGGAAATAAGAGAACCCTCCGCCCGTCTCACACACGGACACATGGTGGAGATTACCTGTTTCCTCGTGTTGGAGTTCCTGCTTCCGCTGACCGTCATGAGAGAGAGAGAGAGAGAGAGAGAGAGTTATGAGTTATGGCAATGGATTTTAAAATGAAAACACTGCAGAACCTTAAAGAACCCTAACTCTCATTAACTTTCAGAAAGCTCCTCCTTTAACCCCCCCCCCCACCCCCATCCATCCACCCAACTCAACCACCCCCCACGGAAAGCCACCCAGAACCTTGGTCCTGCCCTATTGGTCCCTTACCACCATCTCACCTCCAAACTAAACATTAAGAGACCGTAACTGCAAAAATCTACTATATATATATATATATATCTTCCACTTTATCCTATATTAGGCTCGCGGGGGGGGGACGTTCCCCATGCCCATCCAGGGGAGAACGTTTCGGGCGCTGGGCAGATACACTCAGGACAGGGGGACAATCTATCGCTGGACACACACTCACTCACACACACTCACTCTATATGGGGCAGTTTGGAGAACTCAATTGACTTGTTCCAAGTTTTTGGACTATGGGAGGAAACCGGAGAACCCGGAGGAAACCCACGCAGACACGGGGAGAACATGGAAACCCCACCCAGATGGGGATTCGAACCGGGAATCCCTAGAGCTGAGAGGAGAACATGCTAAACCACTAAGCTCCTACTATATATATATATATATATATATATATATATATATATGTGTGTATATATTATAAATAAAATGTTACTATACTACCAACCTGCCGATGCAATCGTCCGTCTTTTGACCTGTGGAGAGAGAGAGAGAGAGAGAGAGAGAGAGAGAGAGAGAGAGAGAGAGAGAGAGAGACTCTGAGTTAGGTAATTAAAGGTACTTAAGGAAAGTGCTGGGATAGACCTCTAAATAATCAAATTCAGGTTTTGCATTCTAGTATAAACACTCAAAGCCGGTAGCTACAATTGTACGCTTCCAATGTTGTAAGAACAGTTTGGGGAAGGCCCCGTTAACGGCGCCGGGGCATAAAGTATGATGATGATGATATTTGGGGTTTATTGCCACGTCAGCACAATTACGGTTATATATAAGGGCAGGTCACATGTCATATGATGGTCTTATGTTTACTCTATAAGGCGTTCTATATTTGGGCGCGTTAATAATTCTATGGTAGTTAGTTAGTAAGTGGTTAGGGTGTTGGGCTATCAATCAGAAGGTTGTGGGTTCGAGTTCCAGGTCCACCAAAGTTCCCAATGTAGGTCCTTGAACAAGACCCTTACATCTCATTGGTCCAGGGGGCGCTGTACCAACCCCTGTGCTCTGTTTGGGATCGTTATAAGTCGCTTTGGATGAAAGCATCTGCTAAATGAGCAAATGTGAAATAAAATGTGAGATTTATAACAGAATGCGTGACTTTAGGAGGGGCTCAGTCAGAGGAGGTGTTCCGGCCAATGGGTACAGTTCAGAGGTGGGGTATATACAGTAAACAGGAGAAGTGTGCGAGCTTGAGAACCGGGTGGAGCGCTCCACCCATCAGCCTATTGAAGCTCCATCCTCCCCACGGGCCCCGCAGACAGCTGCACGAACAGGAAGACCTCACTCGTACCCTCTCTCTTACCCCCCGTGGTGTATGATGAATGGAAAGCATGATTCAGTCACTCCATCATGACCCCCCCCCCACACCCCCACACCCCCGTTACCTCCAGCTCACAGCTCACATTAACACACCGGGGCATCGTGCAACCACGAGCCATGAAATAAAATAAAATTCATTCATTCATCCATTATCTTCCTCTTTATCCTCTATTAGGGTCGCGGGGGGGGGTTCCCCATGCCCATCCAGGGGAGAACGTTTCGGGCGCTGGGCAGTCACACCCAGGACAGGGGGGCAATCCATCGCTGGGCACACACTCACTCACACAGACACACTCTATATGGGGCAATTTGGAGAACTCAATTGACTTGAACCATGTTTTTTGGACTGTGGGAGGAAACCGGCGAACCCGGAGGAAACCCACGCGGACACGGGGAGGACATGGAAACTCCACCCAGATGGGGATTCGAACCGGGAATCCCTAGTGCTGAGAGGAGAACATGCCAACCACTAAGACACCATGCCGCTAAAATAAAATAAATAAAATAAATAAATAAATTAATGAATTAAATTAAATTAAAAAAATCTCCCATCATGCATTGCACCGTGCAGTTCAGCATCACATGGGGGGGTATAGGCACGACGGCCGGCGTCACCGTCTTCATTCGCGCAGCCGTGTGGACTCATTTTTTCCGGGTTTTCCATCTGCTCGATTGCACATCAGTCCCCGTCCCCCCCGTCCCCCCCCGTCCCCCCGTCCCCCCCCGTCCACTCGGTAAGACTTAAAGAATGAGAGTGGGAGGTGAGAGAGCAGAAGGAAAATGCAGGGGAGGACATCGTCTCAAACCCCAAATCCCTTTAACACGGCTCTGGCTCTTCCATCTGTGTGTAGGGTGTAGGGTGGAGGGTGTGGAGGCTGTGGGGTTGCGCTTATAGTGGTGCTGCCCTCTTGTGGTCAGACAGGGACATGCCACACCCGTTGTGTATGCACATCTGGCTCATTTCCGTCCGTTCTGCAGGGTGACGGCATAGAGCAACTATCCAGAAGGCTGTCCACTTGCCCCTGTTGGACCCTGTGGTGCTCATTGAGGTGACCCCCTTTTATTATCCGGGGGTCGCCACAGCGATGAAGTCGCATTTTAGACTTGGCCCGCCCGGACACAACCCTCACCCTCCACCTGGGGACCCCGGGCCCTGGAGACACCCAGACTTTAGGGTCAATTTAGTACAGTCGATTCACCTTAAATCCAACTTTTTGGACTATGGGAGGAAACCGGAGAACCTGGAGGAACCCACGGACATGGAGAGAACACAGAAACTCCTGAGAGGAGAACATGCTAAACACTAAGCCACCATGCCACCTGTAATGACCTCGTTAACTAAATACCATCATTATTAAATTATAATTAATTATTTATTCATCATTTTGCACTTAATCCTCCCTTAGGATCGTAAGGAGGGGGAGGGTTCCCATCCAGGGGAGAACGTTTCGGGCGCTGGGCAGATACACCCAGGACAGGACGCCAATCTATCACTGAACACACACTCACACGCATAGACACACAAGCATACTATATGGGGCAATTTAGAGCGTTCACTTCACCTTGAATGCATGTTTTTGGCCTGTGGGAGCAAACACGGACACGGGGACAACATAGACACTCGTATTCGAACCTGGATCCCCAGGACTGAGAGGAGAACATGCTGCTTAAAGCCTTTGCCGGCCCAAAATCAAATGAATTATAATGATTTACTTTACGCAGTACACACTCAGTCCTATCCCGGCATCACCGCCTGTACAGAACCACACCCAGCTCCATCACTTACTCTCTCCCAGAGTCTTCTGGAGGAGGTCGTGCTTGGCCTGCAGTTTGGTGATGAGGTTCCTGCCCTCCAGGAACTCCTTCAGTTTCTGAAACGCAGAGAGAGGATCAGGTCACGTCGATTTGGATGATTAATTGATTTGGATGATTAATTGATTTGGAAGATTAATTGATTTGGATGATTAATTGATTTGGATGATTAATTGATTTGGATGATTCATTAATTTTGATGATCACGAGACGTCAACCCGTCGACCGTTAAACCCTTTAACCCTCGTCCGCTCACCGTGAAGTAGAACTGCTCGGTCTCCTGCTGATTGGCTCGTCTCTTGGCGATGCTGGGTTTGCTCATGAACGACTCGGACACGGTGGACTTGACCGACTCCATGGAGTTGCTGTGGTGGAAGCAGTCGGTCACGTCAAAGTCCTCGATGGTCACCATGTCCTGGATGTTCTGCAGGGTTGCCTCCGTGGTCTTTTTCACCTACGTGAGCGCCGAAAAAAACAAAAATCTTTAATAAACGGGACGTAATCCAGTCCAGGTTCTCCAGTTTCTCTAAGCGGACTTCTATAGTGTTCCAATTGTTAAATACGGGTCACATGATCAACACACTATCTGTACATGGCTGTCCTACACTGTTGATGCTACCCTGCCGCCCAAGGAGGAGGAGTCCCTCACTGAGCCTCGGTCCTCACAAGGTTTCTTCATTAAAATATCAACACAACAGGGAGTTTTGTCTTGCCACTGTCTCTTGGCCTTGCTCTTTGGGGGTTTAAAGGTGTATAACTCTGTAAAGCTGCTTTGTGACGATGTACGATTGTAAAAAAAAAAAAAAACACTCTATAAATAAATGACTTAAATTGAACTCTAACAATCAAACACCGCCATCTTGTGGCCAAATTACAGAATGCAGTTTAGAAAACATATCGGAAAATATAATGTATTGTATATTCGTAGCATTATCAGGTGTACCATTGTTCTACGTTGCGTAACACAGTTTAAGAACCACTGACTTAAGGATTAACCATGTCCTGTATTGGCTGTTACCATTAGGGGGCGCCACAGAGGGGGAAAGGTCTGAATATTTGAGTTGGAGCAGCGTTAAAGCGCTTTTTAACATACACGAGAGGGTTATGAAGTGGGTCATGTGATCCAAGCATGCCGTCTGGGTTCTAGACTCAGTGTGTGTGTGTGTGTGTGTATATGTGTGTGTGTGTGTACGTGTGTGTGTGTTCACCTCATCGTTCTCTATCCTGAGGGTGGAGAGTCGGGACTGGAGCTGCTGGCACCGTTGCAGCAGATCTCCCTGCAGCGGCTGCTGGGCGCACATGAACCCCATCTGAGTGGAGACAGAGCGAGACGTTCCCATTAGAACCCCGTTACCATGACGCCGGGCGCCGGGTGAGCGCCCCCATGTGACCGGCTGCCATCGCCGCCGTCCTGCGGGGACCCGCCATGATGTAGCGCCGGCGCAGATCACAGCGGGAACCGTAGACGTTCTCATGAAGCAGCGAGCGCCGAAACGGACGAGAACCATCGATCCCGAGTTAACGTTCGGTTCGTCTTCACCGGCCCCGAGACGGAGGACAGGACGTCCCTCAGCAGCTGCACTGTCCCCCACCGTCCCCCACACACAACATCTGCACAGCGCAGTCGCTCTGCTCCCTCAAGAACTACTGAGAAGCGAATGTCATGACAGTAAACATCCCCATAGACCTGACCAGCTGCACCGGCCTTCACACACACACACACACACACACACACACACACACACACACACACTCACATACATACAGTTGTGATCAAATTTATTCAACCCCCAATGCTGTGAAGGGTTTTATGGAATTCAGTGCACATTTGTAATTGTGTTCATAATGAAATCTTACAAGGACTTGTTAAAGAACTAAATGCAACTAAGATAGCATCAAATGTTTTTGTCATAAAGTATTAAATGGCCTTTTTGTGATTTCTTCATTGACACAATTATTCAACCCCTTTACAACTACCACTCATAAGAACAGAGGTTCATTCCAGTGTTTTCAATCAGGTATTGAAAACACCTGTGGATGTCAACGAGCAGCAATCAAGCATGATAAGCACCAATGAGGCAGATTTAAAAGGACTGTGATACTCAGCTCCTTCTAGACATCTACTGGTGTGTTTACAAGCAGGGTGAAGGCAAGAGAATGGTCCCAGAAGACAAGAGAAGAGGTTATTGCTCTTCACAAGAATGGCAATGGATATAAAAAGATTGCGAAGTTGTTAAATATTCCAAGAGACACTATCGGAAGTATCATTCGCAAGTTCAAGTTAAAGGGCACAGTGGAAACGTTACCTGGTCGTGGCAGAAAGAAGATCCTGACCGCGACTGCTGTGCGCTACCTGAAGCGTAATGTGGAGAAAAATCCCCGCGTGACTGCTAAGGAACTGAAAAAAGACCTGTCAGATGTGGGCACTGAAGTTTCAGCTCAGACAATAAGGCGCGCACTGCATAACGAAGACCTCCATGCCAGAACTCCCAGGCGCACCCCCTTGCTGACTCCAAAGAACAAGAAAAGTCGACTGCAGTATGCCAAAAGTCATGTGGACAAGCCACAAAGGTTTTGGGACAGTGTACTGTGGTCAGATGAAACTAAATTAGAACTGTTTGGGACAATGGACCAGCGCTATGTTTGGAGGAGGAAGAACCAGGCTTATGAACAAAAGAACACCTTGCCTACTGTGAAGCATGGCGGGGGGTCAATTATGCTTTGGGGCTGTTTTGCTTCTAATGGTACAGGAAAGCTTCAACGTGTGCAGGGTACCATGAATTTCCTTCAGTACCAGGAGATCTTGGAGGAAAATGTGATGGAGTCAGTCACAAACCTGCGGCTTGGGAGACGTTGGACCTTCCAACAGGACAATGATCCGAAGCACACATCCAAGTCCACTAGAGCATGGTTGAACATGAAAGGCTGGAACATTCTAGAGTGGCCATTGAAATCACCGGACTTAAATCCAATTGAGAACCTCTGGTGGGACCTAAAGAAGGCAGTTGCAGTGCGCAAGCCTAAGAATGTGACTGAACTGGAGGCTTTTGCCCATGAAGAATGGGCTAAGATACCCATAGGTCGCTGCAAGACACTTGTGTCAAGCTATGCTTCACGCTTGAAAGCTGTCATAACTGGAAAAGGATGTTGTACTAAGTACTAAAAAATAATGTCACTAGGGGGTTGAATAAAACTGATAATGATGTGAGCACAGTAAAGACATTTGTGGTTATTCCATCATAAATATTATGTTATATTTGTCTAATTTATAAGTGCCTCTTTGATATAATTGTAAATAAGATGACTGAAATGATCCAAATCAATGTCAAACTGGCCAAAACACTTTATTTCAGTGGGGGTTGAATAAATTTGATCACAACTGTACATACATACATACACACATACACACACACACACACACACACATATATATATATATATATATATATATATATATATATATATACACACACACACATATACACGTATACACATATACATACACACACACTCACATATACACACTCACATACACATACACACACACACACACACATATACACATATACATACACACACACTCACATATACACACTCACATACACATACACACACACACACACACACACACACACACACACATACATATACACGTATACACATATACACACACACACACACTCACATATACACACTCACATACACATATACACACACACACACACACACATATACACGTATACACATATACATACACACACACTCACATATACACACTCACATACACATATACACACACACACACACACCTAGCCGTTCAGTGCAGTGAAACACACACAGTGAGGTCTTCTGGGTAAATCAGACTGTGGCAGGAGCAGAGGGACGTCTGAACGTCAGACAGATGTGTTTACACAGACGCGTCTTTGTGCCGGTGTTTGTTTGCAGCTGGAGTTTCAGTAAATAAAGACTCGCAGCCGCAGCTGCATTCAGACACGCAGTCGGCTTTGAAGTCCGAGTCTGTTGTTCTAACGGCTGCAAGGAATCAAGACGCTCCGCACCGCCGCCAAACACCGCCGCCGCTCCGGTTCCTAATCCCGCCTCGGGAACCGGCAGGCGCACAGCCGAGCCAGAGCATTCCAGCCCTGATCACACACACACACACACACACACACACACACACACACCTGGTCCCCCATGTGAGACTGGAACTCGAAGCGCATGGGTGGGCAGAAGGTGCTGTTGTAGGTCTCCATCACTTTCTGTTTGTCAGCGTGGGCCTCCAGGTTCTCGGCGGCGCTCTCGATCATCTCCAGGCCGCCGTGTTTCGACGTCTCCACGTTGGACTCCGCCGAGAGGTAGGTGCGGAGCGCGCGCTGCAGGCTGGCGTGGTAACCCAAATCACAGCACTGCAGAAACAATCAAATAAAAGCAAATCAAATTAAAACGCAGCCCGCCGTCAGGAACCGCAGCGTTCTCCAGATAAACGTTCTGAGGTTTATGGTCCTGCCGCCGTTTTCGGGTGTAGAACGGACTCATCAGGACTAGGAACCATGACCGACGCCCTGTGACATAAGAATCTGTCCGTCCGCATGGACACTCCTGGTTTATGACATCACAACGAACGGCACGGTGCCTTAGTGGTTGGCATGTTCTCTCAGCCCTGGGGATCCCGGTTCGAATCCCGATCTGGGTGGAGTTTGCATGTCCTCCCCGTGTCTGCTTGGGTTTCCTCCGGTTTCTGGTTTCTCTAACAATCCAATACCACCCTCTAGTGGCCAAATTACAGAACGTAGTTTATAAAATACATCGAAAAATATAATGTCCTGTATATCCGTACAACAGTTTAAGAACCACTGACTTAAGGTATTGGCTGTTACCATTAGGGGGCGCCACAGAGGGAAAAAGGGGTAAATATGTGATTTGGAGCATCACTAAAGCGGATGACACACAGCCCTTCTTGGTATCTGGGTTTGGGACGAGCACCGATACCTACACACCTACACTTCCAACGGCGGGGTATCTCCGGTGTACCCGTCAGCAGGGGGGCGGTACCCAGAGAAGGCGGAGTTAACACGCTGTATCGGACCCACCCCTGACCCAAACCGAGTTGGGATACTTCTAGGATTCTTTGAATGAAACAATATTCGCGAAACGACGACGACGTGATTCCACGTTTATCGACCGCACTGCGTTCTAACACCCAGCAGGAGGCGACGTTCCACGGGCCGCGAGCCGCGGAACCACCGCAGAGCCGGAATCTGGAAGGGTTCCCGATGTGGATTCCATACGGCTCGACCTCGAGGCGTCCGCACCTTCATTACGGTAAACGGGTCGGAAGTGAGCAGAGTTAAGAGTGGCGTCGATCGCTGCGCACCGGGACATCGGGCTGAAATGAGGAACGTTGGGAGGAACGATGGGAGGAGGAACGGGAGGAGGAACGGGAGGAGGAACGGGAGGAGGAACGGGAGGAGGAACGGGAGGAACTCACGTCGATGAGGTCAGAGAGGTCATGAATATAGTACTTGAACACGCAGCAGTTGGTCGCCTCCAGAGCCAGCAGGTACTCGTTCCTCGCCTTGATGGCCTTCAGCTTGTTCTCAGTGTATTTGGCTTGGCGCTGAAGGACGAGACAGAACCCGCATTGTGAGCGAGCGAGCGAGAGAGAGAGAGAGAGAGAGAGAGAGACATTAAATCACCCTCCGCACTAACCCGCGGTGCAGACCTGACAGACCACAAACACCGAGTTCTCCAGAACCAACACCGAACCTCCCGAATGGGGTTCCATAAATCTGGAGCACACTCTCATAAACAACGCAGGTGAGCGTTCTCTGGCCTCTGATACGTCTGCCATGTCCGGAGAACCCCGCTCAAGAGGCGGCGGAACCTCCAAACCTCCACCTGGGAGTCGAACCCCGGGACGGTGGACTTCTGAATCCCCGCCCCCTTCCACTTCCGCATCGTCCCATCGTTGGGGTTTAATTACACTTTGGGGTTGTGATGTATTTTTTGGTTGCTAGGCAACAGGCCAGCGATTTAATAAACCAGCAGGTCTTAATGGATCAACAAATGGCACCCAAAGTGAGCAGTGGTTGGCATGTTCTCCTCTCAGCGCTGGGGATTCCTGGTTGGAATCCAAATCTGGGTGGAGGTTGCATGTCCTCCCTGTGTCCGTGTGGGTTTCCTCCAGGTTCTCCGGTTTCCTCCCACAGTCCAAAAACATGGATCAAGGTCAATTGTCCTTGGTCCCCCCCCGCAGGACCCTAATAGAGGATAAAGCGGGAGATAATGGATGGATGGTAGGCACTCAAAGTCATGTGTTCTAGCCAATAACATCATGTTGGGGCGGTTCTGTGGGTTCTACTCTTACGGATCCTCTCAGCCTCACCTTCTCCTTCATCTTCTCGATCTTCTTGACGGAGCTGCGGCGGACGGGCTTGTCGTCGAGCCGGATGCTGGCCAGCGTGTCGGGCGAGCGCGGAGTTTGGCGCTCCTCCTGCCGGGCGCCCCGCCCCATCTGCTTCTCCTCCTGCTTCTCGGCCTCCTTCAGCTTACTCTCGGCGTTGAGGCTGTCCGCATTGTACATGTGGTACGTCTTCATCACCTGAAGAAGACGTTGGAGAACCCGTTAGAACCCTGTTTATATGGCATGTATACAAAAGTATAACCATTATAGACATCAACACCAGAACCAAACCGGAAACACTGTTCTGAAACTCAACCCCCTTTAAGGTTCCAGGTTCTTTTTAAGGCTGTAAAGAAAACCTGGAACTGGATGCTTCCGGTTCTACGATGGAACCAATGTACCACCAATGGACCAATGGATCACCAATGGACCACCTATGCACCAATGTACCACCAATGGACCAATGTACCACCAATATACCAATGGACCACCAATGGGACCAATGTACCACCAATGCACCAATATGTGTGTGTGTGTGTGTGTGTGTTGGTTCCTTTTCTTACCGTGTAGAGCTCATTGAGAACCTTCATCAAATCCTCCTGCAGCTGAACTCCCACCTCTTTACTCTGTAGAAACAGAAGAGAACACTCACATCAGGAGGCGGAGCCACTTAGCGATGGATGAACTGGACAGCCGCCGGCGCCCATCCGTCAGACGAGGGGCGGAACCCCTGGGAACCCGCCACACGGGCGGAACCTCCTGCCACGCTAAGCCAGACTGATGGAGGGCTCAGTGTTCTCCGGTAACGGAGGTCAGGAACATCTAACCCCTTTAATCCAATCCAAATCCTCAAGCTATTCATCAGATGATACCGGAGAACCACGGGGGACGGGGTCCAATCAGTCCACTCCACAGCTCGCGCTGCCGGCCGGCGGACGGGCGTTGTTCTGATACGGGCCACTCAGTGTGAGGAGGAACGTTTGGACTTGCGGGCCTCGGAAGACCTCAGGAAACGGGAACCCGGTGGAACCGGCCGACTCTCGAATCATTAAGTACGGTGTACCCGACGATGGAATCGGTTCTCCGCATTCTACGGAGGACATGCTTTAAGGTCAGCCCTCGTGCCTTTGAACCCGCCGTCCGTCCATTTGAAGGTCGGTTCGAATTTTAAACGAGCCGTAAAACGAGGGGTTCGATTGAAAGCATGAAGTCACATGACTCGCCCCTTTCATCTCGGAGGCCTGACCGGGGGGGGGTTAGGTTGACGGGACGGTTGGGGAACAGCGCCCCCCCCCCATTAACCCTTTGAAGGCCGAGATGAATGGCTGGCAGGGGACCTCGGGACCGTTCATGAACGGAATCCTCTCGCTCAGGAACCGCCACGCTCGGGTTCTCGGTGGGCATCGTTGGAACCGCACGTCCAACGGTATCTTCTAAACGATGGGCTGTGATGTTTAAAGCCAAGGAAGTTCTGAAAGGTGGAACGCGGAATGTCTCGCTCCATGGTGAGAACTCACTTAGGAACCTTTTTGGGATCAAAGGCTGCATCCATGATTTATTCACAATAATACACAACCTGGACGGCACGGTGGCTTAGTGGTTGGCATGTTCTCCTCTCAGAGCTGGGGATCCAGGTTCGAATCCCAATTCTGGGTGGTTTCCATGGTCTCCGAGTTCTAACAATTAAATAGCGCCATCTAGTGGCAAAGGTACAGAATGCAGTTTATAACATCCATCCATTATCTTCTGCTTTATCCTCTATTAGGGTCGCGGGGGGTTCCCCATGGCCGTCCAGAGGAGAACGTCTCGGGCGCTGGGCAGATACATCCAGGACTGGACGCCAATCTATCACTGGACACACACTCACTCACACAGACACACTCTATATGGGGCAATTTGGAGAACTCAATTGACCTTGAGCCATGTTTTTGGACTGTGGGAGCAAGCCGGAGAACCCGGAGGAAACCCACGCGGACACGGGGAGAACATGGACACTCCACCCAGATTGGGGTTCGAACCGGGAATCCCCAGCACTGAGAGGAAAACATGTTAAACCACTAAGCCACCGTGACTGGTGTTATAAAACGGTAACTGGTGTGTGATTATATAAAGCGTTGGTGCTGCTGGACGATCGTAGTAAATGTTACGTGGTGAGTAATGAATGAGGTAGCCAGAGCAATGAGACCTCGCCGTCGGCCAGCGCGCCGCGGCGGCCCGGAGGACGGATGAGGTCATTCTTATTTCCAGCTCCTCACCTCATGGTAAAAAAAAAGAACACACTGAGGAACCGGCCAGGAGCTTCCACTTCCTCCAGGGAGGTCGAGGACTAAAAATACAGCCTCACATCTGCGAGCACCGGGCCAGGCGCGGAGGAAGTACAGCGCGGGACTGCGGGAGGCGCCGGCGGGGGTCAGGGTTCACCATCCGCACCGCAGACATCTGGAGAACCTCTTTAGATGGCGTGATGAGGACGAGCGTCTGGGGTTTACACCTCAGACCTGTTTGTCTTTGGGTAATCTGTTCAGAACATACACATGGCCTGCTCAAAGCCCGGCCGGCCCAAAGCCCGGCCTGCCCAAACCCCGGAGTGCCCGAAACCCGGAGTGCCCGAAACCCGGCCTGCCCGAAACCCGGCCTGCCCGAAACCCGGCCTGCCCGAAACCCGGCCTGCCCGAAACCCGGCCTGCCCGAAACCCGGAGTGCCCGAAACCCGGCCTGCCCCAAACCCAGAGTGCCCGAAACCCAGCCTGCCCGAAACCCAGCCTGCCCGAAACCCAGCCTGCCCGAAACCCGGAGTGCCCGAAACCCAGCCTGCCCGAAACCCAACGTGCCCGAAACCCAACGTGCCCGAAACCCGGCCTGCCCCAAACCCAGAGTGCCCGAAACCCAGCCTGCCCGAAACCCAGCCTGCCCGAAACCCGGAGTGCCCGAAACCCGGAGTGCCCGAAACCCGGAGTGCCCGAAACCCGGAGTGCCCGAAACCCGGCCTGCCCGAAACCCAGAGTGCCCGAAACCCGGCCTGCCCTAAACCCAGAGTGCCCGAAACCCGGCCTGCCCAAAAAAACCCGGCCTGCACGAGCCGAGTCTGAGGAATCTAAACAGGTGAAGCTTAATTAAAAGGATCGACCGGGGGGGAAACGGTGCTGCGCAGACGGGATAGGCCCCAGATCAGGCTGCGTTTCGAATGAAGCGCGAGTCCCGCAGAGTGCAGACTTCACGAGCCAAGCCATGCAACACTCTCCTGATGCCGTCCCACTGTTTCCAACCTGCTCCTGTCCCTCTGACACCCCCACCCCCCACGTCCCGCCCCCTCCTCCCGTCCGTTGTGCCGCGGGGGCCGTCCACGTCGGCGTGTTTATGTTTTTATAGAAATGCACTCTGGGTATTTGAATATGCAAAGCGCCGTCACATCAGGGCCGTTCGGTCTGAAGCCTCGTCCAATCCGAATCGCAGTGAGACGGACGGGACGGGGGGGGGGGGGGGGGGGGGGACGGACGGAAAAGTGCACATTCTCAGGGGGTCGCCGGGCAGATTTCACTCCCAAAGGCGCGAGAGGGAGAAAAACAACAAATCTAATTGGACGGAACCTTAACAAGAACAGACAAGAGCTACACCTGGATCGCTGTGGGCTGCAACGATGACCACGCCCCCTACAGGTGTCACCACGTTCCCTGAACCGCACCGTAGGGGACGACCCGCAGAGCGTTCCGCACTCCACCAATCAGAACTCAGAGACACAAACGCGGTTCGCAAGAGCGTGCGAATGCTGCATCCATCAATCTGGGTGAAGTTGGCATGTTCTCCCACGTGTGTTTCCTTGGGGTTGTCCGGTTTCCTCCCACAATTCAAAAACATGGATTCAAGGTGAGTTGGCTGCTTAAAAATTGCCCCTATATAGTCTGTGTGAGCTAGCTGCCCGGTCGCTGGACACACTCACTCACACAGGCTCTATAGGGGCAATTTTTAAGCAGCCATGGTTTTCTCCCATACTCCAAAATCATGGATTCAAGGAGAAGTGGCTGCTTAAAAATTGCCCCTATACAGTCTGTGTGAGTGTGTGCCCAGTGATAGACTGGCACCCGTCACACTCACTCACACAGACTCTATAGGGGCAATTTTTAATCAGCTAATTCACCTTGAATCCATGTTCTCACCGTGTCCGCACAAGTTTGTGTCCAAAAACATGGATTCAAGGTGAAATGGCTGCTTAAAAAGGAATGTTTGCACAGCAATAGGTTGGCGCAGTGTCCTGGGTCTGCCCGGCGCCTGAGATGTTCTCCACGGATGGACACGGGGAACCTCTGCGGGGTCCGGATCGTCAGGGTACCGAGTAAAGGGACTGACCCAGACCGCGGACACCCGGAGATCAGACCCGGCATGGTTACCATGACCACGTCCCCTGAACCGCACCGTACGGGACGACCCGCAGAGGGTTCCGCGCTCCACCAATCAGAACTCAGAAAAACAAAGGCGGTTGCGCAAGAGAGCGCGAGCGCCGCATTCCCACCGACCGGCCCGAACACGCCGGCAGGTCCGAGCGCGGCGGGAGGTTCCCCACGTTCTAAAAACAACAGACATCTCACAGAACGAGGTCTCATGGTCCTCACGCTTCAAAGTCCCGCTGCTGAATCACGTCCAGGCTTCGGGGGAACCGCGCTCTGGAACCCGGGGACGTCTGTAGCTAATGCAAATAACCCTCACAACCCGTAACCCAGCCTCAAAGAGCCCGACTGAGGGCCTCAAAGAGCCCGACTGAGGGCCTCAAAGAGCCCGACTGAGGGCCTCAAAGAGCCCGACTGAGGGCCTCAAAGAGCCGGACTGAGGGCCTGAAAGAGCCGGACTGAGGGCCTCAAAGAGCCGGACTGAGGGCCTAAAAGAGCCGGACTGAGGGCCTCAGAGCCGGACTGAGGGCCTAAAAGAGCCGGACTGAGGGCCTGAAAGAGCCGGACTGAGGGCCTCAAAGAGCCGGACTGGCAACCGGGCAATTTTTAAGCAGGCAAATTCACCTTGAATCCATGTTTTCCCTGTGTCGGCATGGGTTTCCTCCGGGTTCTCCGGTTTCCTCCCACAGAGTAAAAACATAGATTCAAGGTGAATTGGCTGCTCAAAATTGCCCCATCCATGTCAATGGGCACACTCACTCACTCAGACTTTATAGGGGCAATTTTTAAGCAGTCAATTCACCTTGAATCCATGTTCTCCCCGTGTCCGCGTGGGTTTCCTCCGGGTTCTCAGTCCAAAAACATGGATTCAAGGTGAATTGGCTGCTCCAAATTGCCCCATATGGAGTGTGTTAGACTGGCGTCCTGCCCCGGTTCTGCTCAGCACCTGAAATGTTCCACCAGCAGACGTCACACGACACCAAACCTCGACGCGCTCCACTGTCGACCGCCTAAGCGTGGGAAACAGACAGCAGGCAGATGAAAGGGATTGTGGGGGATTACATGCACCGATCCCGGGGGGGTGGGGGTGTGGGGGGGGGGGGGGTTTAATGGCACCTTAAAGAGATCATTCTGTCACAACGCTGTCACTGGGGGGGGGGGGGGGGGGGGGGCTGAGCGGCGCTCGTTTAACCAGCCTGAATTATTAAGCGGCTCCGGCGGGCGGGGCGGGACTAAAGAGGCGGGGCTTGCCTTTTTGAACAGGCGTCCGGAGTCCTCGCTGATCTGGGCGAAGCGGGGGATGATGTTGTTGAGGTAGAGGTCACTGAGGGTGGCGCGGTCTCGGCTCTCACGCTTCACCTGAGTCAGCAGCAGGTTCCAGCAGTTCACCGGAGACAGAACGTTCTGCTCCTTCCTGTTACAACACACACCGGAGAGCAGAGGGTTAACCATCACACACACACATACACACACACACACACACACACCACCACCCTCATAACACACACACACCTGCACCACCACCCTCATAACACACACACACACCTGCACCACCACCCTCATAACACACACACACACCTGCACCACCACCCTCATAACACACACACACACACACACCTCACACACACCTGCACCACCACCCTCATAACACACACACACACACACACACACACACACACACACACACACACCACCACCACCCTCATAACACACACACACCTCACACCACCACCCTCATAACACACACACACACACACACACACACACACCACCACCCTAATAACACACACACACACACACACACACACCTCACACACACACACACACACACCTCACACCACCACCCTCATAACACACACACACACACCTGCACCACCACCCTCATAACACACACACACACCTCACACCACCACCCTCATAACACACACACACACACACACACCTGCACCACCACCCTAATAACACACACACACACACACCTGCACCACCACCCTAATTACACACACACACACCTGCACCACCACCCTAATAATACACACACCTCACACCACCATGTCAGTTTCACTGCAGTGCTGAGAATCATCCACCACCCTAATAACACAGACACACATCACACCACCACGTCAGCGTCACCACACACACACACACACACACACACACACACACACACACACACACAACCTGCACCACCACGTCAGCTTCACTGCAGTGCTGAGAATCATCCACCACCCTAATAACACACACACACACACCTGCACCACCACGTCACCGTCACTGCAGTGCTGAGAGTCATCCACCACCCTAATAACACACACACACACACACACACACACACACACACCTGCACCACCACGTCACCGTCACTGCAGTGCTGAGAGTCATCCACCACCCTAATAACACACACACACACACACACACACCTCACACCACCACATCAGCGTCACTACACACACACACCTGCACCACCACGTCAGCGTCATAACAACCTGATGCTGATGGAAGATTTATAAAAAATAATAAAATAAAATGAAATGTATTATTATTTTTCATTCATTCATTATCTTCTGCTTTATCCTCTATTAGGGTTCGCGGTGAGGTTCCCCATGTCCATCCAGGGGAGAACGTTTCGGGCGCTGGGCAGATACACCCAGGACAGGGTGCCAATCCACCGCTGGGCATTATTATTATTATAATATGGACTACAGAATGAAACTGTAGAACTACAAACCCCATCTGCATGCTCAGTGGAGGTGATGTAAAGGTGGTGGATCTAATACACTGGCTGCATGAGGACTATATATTGATTGCATGGTGGTGTTAGGATCATGTCGCGGGGCTGTTTTTTTGGAAAGACGCTGCTGCTTTTCAGACTGAAGGCCGTAACTTCATCAGGACAAAGATCCTGAACGCCGGGATCAGCTGAGTGTAAATGCAACGGGAACGTCATTCTGATCTTTAGAACACGTCAATAATAAACCGGGCCCATCCACAGAACGCGAAACTCCCGTCCCCGTCTGAAGCGTGGGTGGAGCAAAGCGCCGAGCGTTCTGAACTTTCTGAACCCCCCCCCCCCCCCGGAAAAAATGGTCTGAACACTCCCCCCCCCCCCCCCCCCGCAGATACGGTCTGAACCCCCCACCACCCGGAAAAAATGGTCTGAACCCCCCCTGCAGATGCGGGCTGAACCCCCCCCCCCCCCCCCCCCACATACAATCTGAAACACCCCCCCCCCCCCCCCCCCCCCCCCCCCCCCCCCCCCCACAGCAGTTACAGTCTGAAACCCCCCCTCCCCCCCGCAGTTACAGTCTGAAACCCCCCCTCCCCCCCGCAGATACGGTCTGAACCCCCCTCCCCCCACAGATACGGTCTGAACGCCCCCTGCAGGAGGTTCCTGGCGGGCGTGGGCGTGGCTGAATGGGGACGCGGCGCTCGGGTGGAGGTGATGGAGGGACGTGTTGATGCACGCAGCCGGAGGTCGCCATGTTGCACAACACTTGTTTTTCTCGCAGACGAACAGAAAGCAGAGCCGAGGTTCGAACCTTTCGGGTGATGCGTCTGCCAAACCACCGAGACGGCTCACCCGACCCACGGGGGCCCGGACGGGATAGGACGGAGGGGGTGGAGCTCAGGGTTCCCTCCAACACCAGGTTCAACGTAAAGACCTTTAGTGGCGTCTTTGGAATTCGGAGAACGTCGGTCTGTATGTGACGGAACCAACACGCCTCACCCAAAAATTCACCCGGGTTCACGAGTGGGCGGACCCCCCCCCCTTCCCCCCCCGGCTCTCGGAGGGGCTATTCCACACAATATGAGCCTTTTAGCAAACAGAAGGAACAGGAGGGGGGGGGAGGGGGGGGCGTTTCCACGACGACGCGTGTCAGGATCGTGACGCGTCCTCGGTTCTAACGCTTAAGATGACAAAGGGGAGGTTCTACGTCTCGGACGTCCGTCGTGAATGGAGTTCCGCTGGGGTCGGAGGTCACGCCATCGTCAGGTGACCGATTAGAATTATTAAAATTGAAATTCTGAGCTCGGGCCCACATTTCCGTCCCGGGTGCAGAACTTGGTTCCGGTCATGTTCTAAGCCCTCGTTGGCGACGTAGGCGAGAAGTGGTGGGACGATCTATCGGTTCGGCGATTAACCGCGATGTAAAACGATGTTACGATTAATTGGCTTAGTGGTTGGCATGTTCTCCTCTCAGCGCTGAAGATCCAGGTTTGAACCCCAACCAATCTGAGTGGAGTTTCCACGTTCTCCCCATGTCTGCATGGGTTTCCTCCGGGTTCTCCGGTTTCCTCCCACTCTCCAAAAACATGGATTTAAGGTGAATTGAATGCACTAAATTGCCCCATATAGAGTGTCTGTGATAGATTGGCGCCCTGTCCTGGGTGTATCTGCCCAGCGCCCAAAACGGTCTCCCCTGGATGGGCATGGGGAACCCCCCCACCTCCCCCCCCCCCCAACCCTTATAGAGGATCTGTGTTAATATTCCACAAAAATTGAATGCTTTATTAATTATTTATTATTGTTATCGCATAATAATCATTATAACTGTGACGATACGATTTCTCAGACCATAATCGTACGATATGTAATCGTCTGATCCCTAATGAGTAATTTAAAGGCTGCCGGTTGTTGGGTCTCCAGATGTCGGCTTTGATGTCCGTGGGGACGCCCGAGGTCCACATCGCCGTCTTAAAGCTTTGCATTGAGCAATTTCTCTTAAAAATGAAATAACTTAAGTAAATAAAGTAAAAAAAAAAAAACAATTACACCAACATTACCGTCCTCGATCATGTGACGGGTACGAGGGTACTAACTTCTGTGGTAGTGCCTCTACTGTGCACCAGGCCTCGAACCCACACTCTGACACTCTGACATGAGCTCACTGCCATTCATCACCCTGCTCCACACACTCAACCTCATTCTCTCCAGCTGCTGCCACCGTCAGGCTCCAGCATTCGGCGCATAGCCGGGATACCGCAGGTCTCCGGGGGTCCCTCACCCTCCACCCAGCGCCTCGCACCCCGAGAGGCCAGGGTTCGAGAAGACGGCGAGGCTGAGACATACCACGCATGCCTTCACGGCACCATGCCTCCGTCTCCACTAAAGCAGATGTTGGGGCCGAGAGGAAGACGGTCAGAACGCGGCGGGTGGGAGGATAACGGCGTCATGGGAACACCGTGTCCAAATTTAATATCTAAATGAAGGTCTCATGTTTCCATGTCCTCCCCGTGTCCGCGTGGGTTTCCTCCGGGTTCTCCGGTTTCCTCCCACAGTCCACAAAAACATGGCTCAAGGTCAATTGAGTTCTCCAAATTGCCCCATATAGAGTGTGTGTGTGTGAGTGAGTGTGTGCCCAGTGATAGATTGACCCCCTGCGCCCGAAATGTTCTCCCCTGGATGGGCATGGAGAACCCCCCCGTGACCCTAATAGAGGATGAAGTGGAAGATAATGGATGGATGGAAGGTCATAGAAAAATTATAATAAAATACAAACAGCAGACAGCAGGGGGAGCTCCAGAGTGCCGGCGGCTGGGAATAAGAACCAGAGTGGGTTCTCCTCGCGGTTTTATTGTTCTGGTATGAACAACGAAACCAGCGTTCTCCTCTGTCCCCCCCAGAACCATTACATCACCACCACCAGCTACAACAGCCATCCACTGAGGTTATGATGTCACAGTCAGGGGGTAAAAGCGACGTTCTCGTGATTCTTACCTGAACTGGTGGTCCTTGGTACTGCGAGTCTTGGCCAGGAACCTTTCGGCCAGCTTCTCCAGGTTCCTGGAGTAGTCCATCTCGATCTCGGCCTTCTTGCGGAAGAAATCCTGCAGGTCCTGGAGGAGCTGCACCCGCACCTCGCATTGCTGATCCAAACACTTCAGCTGCTCCACCAGCTGAGCTCGGACCTCTGCGGGAGGCCAAGGGAGGCGCGACGTTAACTCAGACGTGTAATTTAAAATTCAAACGCAATTAGACAAAAAAAAAATAATAATAATTAATTAAAATAAAAACACACACAGAACATGAATCATTTATTCCATCCATCCATCCGCTTTATCCTCTATTAGGGTCAGGGGGGGTTACCCAGGCCCATCCAGGGGAGAACGTTTCGGGCGTTGGGCAGATACACCCAGGACAGGGGGGCAACCTATCGCTGGGAACACACTCACTCACACAGACACACTCTATATGGGGCAATTTGGAGAACTCAATTGACCTTGATCCATGTTTTTGGACTGTGGGAGGAATGGGGATTCGAACCGGGAATCCCCAGCGCTGAGAGGAGAACATGCCAACCAACAAGACACCGTGCCACCCTACTATTATTAATAATAATAAAGGACGCCAATCTATCGCTGGACACACACTCACTCTATATGGGGCAATTTGGAGAATTCAATTCACCTTGAATCCATGTTTTTGGACAATGGGAGGAAACCGGAGAACCCGGAGGAAACCCACGCGGACACGGGGAGGACATGGGAACTCCACCCAGATTGGGATTCGAACCGCGAATCCCCAGCGCTGAGAGGAGAACATGCCAAACCACTAAGCCACCGTGTTATTTATTATTTATTTAATTAAATTATTTATTTACATTTTTTAATTTCATGTATTCAGCGTGATTATTTAATTACAAACCGTATTTTAATTCCACGGAACATCAGGAAAAACAATATTAACGAAAAACAAACAGAAAGTATGCGCGCCGTCATTAATCACCTTTAATTTATTGGCAGCAGTCGTTAAGCCGTCGGTTCGCGTTGCGACACGTCGAGAAAGCGAAGACTTAATGTTTAATGAGAGTGAAACCGAGATGGGTTTATCTGCAACATTAACGGCTGCGTATCGATCAGCACGCCAATAAAAAACGAAATAAAAACCCAACGCTATTTAAACTCAGTGGCAGTAACGTCTACGCTCACATATTTTCGTCTCCCGCAATTTCCGAGCCGTCCACGTGGTTTTGGGGGGACACGTCCGGCTCATTGGACAGACTGGAGCTCGTAAACCGCCGAGGAATCGCTCGAACCGTCTCCGAGTCAGAATTCCCATTCACGTAACGCGGCCCGTTTTGTAAAATCGCAGAGCGGTCGAGAAAGACCTCATTATCTGGCCACGCCCACTTTTTTTTTTTTACCTCATTTGCTGTATTGCTTTGATGTACCTATACATTGTGCCTCCTACTGAACCCCCCCCCACCTCCCTCACGACCCTAGGAATTCCCGGTTCGAATCCCCATCTGGGTGGAGTTTGCATGTCCTCCCCGTGTCCACGTGGGTTTCCTCCGGGTTCTCTGGTTTCCTCCCACAGTCCAAAAACATGGATCAAGTCAATTGAGTTCTCCAAATTGCCCCATATAGAGTGTGTGTGTGTGTGTGAGTGTGTGTACAGTGATAGATTGCACCCTGTGTCCTGGGTGTATCTGCCCAGAGCCCCAAACGTTCTCCCATGGATGGGCATGGGGAACCCCCCCCCCCCCCCCGTGACCCTAATAGAGGATAAAGTGGAAGATAATGGATGGATGTTCAGAAAACATTTAGTTTTAGTGTTTAATAAATGTTGATCCCTAAAGCGGGTTCTGAGGTTCGGCCCCCGGTGCGATTGGGTCCGACCCCCCCTGCTGTAGTGGAACCGGTTCTAAATCCTGTGAAGCAGATGGGGTGTCCGCATACATTTGGTCATGTTGTGTAAATAAACCCGGGATGTTCACTAGGTCTAAAAAACAAAACCTGGCGGCACGGTGGCTTAGTGATTTGGCATGTTCTCCTCTCAGTGCTGGGGATTCCCGGTTCGAATCCTGATCTGGGTGGAGTTTGCATGTCCTCCCCGTGTCGCGGGCTTTTGGCTGATGAGAGCCCTTTAATGTTTTATTGCTCACATTGCGTTCGTGTTTTTTTTTTTAATGACGTTTTACGACACCGTACGGCACGTCGTCGTCGTTTTTAAAGTGTTTAATAAATTAAATTGAGTTGATGTGAATGACCCCAGCGATGGGGCAGTGCGACCCTCGGATCCGTCCAGTTCACGCAACACCGAATTCTCCGGACGGCTGACGTTTTGCTGAACGCACGAAAACGTCCCTCACACCTTCAGCCAGGAAACTGTCATCGAGACGTCGCGCGACGCCACAAAGACGAAGCCGCAAACCACATTACCGCTCAGCTCGCACCCGAGTCACAAAGAGAGCACGCTCAGAACATAAGGTGGTACGGACCACCTTTAAAGACACAGCTGGCGGATCTAAACGTTCTAAAGCGAGGCAGTGTTTTACCTTTGCACTTTCGGCTGTGGAGGAACCGGATGGATTTGGTCTCCGTCATCGCGCGGTGCCATGTCCCTGTCCGAGCGGCGGACGGGCGCCTGACCCTCAGACCCTCGGACGCAGCGCTGTCTGATCTATTGTGTTTTGAGCTGAGAGGGCAGTTCCCCTCTGAAACCATACAGCAGAGGGATTTCCACTCTCGCTCGGCCCGCCGCCGGACCCGGCTCCCGATAACGCGCCTGGAACGGATCCCACGTCCTCGCTTCAGAACGTTTTAG
The DNA here is from genome assembly GCA_019802505.1 of Corydoras sp. C115. NCBI lineage: Eukaryota > Metazoa > Chordata > Actinopteri > Siluriformes > Callichthyidae > Corydoras > Corydoras sp. C115. The sequence goes on along the minus strand of JAFMOC010000188.1, from coordinate 114,952 downwards.
GGACATCATGTGATCATGTGCGGGCCACAAGAACCGAGCTTTAGAGTCGCGCCATGTGATCAAATCCAGATCATTTATTCTCTTATTGAAATAAAAAGCTGATCCTCCACGTTCATTAAACACACACACTGGTTAATTAATCAGTGTGTGCACAAATGGGGGGGGGGTGCCCTACCCAAGGGTCCTTCAGTTGTAGTACTTGGTGGCACCGGGAATCAAACCGGGGACCTTTGAATCACAAGGCTGGTTCCTTAACCACAAGCCTGCGACCGCACCGATGAGTGTGATGTTAACACTGTGACATCACAGACAGCAGCTTCAACCGCCATAACCAGCATCAGGTATGGCATCAGCTATGTAACCATGGTAACCGCAATAATCAAGTATGTAACCATGGTAACCGCAATAATCAGGTATGTAACCATGGTAACCACAATAATCAGGTATGTAACCATGGTAACTGCAATATCAGGTATGTAACCATGGTAACCGCAATATAAGGTATGTAACCATGGTAACCGCAATTCGGGTATGTAACCATGGTAACCACAATACCACCCTCCACCTGCTTAATCGGATGTAACCATGGTGACCACAATAATCAAGTATGTAACCATGGTAACCGCAATATCAGGTATGTAACCATGGTAACCGCAATAATCAGGTATGTAACCATGGTTACCGCAATAACCTGAATCCACCTGCTTAATCGGATATAACCATGGTTACCGCAATAATCAGGTATGTAACCATGGTAACCGCAATATCAGGTATGTAACCATGGTAACCGCAATAACCAGCATCGACCTGCTTAATCGACTGGGAACCGAACCCGGGGACCTTCAGGTCACATGGCTGGTTCTTTAACCACAAGCCTACGGCTGCCCCACTCAACCCTGTGATCTTCTGGCACCAAGTTTAAGGCATATTCCATCTGCGGGGCTGGAATTCCGAGTCGGTTTCCAAATCCACCACAGCGTTCCGGATGAATCCATCACTGCAGATGAACGGATGAATAAAAGATGAATTCTGACAAACGCCACAGACGGCGAGGGCGAGAGAGAGAGAGCGAGAGAGAGAGCGAGCGATGGTGCGCCACATCCCAACACATCCCACATCAGTCGTAAAGAAGTGGCACCCTGATTAAGCTCCCGGCTCTGCCAAGCTCATTCGGTGATTGCGCAGCGCCGCAGCGTCGGATCAAAGCGACCCGCCAGCGACCCGACTCCCGATCACGACGGACCCCGAGCGGACACGTCCAGATTCTCCGGAGGGATCACCGTCTGCGAGACGCCGCGACCGCAGCGTAGCTCTGCAATTATTCTCAAAAAGCTAAAAATAAAAGGGTTTTTGGAGAAGTGAGGCCCAAAAAAAAAGCACGGCGTTACGAGAACCTTCAGAAGCTAAAAATACCGTCTAATGGAAAACGTTTGGGTTTTTTTTTTTTTTTTTTTTTTGGTGAAGGAACTCAAACCAAACACCCGAAAGTAGAGTTCAGACCGACAGCAGAGCTTTAACAGAGTCAGGAGAACATGACAAACAGCGGGGCATTCTGCATATTTAATAAGGCACAGATGCCCCTCTTAATACCACACCCCGATTCATCCACGAGAGGGGCACGGGTGCGGTCCCCCCTCCTTCGGCATGTTTTTAATGGACTTTGCTTAGTCATGCTGGTCATCCCCGAACTCTCAATATGTCCACATCCATATCTGTCCTCGTTGCTCACACCCCCCCCCACACTTCATACAGACCACACCCGAAATCCGTCATGTCACATTGCGGTCCCCGCGGGGTCAGAGGCTCCAAGCCAAAACGAGGACAGCACCACCGGGTGATTCTGGGACGTCTGGGGATCAGAACCAAGGCGGGGCATGTGAGCGAGCGCGTTATGATGTCATAACACAGGGGGTCGAACCCCGGGGTCCAGTCTGAACCTCTCAGAACCGTCCGTCCCGTTACGCAGCGTTCAGCGCGGGGTGGATGTCACTCGGGGTGCTGCGGTGGCGACGAGGCGAGACTGCGTGGGGCGGCAGGGGTTTATTCCAGAGAACTGGGGTAAGGGGGAGGGGTCCTCTTGTGTCATGGGAGTGGCAGACAGTTTGGGAGGAAGAGCAGGTGTATTAGGGGACGGGAAAGGCCTTAAAATGGAAGAGAATTGGATGCAGAGGTTCCTCCCCCTACAGCGTCTAGATTTTATTATTATTATTACATTTAAAAAGTTATTATACAAGTTGATTGCGAAGATAGGGTCGCGGGGGGGGGGGGGGGGGGGGTTCTCCCCATGCCCATCCAGGGGAGAATGTTTCGGGTTTGGGCAGATACACCCAGGACAGGGGGGCAATCTACACACACTCTATATGGGGCAATTTGGAGAACTTGACCTTGATCCATGTTTTTGGACTGTGGGAGGAAACCGGAGAACCCGGCGGAAACCCACGTGGACACGGGGAGGACATGCAAACTCCACCCAGATGGGGATTCGAATCGGGAATCCCTAGCGCTGAGAGGAGAACATGCCAAACCACTGAGCCACCGTCCCACCCTATTATTATTATTAATATATTATTATATTGATGTTTCACCTCACAGATCAGGTGCATACACACACCGGCCACTTTATTAGGTACAGGTCCTCGATGCCACGCCCTGTCCGTTAAAGCGGCTCCGCTGATCATACTGATGGACGTTTGTAGTTCCGCTGTTACGTTCTATAGTAACGTCCTCGCAGTGGATGATCACAATGGATCTTCCACCACCCTAAGAACGCCCAGCGTTTCTGATGATGCCCAGTGAACGCAGCAGAGCGCGGAACCGGCGTGGTGCTCCACGTTCTGCCATGAAATCCTCACCGAGGCAGAAAAACCGATGCGACATCAGAGTCCTGCAGCATGAGAACATTGAACCCTATCCCGGCACTGTCCTCGCTGGCCCGCGGCCCACACACCTGGACCTGGTTCAACAATCCCATCAGCGTCCTAAATAAGCTTTATGGACGGAGCGGACGCTATTAAAAGCTTTGAGTGGAATTTATTCGCGATGCGCAAGTGAATCCGTGAGAGGACACGAAGACGAGGACGAGGACGAGGACGAAAAACCGCACCGAACGGAGCGAAGCGCCACCACGAGCGGCGTGCTGAGGCAGCAGGTTTGGGATCACATGGCAAGACGCAGATGGAGGAGGTGGAGGAAGCGGCTGGCTGCTTGTCGTCATGCCGCTCATCTCCGTATGGCGGCCGGCATCGGCACGGAGGGGAAGGGGACGGGGTTCCGATGCGGAGCAGCTGTCGGGGTGAAGGAGAGCGAGGCGAAACGGGGGAACAGGAAACACATCAGTCAGGGTTCGGAACGACGTGGGCGGATCATTCGGTCCATCCGACGATCGTCATGTCGCCAAAACGACACCTGAATTTAGAACCGACGCTTGTTTAAGCGCTCGCGTCACATGGTTCCAGCAAAAGCACACGGGGGCCTACCCACAAAGCCACACTGCTCGAATATAATAACAGGAAGGAAGTGTCCTAAACAGATGCACACACCAAAGATAAGACCTCAGCAGCGAGAGGCAGCACTGAGTTTAACGCGCGTTCGTTAACAAGCTTAACATGCCTTCAAAATTAATAAATTAACTCGTGGTGTATAATCTGTAATCTATTTATTGCGTATAATAAAGCAATACAGTGCAAGAGGGCGTGGCATTACTCTAAATAAACCCCATAAAGAGGACGTGTAGTGGATAACAGCTCCACCTCTTTACATGATTTATTAACAATAATACACAACCTCGAGTGTCTGATTGTTTTAATTAAACACTTACAAACACACCGCAATAATAAAAAAAAACAATCAGAAATGCGTTTATTTAAAGCAAAATCGATAATCTGATCTTCTGAGATGAAATCTAGTCGGGTTTTTAAAAACGAACGCTAATCGCTGAGTAACAGGATTCCGGTTTCCCTAAGATCAAACACTGCCATCTAGTGACCAAATTACAGAAGGTAGTTTATAATGTATATCGCACATTGATACGAATGTGAAGCTCAGAGGGCTGTGTTGTTGTTAATGATGTCACGGCTGGACAAACGGCTCAGCCAATCAGATATAAGGGCGGGAATTACCCGTTTTATATTAAAGCGGTAAGGTACGAGAGGGCGTGGCATTATCCTGAATAAATCCCATAAAGAGGTGTTATGAGTCCCGGCGTGTAGTGGAGTACAGCTCCACCTCTTTACGTGATTTATTCACAATAATACACAACCTCGAGAGTCTGATTGCTTTAATAAAATGACTATACATTATAATAACAACAAACACACTATAATAAAAAAAAAAAACGCAGAAATGCGTTTATTGTTTTATATAAAAAAATCATTAATAATCTGCTCTTCCACAACATAAAATTGTCCGCTTTTTAAAGCGAACGCTAATCGCTGAGTAACAGGATTCCGGTTTTCCATTTCGTTTGGAAAAAACATTAAGAAAATAATGTATTGTAAATCACGCATTGATATGACTGATTCACTCAGAGGGGTGCGCTATTGTCAACGATGTCACGGCCAGACAGACGTGGCTCAGCCAATCAGATTTAAGCATTTAAGCAACTACCCGTTGTTTTAAATACGCATTATATTGCAGAAGGTGGAGGATGTGTTCATCGTTACAGGGTTAATGAGCTGATGTGTGTCCATGTTAATTATTGCAGAACCCTGGGGTTCTCAAGGGTACTAAAACTTCAGACAGTACCGTGCGTGTGCAGGGTGAGGTTGGGAACCGGGAGAACGTCTGTGTTTATTTTCCTTCCAGGAAACTCGAAAGAAACAAAACGGCTTTTGAAAAAAAAAAAAAAAAAAGTGGTGGGGCGAGTTGGTCTGCCAGCGGAGTACCTGTGAGCTGGTTCTGATTACGCTTCCAATAAAACCTTTAGAATTAAACACACACAGCCTCGGAGGACAATCATTAGCCAGTAATTTTGGCATCTGACTCGAGTCGTCTCCTGGCACGAGGACGAGTGCTTTCGGAACAGCTCAGCAGAAAAGTGCAGCGAGGAGACGGAACTCACAACTAATCAATCACAGAGTCAGGAACCGGGGACAAGAACCGAATCCCCCGGACTCAGCCTCGTTCATGTGTTGAGCGCGACCCACCCGTCACATGGTGCGGCGAGGACACTGATGTGGTAGCTCAGTGGTTACGGGTGTTGGGCTATCGATCTGAAGGTTGTGGGTTCCAATCCCACTGAAGGTCCCTTAACCTTTAATCGCCTCAGGGATGCTGCGGCCAACATCCAACCAATCCAATCCAATCCAACATGATAAATTAACAACTTACGAGGGCGGCACGGTGGCTTAGTGATTGGCATGTTCTCCTCTCAGCACTAGGGATTCCCGGTTCGAATCTCCATCTGGGTGGAGTTTCCATGTTCTCCCCGTGTCTGCGTGGGTTTCCTCCGGGTTCTCCGGTTTCCTCCCACAGTCCAAAAACATGGATCAAGTCAATTAAGTTCTACAAATTGCCCCATATGGAGTGTGTCTGTGTGAGTGAGTGTGTGCCCAGCGATGGATTGGCACCCTGTCCTGGGTGTATCTGCCCAGCGCCCGAGACGGTCTCCACTGGATGGGCATGGGGAACACCCCCCCCCCCCCCGCGACCCTAATATAGGATGAAGCGGAAGATGATGGATGGATGGATGGAACAACTTACGAATATCTCAACTTGATTGCGGTCAACACAGGGTTGGCCACAGCGTCTCTGGAGCATTAAGGGTTAGGATTCTTGTTCAAGAAAACACATTGGTAACTTCATTGGACCTGGGATTTGAACCCACAACCTTCAGATTGACAGCCCAACACTCTACCTACTGAGCTACCACACCACTTCCCAGCAGGGCGGCATCAACATTGCGCACCCCCACAATCCGCTCGTCCACCTCAGGAACCATCTTAAGACCTCGCCGAGACAGACAGACAGCGACTGGACCTCATTAATTAGCTGTTTGCACACAGTTCGTTAGAAGATGATTACCAGATTTTCCCGCAGCTTTTGATTCTGAGGTTTCGCTGGAGGTAAAGACGCGCTGCTCCACCTACAGGATGACCTCCTGTTGTGCACCGGAGGCCTTCCTTCATCTGCACTGCCTCCTTAGCTCAGCCCTACCTCACCTGCCGTCCTCAGAGCCCGGAGCAAAGTGTGGACAGGGCCATCTGTGCTGCAGCCTGGTCCCACGGTTTCTCACCGCTGGCCAAGTCGTCTGCGCGGAGCTCGCGAAATAATTAAATAAATAAATAAATCACCCCGCCATCTGCCAGAGAAGGCTGCCAGCCAGGGATGAAGACCGTGTCCGAGAACGGTGCTCGGCCATGCTGCGTCTCAGCCTGAGGACACGAAACTATTGAGAGACCGCGGGGAAGAACGAGGACATTTTTGATTGGATTTAGGAACGATGGGGGTACCTTCGAATTAACAGCATCTACGACCCTGAGGTCCAAACCCTGTGTACGTCCAAACGCTTTTAAATCTGATCAAGTGAGCCAAAGAGGACAGCGACTGTGAAACTTTGTGTCCTCCGTGTTTTTGGGAGGTTATGGGAAAAGACTAACTACACCTCTATTAACCCGTTAAACCAATGGTGGGACACAATGAGAACCAGAGACAGGATTGGTTAGACAGTAAAAATTTGACCCAAATAAATAAGGGCGTGGTAGCTCAGTGATTAGGGTGGTGGATTATCACTCTGAAGGTTGGGGGTTCCAATCCCAGGTCCATTGATGTTACCAATGTGTGTCCTTGAGCAAGACCCTTAACCCTCATTGGTCCAGTGATGCCGTGGCTGACCCCTGTGTTCTGACCCCCAACTATGTTGGGATACTTTAAGGCGATTTGGATAAAATTATGAAATGTAAATGTAAATACAGCTATTTTGGGGGGAGGGGGGTGGAGTTCTGGCGTCATGTGATCTGGTGGACTTGTTCGCGGCCGCAGACTGTTTACAAAAAGCCAACCAAGTGTAATCAGCTTTAATGCTTACTGGGGATTTGGGACGGAGGCGGGAATAAATCTGGCATCACGGGCGGACCGGAACGTCGGGACGTCCCAACGTCCCCCGCCGTAATCGCCATGACGCTCGCGGCTGATTAGGGAGTCGCTGGTCGGTCGTCCATCGGGTTCGGATCCCGTCCTGTGCCATTCTATAATCATAAAGGACGTTCTGCGGCAAAAATAAAAGGTTTTCCAAAGAAATATCTACGGAACGCCGTCCTGAGGCATTTCCCGTCCCCCCTGTCTGTCCTCCCGTCCGTCGCCCCGTCCTGATGACGCTTTAATTGGATTAACGGGAGCTTGGCTTTACCGTCTTACAGGCGGTTAAAGCTTTATTTAAGGTGGATTAGATTCACCCGAGGAGGTGGGGTAATTAAGGTGGTTCCAGAACGACCGGCATATCCGCGGCGGCAATTTGCCGCCGAATAACGTTAATCCCACGGACTGTACCGCCGTCCTGCCAAAAAGCAGGAAGTTTAGGACGCTGAGACTATCCCGTCACATCACTTACAATTAAAGACCGCTGCCAGATTGGATGGATTAAACGAATCCATACGGAACCATAACGGTTCTAAAGGTTCTTCCCCGAGGGCTGCCAGCGGAACCAACGGGTCCGGGATTGGATTGAATGACGCGGCGTATGATTACACCAATTACAGACCACGTTCCACGTTCGTACGATCCATACAAACGTCCCACCGCACGTCCCCCCGGCGCTCCGGACGAGGATAATGCCTCCTGCTTAGAAAGCAGTTACAGGATTAGCGGGGCGGGGCACGGCCCGGTGCTCATTATGGTTCTATTGTGCGGCTGCTTTATCGTCTGTCCTCAGCGCGCCGGCCGGCTCGAACCCGGGCGCCGTTCCACTGACAAAGGGCCGAGGGCCGCAGGCGCAGAACGTGACACGGTTTGTTTATCGAACGTTAATGAACGTCCAGAAAGCCGTAAAGGTTCCCGCTGATGTCATCTCCATAGCCGTCCCCTGTGTGTGAGACACCATAGAACCAAAATTACATAGGTCCCCTTGACTAAATAACCCAAGGTCTTGCCCACAGGACCAAACCTACTCCTGAACCTCCAACGTGAGGACAAAATAAAGAACCGACCGTCGGGATGCTGAGCACCATGCTGAGGAACATCAGAACATCCAGCCATCGGAGTTCCATCTCTGAGACTGCAGACAGCAGAGAACGTCTCGGCGTAATCTTATCATGTACATCTGCAGAACCTCCCCCCCCCCCGCCACCTCGTCTGCAAACTCAGACTACCTCTCACCGGTTCCTCACCGTTCTTCAAACAGGTCCAAAATGTTCCCTCAAAGGTGTTCCTGATACCATCAAACATTTCTCCTCGTACCCAGAGTCCAGCCTCACACGGGAATGTCCTTCTTGTCTTCCTCCGACCTCAGCGTTCGAACAGACGTTGGGTGAAGGCGAGAACGCTCACGGTAAACATTATTACTCACCACCGCGAAACGGGAATCAATATAAACTGAATTGGGTCCCAATCGACCTGACGGCGTCGGATCGATAGAACAAAGTCCGCCAGGTCCCTCAAAAGCAGGTGGTTCCATCCGCTCTGGAGATCCATGATCAGATCATCTGACCTCGTGGTGGTGATCTAATTTAAGGTGTAGGTTTACTTAACCGTCGCCCCCCTCCCCCCACCACAGAGATCGGACGTGCGCCACCATGTGGTCGTACATATTCATATCCACATGAATCTCTGCTGCCATGAGGTTTTTGGGACTTGAGGATCAGATCTGCAGTGGGTTCTCCTCCGGAACCCGATTTAAGACCCGTTTGGAACAGTAGCGCCACAGACGAGCGGAATTTCAGGGAAAATAAACAAAGTCCTCAAGGGAGCCCAAATTTTGGGAGCTCTCTGGCGCGGCGTGCCATAACTTATTCGGGACGGAGAGCCGTTTCCTCTGCGGAGACAAGGCCGACCTTATAGCTGTAAAACTCCAGACCCCCGCCGCCCCCCCCCCCGAACACAGACCCGCATTGTGTGGGCCGTCCACGCCGGAGTGGAGCGTCCCCTCTGGAGCGCCGACGCCGTGCGGAGGCCTTTTCAACACGTGCCATTTCATACGCCTGACCCGCGACTGCCAGACTGCTGACGGGACGAAACGTCTTCACCTTTAAACATCCACATCCGCCAGCACCTTACAACCCTACGTCCAAGTAAGCACTCGTTACCCGAACACACACACACACACACACACACTTAAGCTCACATGTTCACAACAGGGGTTCTCAACGGAACCTCATGGTCATCAAGTCACGACCCACTTTTACAGAAAAGAAAGCAAACCAATTTATTTTTAAATAGTTTCAAAAACACGTTTAAATATTCGTATGCACCTTAATATCTAATTACACTGTGTTTCCTCAAATGTGACGGCGGCTCTGTGTAATTTATTGTTTTTTTTATTATTTTTTAATTAACTTATTTTCTTATTATTTTCCTCCTCTTTCTGGGTTGGGTGATTGTATTTGTACATGTTTGGCAAAACCTTAATAAACAGAAAAAAAACATTCATATGCACACAAAGTGAATGTAAGAGCCATTACAATTAATAAAAAAAAAAAAAAAAAAAGGTCCTCATTGAGCAAAGTGTCACAAATTTGAAGAGGTAACTGACAAACGAATGGTGGTTTCCATGGCAACAGGAATGCTGTGCCCGTCTGACACGTTCCTCTCTGTATCTTTTTTTCCCTCAAGGTAAAAAAACGAATAAAAAAATATATATAAAAAATAATAATAAAAAATCATGATGAGCATAATTTTTTTTCTGCTGTCCGTGACCCACCAGTTAAGAATTGCTGCACTACCAGACTACTACTGTAGTGCACTAGATGAGAACTGGAACAGCACCGCCGCATGGCTGACTCTGAACAGTGGGCGTTTTTTTTTTTTTTTTTTTAAACATGGCTCGTGTTACTGTTAATTGTTTTTTTTGTTTTATCTATTTAACCCCGTAGAGGAGTTGCATCGTAACAGGCCACGTGTCAATTAACAGCACTTAACGACGTTCCCTTCACCCTGACGACGACCACGTGCGAGGACGGAGACGGAAAAGTGCTGACGCAGAGCGACTGCAGCCTCTTCATCTCCACCGGCGGCTCGTCTGCGCACCGGAGCGATTTGGGCGCCCGGCAACGCGTCGCCGTGACAACGGCGCTCGCGCTCAGAATGCGACGAGCTTGCGGCGGTGATAAAAACCACTTCCATTTGGAGCGAGGCCCGAGCCGCCGGTGGCCTGGACGCGTCGATACGTCACGACGTCCCATTAACCCGATGGACCTTCTAATTACAGAACTGTTCCAAGATGGCAGAACAATTAAAAGATCGATGGCTCGTGTGAGGAACGTAACGCTTAAAATTCATTCATTCATTATCTCCCGCTTTATCCTCTATTAGGGTCGCAGTGGGGTTCTCCATGCCCATCCAGGGGAGAGCGTTTTGGGCACTGGGCAGATAGACCCAGGACAGGGCGCCAATCCATCGCTGGACACACACTCACACACACAGACACACTCTATATGGGGCAATTTGGAGAACTCTATTGACTTGATCCATGTTTTTGGACTGTGGGAGGAAACCGGAGAACCCGGAGGAAACCCACGCAGACACGGGGAGAACATGGAAACTCCACCCAAATGGGGATTCGAACCGGGAATCCCAAGCGCTGAGAGGAGAACGTGCTAAACCACTAAGCCACCGTGGTGCCCACGCTTAAAATTAAATAAACAATAAAATTAAAGGTAGGTCCGGGGGGTTAAGGGGGTGTGGCTTGTACGGATGGACTTTGTGGTTTTATGTTTACAGCCTGCAGTCCATCGGGTTCTCCCCGTGTCCTGTGAACATTCCTATACACAGGGAACCGTCCACGTCGTGTCCGTTGACGCCGGCACCGATCCTCCCCGTGTGCACGTCCTCCTGGTGAACGGACCTCGTCACTGCACATACTTTCCCCTCGTTTCCATGGAAGCCTCTTTGGCAGGCAGGAGGCTGGAGCGGGGGCAGAACCGGGGAGGAGGTCAGAGGTCCCCCCCCCCCATAAACGGCTCCATTTAAACAATAGGATTCAGGCACAGAGCCACAGTGTGAGCTCGGCCCCCGGCGTGAAAGAGCCTCATTGAGGCAGTGTGTATTCATGGTGGTGGTGCGTGGAGCGCGCTAACGTAAGCGCAGGGAGCCTCCTGACACAGTGGACGCCACAATGGACCAAATAAAATGGAGCCGTGGGGGCCGCGGAGTGCAGGGACGGGGACTCGGCCACTCCGACCGTCAGAAGGTGCTCCGGGGGCCACGCGGTTCACTGCGGCATTGTGGGAAGACAATGGCCGAGCCACCACACCCCTTCCTCCCGCGAGGGTAGGACAGAGGGCCATGATGCATCGGAGACGGTGGGGTCCACGAAGCTGCATAAATAAGACTGAGGGACGTTCCGGCAAGGCCACGATATCAAAGAGGCCTAGAGCCAAACGGGACCTTTCGGCTCGGTTCCACGACCCGACCCGAAAGCCACTGCCGGGTCAGTTGCACGTACACCGGCGGGACTGTTATTGGTCCTCCTGGCACAAGGGAGTGTGTTTATCGGAACCCAGAACCCTGACTGGGTTTAATTCCCACCCGTCAGGAACCCGTCAAAGGGTGCGAGAGGAGGACTAACTTGGCCTAGAACCTCCTCTTTGACAAAACTCATGAATCATGAAGAGAGGACATTAGGCGAATGGCAGCCCTCATGCAGGTCATCAGGACGTTCTGTCCTGCATGTCCCAGGAGTTTTAATTGTTTGTATACAATGGAAACGCGGAACGTCCCGCTCTTCCCCTTGACCAACTGTTTGCTCCCGAAATAAACCCCCGTGCCAAAAACGGACCCAAACCGCAGCACTCCTCAGTCGACGGTCTTAACGACGGGTCGGTAAACGAGCACCGATTAAACCAGCACTGCGCCTCCACCGCCGAGGACAAGATGTCACACCCGATACGGGTGGCACACCAAGCACCGCGGTGGAGCTGACGGCGTCCAGGGGTGGCAACTACCCATGTCAGAGAGCCGCAAGATTACAGAGTCCCGGCGCCGCCAAGGCCGTCATCCGACCCGCCCATCGAGCCGAGCAAATTACGGGCTATTGGACTCGCGCTCGTAGCTACGGTGGGGACAGGAATAACAAAAAAATAATAAAGGCCTTACTGGTGCGCTGCTCAGAAGCTCAGATAACACGGATCCGGGTTCCGTTTAGAACCTGTGCTTTCCAACTGAGGGCCTTGTAAAAAAAAACCCAAACATATAAAGATCACTGAGGAACGATGAATAGCGCGTGTAAAACGGGTCGTTAAGATACTTAAATCTGATTGGCTGAACCGTTTGTCCATCACTGACAATAACACTTCACATTGGTGTCAGTGCGTGATACACAATACATTATTTTAAAATCATAAAATACAGATTAATATAAACAGAGATCAGCAATTTTGTCACTAGTTGGCAGTGTTTTGGATCGAGAAACTGGAATCCTGTTACTCAGTGATCAGCATCAACTTTAAAAAAAAAGCAGATTATTAATGATTTTGTTTTCAATAAAAGCATTTCTGAATCAAACCTTGTTTTTTTTTTATTATAGTTTTTATTAAAGCGATAAGACACCCGAGGTTGTGTATTATTACGAATAAATAAAAATAAACATGATTTATAAACAATAACGCCACGCCCTCTTGTTCCGTATTGATTTATTATAGCACTACACTTTACAGCTCCTTTAAATTTGACTTTAAAGAAACTGGAATCCTGTTACTCAGCAATTAGTGTACACAACAACAAAAAAAAAGCTGCGAAAGGCCTAATTATTAACGATTTTTCCTGTCAATAAACACATTTCTGAATCAAAGCTTGTTGTTTTTATTATAGTGTGTTTGTAAGTGTTTTATTAAAGCAATCAGACACTCGAGGTTGTGTATTATTGTGAATAAATTACGTAAAGAGGTCGCACTGTTCTCACAACACGCCGGGACTAATAACACTTCATTATGGGGTTTATTTATTCATTCGTTCATTATCTCCCGCTTTATCCTCTATTAGGGTCGCGGTGGGGTTCCCCATGCCCATCCAGGGGAGAACGTCACGGGCGCTGGGCAGATACACCCAGGACAGGGCGCCAATCCATCGCTGGGGGTTTATTTATAATATAATAAAATTTAATTTAATAGTTGGTTTGTGTAATTCTGTGGAAGCGGTCGCACGTCGTTAAGCAGTTTGAAGGTTGTGGTAATGCTGGTGCATGTTGTAATGAAACATCGCAGAGTGGCAGGCGGTCGGCGTGACGTAGACGTTAGCTATGAGCTAACGCACGCCGTGAATGGGGAATAAAAAGCGCGTCGTAAATCACAGCATTAGATCATAAAGCTGGTCATTTAGAAGTCCGGAGAAAGAGAGCTTTCAGATTCCAGCACGAGAACGCCGGTGGTATCAGATGACCGAGGCGCCGGCGTGTCATCAGGACCCCCCCCCACACCCCCCAATGGAGCCTTTGTGGAGGGTGAGGGCTCAGAGACGGGACAGACGGGAGGACGGTACATCTCATGACGTTCGCTCGTTCAGCGTCCCAACTTGATGGTTGAAGTCAGAGTCCAGGGACAGCGCCCCCTGGAGCAACCAGGGTTAAGGGTGTTGCTCAGGGACCCACATTGGTAATTTGGAATTTCAACCCACAACCTTTCGTACAACCTTGATTGACAGCCCAACACCCTGACCACTGAGCCACCACGCCAATGGAACATCACGGAACATCCAGAACCACCAGGACACGGTGAGGAAACATCTGGAACTTCTTCAGATGTAAGGTTCTCTCATTTGGACAGACGTCAACACACAACGTCAACATTGGCGGTGGGCATCATCAGGTTGGTGGACAACCCACGACCGCGAACGCCACCAACGGTCCTCATCTGAGACGGGTATGGAACAGGACCATGGAGTTTTAATGATGTCTCCATGTCTCCATCCTAACTCCGATGACATCACAACACCGCAGAGGCTTTCATCCAAAAGTATTTACAAGCATTCCGACCCGATGTGGTTAACCACGATGACACGATACTGCCCCCCGTGGAGCCATGAGGGTTTGGGGGTTTGCTCAGCGTTTAATCGACTCTGATAACCCAACACCTCCACCACGCCCTCGCCAACCCCAACTCTAGAGCATTAGAACGGGATAGTTAGTCCCTAAACACCTGAGACGGAATCAACAAGAACGAATGACTAAACGGACCCGGTTCAACACCTCGTTAACGTCCATCAGCACCACAACGTCTGTAACGCACGATGAAGATCCTCCATCCATCCATTATCTCCCGCTTTATCCTCTATTAGGGTCGCGGGGGGGGGGGGGGGGGGGGGGGTTCCCCATGCCCATCCAGGGGAGAACGTTTCAGGCGCTGGGCAGATACACCCAGGACAGGACGCCAATCTATCGCTGGGCACACACTCACTCACACAGACACACTCTATATGGGGCAATTTGGAGAACTCAATTGACTTGATCCATGTTTTTGGACTGTGGGAGAAAACCGGAGAACCTGGAGGAAACCCACGCGGGCACGGGGAGGACATGGAAACTCCACCCAGATGGGGATTCGAACCGGGAATCCCTAGTGCTGAGAGGGGAACATGCTAAACCACTAAGACACCATGCCGCCCCGATGAAGATCCTAAATGATTAAATAATAGATTATTAGTACTCATGAAGGAACGTCACATTCCAAACTCCTTCACTGTGACGGAGCCGCCGACCCCCTGCTGAGTCAGCGCTTCTGAAGCTTACAGACAGATGTGCCGGGTCTCCGCACCGAGGTTCTGAGTATCATGTGTCATCTCTGGAGGCTCCAGCCGTCTGTGAGTGTGTGTGTGAGTGTGAGTGTGTGTGTGTGTGTGTGTGTGAGTGTGTGTGTGTGTGAGTGTGTGTGTGAGGAATGTTCATCTCTGCACTGAAGCCTGGAAGCTGCAGATTCTCGAGCGAGCGCGTCACGATGTCCAGACGTGACGATTTATCGGCGTTTAGCAGATCGCGTTTTCCAGCGAGCGTTTCTTAAAGTTTGTACATCCACCAATCAGACGCGTCGAAACCGAGACCTCGTTCATTTTTGGGTGGACGATTGGGATCAGCGACGGACGACCGATTCATCAAGTCTTCATTCAGAAACGGAAACATTAAATAACAGCTAATTACTGACTACATCCATCATCCTCCACTCCATCATATACCAGGGTCGCGGGGGTGGGGTTCCTCCATGCCCATCCAGGGGAGAACATTCTGGGCGCTGGGCAGATACACCCAGGACAGGACGCCAATCTATCGCTGGACACACACTCACTCACACACAAACTCTATATGGGGCAATTTGGAGAACTCAATTGACCTTGATCCATGTTTTTGGACTGTGGGAGGAAACCGGAGAACCCGGAGGAAACCCACGCGGACACGGGGAGGACATGAAAAACTCCACCCAGATTGGCATTCGAACCGGGAATCCCCAGCGCTGAGAGGAGAACATGCCAATAATAAGCCACCTGATTACAATTAAATTAATTGTATTCATAAATTAAAATAAAGATAAGTGCATTGTTGACAGTTGTTTACGAGTTATATATATTTATTTATATTTATAAAGCACCTTTAAACACTGCTTAAGGTAATCCATCATCTTCCGCTTGGGGGGGGGGGGGGGGGGGGGTTCCCCATGCCCACCCAGGGGAGAACGTTTCAGGCACTGGGGTTCTCCGGTTTCCTCTCACAGTCCAAAAAACATGGATTAAGGCGAATTGAATTCTCTAAATTGCCCCATATAGTGAGTGGACACACACTCACTCACTCACACAAACACAGTGATAGATTGCCCCCCTGTCCTGGGTGTATCTGCCCAGCGCCCGAAGCCGATGGACATGGGCATGACGCTCGTGTCTGCTCATCTGCGTGCAGCCGATCAGGCCGCCGTGGCGTTCGCAGTTTTCAGATGAACAGGCAGCACCTGGCTCCTGTGTACAGAATGGGGCATTCTGCACGTACACACACACACACACACACACACACACACACACACACACACACACACACACACACACATACTCTTCACTGAATAAACCATGCTGAACGAGCACGACTGCAAACTAAATCCCTCAAAACCCAAGATCGTCGTCTTGGTTACTTCTTAACGAACGCAGACCCGTTTGCCGCGTGTTCCGCTGACTCCAGGCCTTTGATGTGAACCACCGTTAAACAGACACCGACGACGGAACGTGAACAAACCCTAAGCACCTTATCTCCCTTAAAATGGGGAAGTCGTAAATCCTCGTGTTATCGGTTCCCGTTGCTGCTAACCGGTACGGGCGTGCCAGCCGAATTGGGCGTGATCCAACAAGTCTCCGTCGAAGCGCCAAAGACTGACATTCCACAACGTTTGGGACGCTTTCTCAGACTGTGTTACCAAAATATCCTAATCGCCATTAATTACATTTTATCGTTTACTTTTCCCTGTGACGTCTCTCTAGTCTTCATATCGCACTCTAAAGATGACGGGTTTACTGTCCTCTATTTATTTTTATTATTATTATTATTATTATTATTATCATTTATTTGTTTATTATTATTATCTAGTGTTTTGTTTGAATTTTTATTCAATTTAATTATTATAGTACCTATACTCATTATTTGTTTACATATAAATGTCTTTTGTGTTGTAGTTTAATGTTCAAAAACAATTAAAAAAAATAAAAGTAAATAAGGCTGGCTTAGTGGTTTGGCATGTTGTCCTCTCAGCTCTAGGGATTCCCGGTGTGAATCCCCATCTGGGTGGAGTTTCCATGTTCTCCCCGTGTCCGCGTGGGTTTCCGCCGGGTTCTCCAGTTTCCTCCCACAGTCCAAAAACATGGATCAAGGTCAATTGAGTTCTCCAAATTGCCCCATATAGAGTGTGTGTGTGTGTGTGTGTGTGTGCCCAGTGATAGATTGGCACCCTGTCCTGGGTGTATCTGCCCAGCACCCGAAACATTCTCCCCTGGATGGGCATGAGGAACCCCACCGCGACCCTAATAGAGGATAAAGCAGAAGATAATGAATGAATAAAATAAATAAATAAATAAATAAATAATTTTAAAAAGCACCTAAAACTTGTCGAATCAAAACACTGGATGCGGATGCAGAACATCAGCAGAACGTCGGACCCCCAAATGGGGACGTCGCCCGTGAGTTATGGGACGGGCCGAAGCAGAGGAGACACATCTGCTTTGAGTTAACGTTAATGTCACGTTCTTTTTGAAGACGCAGAGGTTCTGAAGGCCCGAGGGCCCGGGATGCACCGACATCCTACAACTCAGGAGACAAGCAGTCGCTGGGTAATCGGAACCACGCCGGGTCCAGTGCGAGTGATCGGACACGCAGGTCGTCCTGCTCATTAGCTGGACAAGAGAGTCGGATGGCTTTGGGGTTTGCCTTGAAGAACCGTTCTGTGAGCTCCGGGGCGACCTACATCCGTCCAAAACCCATGATGGGGCGCGACAAGAGGTCAAACGCCTAATGTAGATGCTTATGCATAACCCTTGGGGTTAGGAGCCTCGTCCAAGGGCCCTTCAGCTGTAGTACTTGGGTGGAACCTTCAGGTCGCAAGGCTAGTTCCTCAGTGTAGATGTTGAGAGCAACGCCGGTATATAGTTTTATTAAACCCTGTGTTAATTAAAATTAACTTTAAATTCTTGGTGGAACCAGAAACAAGGGTTGGCCCATGGGCCCCGGTTCCGCAGAGCTCCCAAAGTTTAGAAACCTGCACCTCAGAGCTCCTGACCTGCATGAGCAGATCGATCACCGGCGGTGGGTTCACGTTCCGTTCAGTTCATTCAGTCTATTTGTTTAAAGGTTAATGTTCCGTTCCTTCAGCAACCAAAAAAAAAAAAAAAAAAAAAAACCCTGCGGGAAACAGAACTATTAAAGAACCACTAGATCTAGAACCGGGCGGCACAGTGGCTTAGTGGTTGGCATGTTCTCCTCTCCTCGCTGGGGATTCCCGGTTCGAATCCCCATCTGGGTGGAGCTTCCATGTCCTCCCCGTGTGTTTCCTCCGGGTTCTCCGGTTTCCTCCCACAGTCCAAAAACATGGATCAAGGTCAATTGAATTCTCCAAATTGCCCCATATAGAGTGTGTGTGTGTGTGTGAATGAGTGTGTGCCCAGTGATAAATTGCCCCCCTGTCCTGGGTGCATCTGCCCAGCGCCCAAAACATTCTCCCCTGGATGGGCATGAGGAACCCCCCCCACGCAACCCTAATAGAGGATAAATCTGAAGGTAATGGATGGATGGATCTAGAACGTCTTACCATCGACACCTCAAGCACACTTACAGCAGAACCGTCACCATGACGACCGCCGAAACCCACCATCTCTAATTTTATAATCGGGTTCCGCGTCGCTTCCAGTTGTTCGTTTCAGCAGAACGATGTCAGCAGCGGCGTTATTCCACCGCCGCCGCATCACCAGAGTAAACATGATGGGATAGGTGATAAACGGCGTCGTTAAAAAGACATTACGGCGGGTGGGATTCATTACGAACCGCCGTGTCCCGCAGGACGGATCCCTGTTCATCAGCGTTCCAATCCGGAGAACGTCTCCACACGCTAACCGTTCCGGCCGGTCGGGGCGTGACGATCGGACGGTGCGGGGAACCGATACACCAATATCGACAACGCCTATCCAACGCCTCAAAAAAGAAAAACACACTGGAGCAAGCTGCTGGCATTTCATTGGTTCATTCCTCAAATTTAATTTGCATAATTAATCTCATAAGGAGGATCTGCGAGGAGCAGACGGAGGTATTTTTCATTCGTCTTTATAAAAACGGAGGCGGGTCAGTGATATATGACAAGTCACCTCACCCCCCCCCCCCCAACCCCCCACCTTCGCACCACCACCTCCCCCTCCACCACCAACCTCCAGCCTGAAGCAACGGATGGAGCAGATAGCGACTGCAACCGGCTCGACGAGACCGCTGGAATGCCGAGATGAGCATAACAGATGCTCCCTCTATGTATCTCGCCCCCCCCACACCCCACCCCCCGCCTCTTACCCCACCCACCCCCGGTGTACGGTCTCATAAAGAACCTGCCTTCATTTCACACCAGCAACCCAACGACGACCGCCTGGAGAAACAGAGACGGGAAATAAAGCGGTCCCGAAACGGCGAAAAAATAAATAATAAAATAAAGAAAACAGTCCCCGCTTCCTCTCCCGGCCCCCGGCCCCCGGCCCCCGGGACGACCCCCCCCCCCACCGGTCCCCCCCCCCGTATCCAATAGCGCCGGTCGATTGTCTTTGGTTTAAAAGAAACCGCTGGGCCTTTATTCTGTGTTTATTGGCGTCTTTACGGCGGATATGAATTTGCTTTGTTGTGCTGTTTATAGCGCCTCGGTTCTCCGCGCGGCAACATCAACTTCCCGTCCGGCCCGCCGGCCGTCTCGGCGCGATTGCTAATAATAGAGCGCGGCGCGGCGCGGCGAGCACCTTGGAAACGTCTGAGAACTGGAAACCACGTGGTTTAAGAGAAATAATCCCGAATAATCCCGAGATCCACTACACGTGCTGCCAGGTCCATTCCAGCTGTTCTCGTCCACTGTCCTGCGTACTATGGACTACGTAGTACGTCCTCCGTAGTATGCGACTGCGGACGCAGCCCGAGGACCGTATCGAGCGTCGACTGCGTTTGCGAGAACTACGGAGAACTTCCTTCACATCAAAGGATTAAGAGATCGTCATTATTAAAATCAGGTCAGGACCGAGTGCCGCGTGGCCGAATCTGCCCCCCCCCTCACGCCCCCATCCACCCCCCCCCCCATTGCACAAACACAGCGAGCGGAGCGTAAAAGCAGGAAGGCCCGGTGTAAGGCCAAAGGGAACAATGGAGAACAGAGAGTGATTTGGTCCTCTGGTTCCACACAATGGCGTCATTGTGAGGACGGTTCTGGCGAAAGCCGGAGACGGACGAGGAGCCCGAGGTTCTCACAGGTCTTAGTCCGGATCACGGGTGACCGACGGCGTGCCCAGTCCCGTCGTCGAAAACCCGGCCCGGGTGTCGATCTGACAACGACGTTCCCGCTTCCTTTTTTTTATCACCGAGGCCCACGGCCCACGGCCCTCGGACGGAACCGATACTCGGGATCACGTGTCGCGCGCGATTAAACAGAAAGGAGAACCAGTAGAGCCGAGACGTGAAGGGGAAGTCGGCGTGGTCCCCGGGGGGGGGGGGGGGGGGGGTTGGTGGTGGTGAAACAAGCCGTGTTGCCCAAGTCGCCCAAGCGTTCGACCCGCTTCAGAACGTCGGGTCACCTGCTGAGGTGGTGCGGGTTCTCGTTGACGAACGCCGCGGGTTTGTGCGAGCGCACGGTTCTCACGGTTCTCACGTTTCTCACGGAATTACGGCGCTTTCAGCGGCGCCGGGTTTATCGGAAAGACGGTCCCCCCCCCCCCCCCATGAGGAAGTACCTCGGGAAAATCCTCTGAAGTCGGAGGCTGAAGGCGGACACATCGAAACTTACCATGTAGAAGTGGCGTAAACGCTGTTTCTCAGAGGGCTGAACGATTAATCAAACAATAAATCAATTAATCAATTAATAACCTACAACTTAGAGGTCACGCTATTTAAGACGATATTTTGCAACATTTCAGATCAAAAACACTTTATTAGCCAAAAAGTGTATATATAAATAAATACATACATACATATATATATATATATATATATATATATATATATATATATATATGCCCGGCGGCACGGTGGTTTAGCATGTTCGCCTCTCAGTCCTAAGGATTCCCAGGTCGAATCCCCATCTGGGTGGAGTTTCCATGTTCTCCCCGTGTCTGCGTGGGTTTCCTCCGGGTTCTCCGGTTTACTCCCACAGTCCAAAAAACATGGATCAAGTCAATTGAATTCTCAAAATTGCCCCATATAGTGTGTGTCTGTGTGAGTGAGTGAGTGCCCAGTGATGGATTGGGTGTATCTGCCCAGCGCCCGAGACGTTCTCCCCTGGATGGGCATGGGGAACCCCCCCCCCCCCCGCACGCGACCCTAATAGAGGATAAAGCGGGAGATAATGAATGAATGGATATATATGTCCACATCCATCTATTATCTATACTATATTAGGGTCGTGGGGGGGGGTTCCCCATGCCCATCCAGAGAGAACATTTCGGGCGCTGGGCAGATACACCCAGGACAGGACACCAATCTATCACTGGGCACACACTCACACAAACATACACACTCTATATGGGGCAATTTGGAACATTCAATTTACCTTGAATCCATGTTTTTGGACTGTGGGAGGAAACCAGAGAACCCGGAGGAAACCCACGCGGACACGGGAAGAACATGGAAACTCCACCCAGATTGGGATTCCAACCCGGAATCCCCAGCACAGAGAGGAGAACATGCCAAACCACTAAGCCACCAAGGATCTTAAAACAAACTCTTTGGAACCTGGGCAGCGCCGTTCTGGGGACGTTTGAGGGAGGACTGACCTTTCGAAACGCTGAGGTGCTAAAATAGCTCCCCCCTCGCCTCAAGAGACAGACGCAGGGACCTCAGTGCTGCCCCCATCAGGCCGTCCAGTTCTACAGCAGTGAGATACCTCCTTCGTAGCTACACAAACGTCCCGCCATGGCGGTCATCACTGGGGACACACACCGTCATGTCCTTGGGGTTCGGCTGATGCAGTTTCTGCCAAATTCTTGTCTTCTGTCCCCGGCTAACCGTGAGGTTTTAATCAATCCCATCATAATTAATCATAATTAATCAGCGTCGCCTCGTCAGAACGGCTCCGCGGATCAGCGTGCTGACTCGGCAGAAAAACCAGGAGGGCTGGAGGCTGCGGAGACGAGTACGATATCGCCGTTAGTGCAGCGTCAGCGGGATCGCCGAATGTTAAAACTCAAAATGAGGCGTTTCGGGACGACCGGACCCCCCCCCCCCCCCACACACACACATACACACACACACGCACTACCCCCCGCCCCCTACCACCCCCCCCCCCACAGTGATGGACAACCTACTAATAACATTCTGCAGGCGTTTAATCTCCCGCTGTCCGACTTCAGATCTGTCTAAACTCCAGGTAAAGTCATCCGGCGCTCGCCGGGCTGACGGCCAGCGGAGTGGGAGGGGCCAGCTGGAGGGACCGGGGCGAGAAAGGTCCCTGCTCTGTTGGAACAGCCCAGGAGGTTCCAAAAACGTGAGCTCCGTCCTGCTTCTCTGATTCAGGGACTCGGGTTCTCGGACCCTAATTACGGCGTGTTTACGTTCCGTCGTTTGAACCGCGCCGGCGTGGGGGTGAATTCGGGGGAGGGTGGGGTGCGGCGGGGTTTAAATAACCCCAAACCTGGACACCGCGAGGTCCTGCGCCCCCCCGCCGTCCTCGTTAATCCCATAGTTCGAACTTTAGGATGTTTTTTTATTTGGTTTTCCGTCCGCGCACACCGACCGCATCCCCGCGAAGTCCGAGGTGGTTCCAGAGTCGGAACCGTCCATAAGACGTCGGTCAGCTACACCCGAGATGGGGGGGGCGGGGCTACGACGGTCACATTGACCGCCGTTTGTTTAGCCATCGCTAATAGCTTCCTGGCTGCGCTCGCCTGTTGCCTAGCAACCTCCAAACACACCGCATTCGAAGGAAATCGATTCCTCGGTGGAAGCGTGACCCGAATATCCAATTAGGTTCCCGTTCCCGTTCCAAATCCGGATCGCCGGTTCTCATGGGGGAAAGGCGTAAAGAACATGCAAAATCTCCATATGGCTATACACAGAGAACTAGTGCGCGTGCAGTATACAGTACGCGCTGCATTGTACTAGAACCCGTTTGATCTTTTTAAACGACTCAAATTAAAAGGTTTGCGCCAAGCCCCCGCCCCCGCCTCGCCCACCTGCCCCCCACCCCCCGTCCGTCCGTCCGTCCAGATGCTGCGGATCACGTTACGCAGCGCAACGCGTGAGCGGATCGTTCTGCAGCTCTTCCTCCCGGAACCGCACGTCTTTCATCGGGAGCTTCTTGCCGAGTCAGCGTTTTTCGGGCTCCGCGCCGACCCTGCGGCACGCGCTCTCATTACGGCCGATCGATTCGGAGGTCGCGCCGATCCACGACGAATTCAACTCGACGGAAAGAGATCAGTGGAACTTTAACGATCCGCTCGTCGCCGCCGCGGCGCCGGAATAAACAGAGCCCGTAAACCCGGACGGCGGCCTGATGGTCGCCGACTCCACGTTCCTCATCGTGACCCCTCGTCGACCACCTGACGGACGTCCCCCTCCCTCGGCACGCGCCGCTATCCGGAGTCATTTTCCAATCAGCGCGCCGCTTAATTGGACGCGCTCGATGTACCGGACAATCAGGCGCGTCGAAGCGCGGAACCTGCCGACGAAGCCAACAGACTCGCGCTCGGCCTTGACGTCTCCATCGACGGCATCGTCGGCGGAAACGAAAACCCGAGGCCGAACCGAACGCCGGTAACTCCCTGAACGGAATCGGAGTTCCGATTCCTTCTTCTATAGACTAAATTGTTTAAACTGCGGCCTAAATTTTAAAGCTTTTTTTTTTTTTTTTAATAAACAACAGGGGTGAGCTGCAATATTCGCTGATTCGACAATTCGATTCGGAGAACCGTAGTCGACTATGAACCTCATAGTCGAATGTACGTTTTTGACCACATGGGGGCGCCCATGGCTGCTGCTAAGCATTAGTTTTTACATGAAATGTCTTTGTTTTCGTTATATATATATAGCCTTTTGTCAAATAAAGAAGAAAAAAAAAAGAAAAAACAAAAACAAAAAAAAGGTTTTCTTTTGTTAGAAAAACAAGTAAAATATACTCCCCGAAATTTTAACTGATTCGACTATCAGTCGACTATAGGAAAAATCTGACGAATCAGATTCGACTACGAAAATCTGTAGTTGAATACACCCCTAATAAACAAGAACATCGTATCCACTCAACCTCGGGTGTGTTTTATTTTATTAAAAAAATTTTTCTTAATGCGTCCCCCAGTGTGAGGGTCACCCCGTGGACCCCGACGCCTCCAGCAATTTGCCCCCCGAACACTTTTACAGCCGCCGCGGTTTGCTTTTCGCTCGGCTGCAGAGCGATGAACGACGATCCCAAATCCAGAAACACAGCCGTCCACCTCACCGTGCGGTCGGGCACCGATTCAGCCCGATTCCCTGCCTCAGGCACGCCGCCCACACCGCGCCTCTTTAAATTCACGCCTTGATGCCGGCGCCGTCCGCATACTTTTAATCATTGGCCGCTCCGAATATTTTACGCGCCCCACATAACTCACAGCCGCGGCGTCGCTATGGCAACTGCCATGGATTTGAGAGTGCTCTCCATCAGAGCGTGATAACGTCGCAGTGGTGTCTGTTTCAGCGTTTCCGCGCCGCGGCGACGGGCGGGACGACGGTGTGAATGACAAATCGCGCACTCCGCTGATTGCAGCGACGCTCGTAACCGGATCGGCCACGCGCAACATCTCGCCGTTTGGAAAGAGCACGGAGGGTACGGCGAAGGAGCCGGCCCTATGGGGTCATGGTGGCCTATGGGGTCATTGGGGGGGGAGGGGGGGGGGGGTCACACAGAGGAACCCCGCCGTAGAACAGGGAGTATTTAAATAAATTTAAGAGACCACAGTTCCAGCCTGTGCCACCAGGGGAGCTCCTGGTCGCTGTTTTGAGGTCATCATGCTGCAGGCTGAGCAGTGCAGAGAGGTCTCCAATACGACGCATATCGGTCGGCGGGGGGGGGGGGGCAGGTTCCCCCCCCACACACAAAACTCGCCAAGTCCACACCGGTTGCCAAGTCCACACTAAACCTCGCCAGAACCCCGGAATGAAGCGACCCAAGAACCTCTTCACTTCGAAATCTGCACACATTTCAGATCTGATTAGGTCTGATCCGAGAGCGAGTGAGCGAGCGAGCGAGAGAGAGAGAGAGAGAGGGGGTATCCTACCCTCCAATCAGGGCGCTCGTCCATCCCTGTCCCCGCAGTTGCTGCCAAAACGTGTCGCAAGCGGGCGTCTCGAATCAATTCAGATCGAACTCGCGTCCCGTTTCCCACGTTTCCTCCATTCCGCTCACGTGTCCCCCCCCCCCCCCCCCGTGCGCTCGGCCCTTTCCCGCGCCACCCGGTTTGGACGAGGCGAGACACGTTCCGCAGGTTTTGCCCTCTTACCCCGTCCCTGAACACAGATCTGCAAGCCTTTACTTTCCCATTCATTATGAGCCGAGCAGCTGAAGGCCTGGAGGAGGAGGAGGAGGAGGAGGAGGAGGAAAGTCAGCCTGCATGACGGCACGGGGAACCGGCCCGCGAAACATTTCCGACATCCGTGCCCACTTCACACGTCTGGCACCGGTCAACAGGTAGGGTTCTCCAAAAGGCCACTGCATTGAGGTGGGCCATGAAATAAGAAATTTTTTAAAAAACCTGAATAAAAGCCGGGAAGCTTTAAACCAACTTTCTTTACGGTAAGTTATTAATATTCAACATACAGCGACCGGACGACCTCCCACGCCCATGACGGGACACCGGGGAATTGACCTGGATGGACAAAGAATCCCCCCTCAACGCCACATGCTGTGTCCCTTGGTAACGAGATGCCAGGACTGCAAAACCTCCCAACAACCCCAGTTCTAACCGAGACCAGGCTTTTATTCTCCAATGGAGGTGATGGGGTTCAATGGACAGCCGAAGGGGTCAGATCTCAACCTGTGCTTCTGATGGGACTCCGATCTGATTGGTGGCCTTGAGGCTGGTGGGCTCCCAATCTAAAAGTCCAGCGTGGGTTCCACATGTGGGCCCTCAGCTAACAGGGGACTCCAGCCCCCAACGTTAGATCCTGATTGGCTGTTAGTAGCAAACGCCATTCCGTGCCCAACGCAACAACCTACGAGAAACGCATTAACAACGCATCTGCACACAGCGAGCCGTCAGGTGGCCGCCGTGCGGCACCATCACTGAAAACGCCAAACAGACAACAAGCTGCAGGTTTGGTTCTGATGATCCAAACCGCACCGGTCCACGTGTTCCCGCAGAACGCCCGCGGAACCCTCCAACGGCGAGGGGATGCTTAACAAAGCCCTGCAATAAATAAACAAAGAGCTCCGACACGCAACGCCATGCCAAGAACCCAGGTGTGGTGTGGACGAGCACGTCTGATACAGATCTCCACCCGGTCGGGTGCCACCTGCGGCCCAATGAGAGAGGCTGGGTTCCGATCCAAACCAAAAAAAAAAAAAAATAACCAAACCAAAAGAAAAAAAAAAAACAATCACAAAAACCCAAATCTAGCTCAGCAGGTGAAGCACCAGCAGATGTTCCTCTGAGGTGCCACTTTGGGAATCCTCAGGAATTCGGTTGGGCTGACGGCGCTCCTCATCATGAGATTATAATCTGGTGGAAAGTCTGTAGGAAATTCATTCATTCATTTAAAGGTGTTTGTAATTAATACAGAGCAGCATCCAGATGTGAAGCGCCGCCGCCGACACACGTGGACGTCTATTGTCATCCGACCCGGCCGTCAAAAGCCGCCAGAGTTCAACAGGAGACACGTCGGGGAAAGCGTTCGGAAAGTGTTCGGGTCCGGACGAGCCGATGGTGTGTGTGTGTGTGTGTGTGTGTGCGTGTGTGTGTGTGTGTGATTTACGGGAGCGGGCGCGCACGCGCGCACGCCGTTGTTCTGCGGCTATTGTTGACGGCGGAAAGTGCGCGTCGCGGATTTCAAAGAGAACCGAATACCGAGAGAGAGAGAGAGAGAGAGAGAGAGAGAGAGAGGGGGGGGGGGGCGCCAAGAAAACGCCCTGCCTCGTCGATGGAGGATGTCGGCAAGTTGGCTGCAGGCGGCGGGACGCGTTTGGAACGCGCGGCTGCCTTTGAAAATAAATAAATAAGCGCCGGATAAAACCGAACCCGGGGGCCCCGGGGCCCCGAACCTGCGCCACCTGGGTCCGCACTGCCCCGCGTCTCAACGGCACGGACGCCGCGGCAGGAGAACCATCTAATTCTATAGACGTTCTATAATAAAACAGAACGACAGAACTACAATAAACACACAGACGCAGTCAGCGCGCTCGGGGGTGCAGGACGCACTGACGGACAGACAGACAGACAGAGCGACAGACAGACAGACAGACGGGCGGCTGTCTTACCTTTCACCTGGGTCTCATACTCGGCTATAATCTCCTTGTCTTTGCGGAATTTGGCAGGCGACGTCATGTTGGTTCCAAGCACGGCGTCGGCGTCAGGAGAACACAAAGCACGCCGGCCCCCCCCCCCGCCGTCGGCTCTTACTCCGTGCAGAGAACAGCCGGATGGCCGGCCGGTCGGTCGGACGGTGAGCGCTTCACGTCGAAAGCCGCTCCGCACCCCCCCGCATTGCGCGCGGCCGCTCGTTTCCTTCCTTCCGCCGCCTCCTCCTCCTCCGAGCGCGCGCGTGCGTCTCCGAAATGAGGAACGGGGCAGAGAACCCGCGCGCACCCCGCAGAAGATCCACTCGCGCGCAGGCGGTGGGGGGGGGGGGGTGTGATCACGGGGGCAGAAGTTTCTGTCCTGCCCTCCCCTCCCTCCCTCCCTCCCTCCGCGTTCGAACAGCAGGCGCGCGTTTTGGAGAGCCGGGTGTGCGGGGCAGGCAGCGCGGCTGGGACGCGGACAGGACACTGGGTTCCTCGGGTGGGTGGAGAACACGGGACGCTGCAACCTGCTGGAACAGACAGAGCAAGTTTGGTGCAAGCCCAAATTTTGGGGCATATTTTGAATAATAATAAAAAAAAATAAAATAAAATAAAAATAGATTTATATATTTCATAATCTACTCAGTTTAAGACTCTTTCCCAAATGCACCACTGAACCCACAGGATGTCATTCTTGTCTGTGGCCATCAAACTGTATAATCACTTTATTTAAATTAATTCTATTTAATTTAATGTGCAATAAGGTAATGAGGATAATTATTCAAATGTGCAATATTATATTATTATTATTATTATTGTATTATTATTCTACCATCTGCCACACAGTGCCCTATATTTATTTATTTTTTAATAATTCTTTTAATTAACAGATATCACACACTGTATACATGTCAATTTATCCATCCATCCATTATCTTCCGCTTTATCCTCTATTAGGGTTGTGGGGGGGGGGGGGGTCCCCATGCCCATCCAGGGGAGAACGTTTCGGGCGCTGGGCAGATACACCTAGGACAGGATGCAAATCCATCGCTGGACACACACTCGAACAGAAAAACTCTATATGGGGCAATTTGGAGAACTCAATTGACCTTGAATCCATGTTTTTGGACTGTGGGAGGAAACTGGAGAACCCGGAGGAAACCCACGCGGACACGGGGAGAACATGGAAACTCCACCCGGATTGGGATTCGAACCGGGAATCCCTAGCTCTGAGAGAAGAACATGCCAAACCACTTAACCATCATGTCAATTGACTTTTCCTTGTGTAATTTTGAGTTCTGCTAGATTAATTTCACTGCGCTTATTGTTCTTTTTTATTTTCTCTTTTGTATATATAAACACATCTAATGGAGAATCTGTAAAAATAAAGTATTAATAATATATTAACAATAGTTTAAGCTCATGTTTATTTCAGGTCATCAGTTTATAGATCCACAAGAATATTTGGGCGTCAACGCATCATGCATTTCTACAAGGTTTCGGAGCGCTTCCGTGGAAACCGTCGCCCATTCTTTCAGAGGAGCATTTATGATGTCATAACTCATGGGTTCTTCATACCGAACACCCTTTCCCCCGGTGTTATTCCATGCACCCCACATCTAGCACCTCTGCTCCACCCACATGCTCCTGATCCCAGTACTGAGTGAGCTTCATCTGGACTCATGACCAACAGGATGTCCCCTTCCTTTGGTCAAAATAACCTTCGTTCTGCTGTAGGATTTCCCGGACGAGCAACCGTAAAGATCTCTGCCAATAGATATACAGTCCTGGCTTCATGCCGGGATAGGACCACCAAGGTCCCCCACATCAGTCGGCCTAATCGCTCCGAACGGACCCCCCGTGCACCGGAGCTCCATCCTGCCAGGAAAAACACGGAGCGCCTCCAAAACACACGGATCACTCTCTGCAAACATTTTAATGTTATTGAAAGAAAGTAGCACGGTGGCTTAACATGTTCTCCTCTCAGCGCTAGGGATTCCGGGTTCGAATCCCCATCTGGGTGGAGTTTCCATGTTCTCCCCGTGTCCGCGTGGGTTTCCTCAGGGTTCACTGGTTTCCTCCCACAGTCCAAAAACATGGCTCAGGTCAATTGAGTTCTCCAAATTGCCCCATATAGAGTGTGTGTGTGAGTGAGTGTGTGCCCAGCGATAGATTGGCGTCCTGTCCTGGGTGTATCTGCCCAGCGCCCCAGACGTTCTCCCCTGGATGGACATGGGGAACCCCCCCCCCCCCACGACCCTAATAGAGGATAAAGTGGAAGATGATGAATGAATGAATGAATGAATGAAAGACAGTATAATCATACAGCTCGGGTCTCATTTTCATATTCATGAGGCGATAATTGGGTCACTCAAGACTCCCTCCAACCTGAGACGTCCTTTCTGTCTCACTGCGGTTTGACACTTTTGAAACGCAGCAGGTTACATTTCTGCACGGCGCCCCCACCTCGACCACAACAACACCTTTAATATGCATTTTGAAGTAGCGGCATTGTGACGTCACAGTTTCACATCCCCATGACCCAGCCCAATTTTTTTACAGCTTGTGATGCGGGCATCATATTTCACCTTATTGTAAGCTTAACAACTAAAATCAAGATTGTCACAAGACTTTATTTAATTTTATTGATTTTATAATTTTTTTTGGTACCCGTTCTAGTGACGTCATTCTGCGCTCCATTGGACGAAATAGCTATAATTAATCTTATTTAAATGGAATTGTATTATGAGTTAGTTACAATAAAGAGTCCAAACTTTTCTTAAAAATAAAAAAACACGATTTTTAACAAACGATTGTGTCTTCTATTCGAGAGGCAGGCGGCCGGGCTACAGAGGCAGCTGTATAATGCATGGAGCAGATGTGGTTCCCGACCACGGAGCTGAAAGTCCCCTCAGTCCTCACCTGCCGGACGCCTTTTTGTCCTTTAGGTCCTCATGTCCTCGCGCACTTCATTTCCAAAAAAACGCGTGAAACACGAAGCGAAGCCGCGGCTCGGAGTTCCGCCGTTTTGCTTCTTCAGTTCGTCCCCCGCCTTTTTTCGTGGAACCGGAGCAGGCAGCGTGGAACCTCCCCCCGCCGCAGCGCCATTGGTTCTCCAGAGTGGAAGTGACCCGAACGCCTTTAAACCCGCCCGACGACGCCAGATCCTGCGGCCGTCGAATCCTGCGACGCCGGGGGGCGCTGTTGGTCAGCCTCGGCTCATAAAAACGCCTTTAACTTCTTTGTAACAACAAATAAACTCTTAAAGTAAATAAAATAATAAACAAATAAACTGTTGCATCGTATTCCACGCGTTACAACAACACGCCGAACATTGTATTAAAACACTTTTTAATTTTAATTTTATTAAAAAAGGGGAACCGTCCTGCTTTGTCCCCCCCCCCCTAGTCACTTTAACTATCACAATAGCGCCATCTACCGTCGCAGTTTGGTGTATGGCAGCCTCTATGACTCACGACACACTCTAGTGGTTGGTGGCGGAATTGCAGCCACTCTTTCCCATCGATTTGCATTTTTGTTTCGTTTGTTGTTGAGGTGTAAATCGGCACGCAGTCGGTACCACGTGGTGCACAACATCTCAGTCCCGATTCCTCCCTCCTCGCTGGTGTACACACAGTGGAGCGTTTTGGGTGTATTTTGCAATCTCAGGTGACACGTGACACATCGATTTTTTGAAGATATTTGAACGTATACGTCAACGAAATGTTGTGAAACAACACAAAACAACATGAAAAAAATCTTTAAAATGTTTTTACGGTTGTTTATTTGATACAGAATTCAAATGTTCTTTTCGTGTTGAGATTGGTTCTCCAGATGGATGGCGGATCGTGCCGTATTGTTCTGTATTAAACTTAAACTTACAGGATAACAACGTTAGAACCATTTTGGTACCACGTGGAACCATATACAACACGTTCCCGATCAGTTTAAAGAATGTTGTTGTTACTATGCAAATAAACTGCTGTTTTTAGAATCTGTGAAACAGCGCCACCTGCGGGCACAACGTTGTTTTGCCGGAGCCCGGCCGAACACGTGATCGCCGTCGTCCAATCAGACGCGCCCCAGGAGCGTTTGAAATCTGTTTCAGGAAGTGCGTGTCGGTTCATCAAAGCTTAATGGAAACGATGCGAAGCTGAGCTTTAAAGTCCGAGGTGACGACGGGGATCGGATCGGATCGGATCGGATCGGATCGGTTCGGATCAGGTGAGCCTTTCAGAGCAACACTGTTTCTTTATTTTTTATTTTGATTTGATGATGACGTAGGTCGGAGACAGGTGATGTTTTGGTGGCTGATGTCCTGCAGACACTTTGTCTTCATCCTCATGAGGTTCTGATCTGAGATCTAGAACAGTCTGATCGGGTCACTGCAGGTTACTCACATCAAAGAGCCGAAGATTGGATTAGTTCAGTTCCCTGACCCGCCCCCTTAAAAAATTATATTATTATAATTATAATTATTAATCATAATAATAATAACAAGGGCGGCACAGTGGCTTAGTGGTTGGCATGTTCTCCTCTCAGCACTGGGCATTCCTGGTTTCGAATCCCAATCTTTCCAATCCCAAGTTTTCGTATTCATCGTACATTACACTATAAATGGGGCATCTGTGACAGCTGCAATTGCCCCACAGGGATAAATAAAGGATTCTGATGATTGTTATTGTTATTATTATTATCCTTCCATCCATCCATTATCTTCCGCTTTATCCTCTACCAGGGTTGCGGGGGGGTTCCCCATGCCCATTCAGGGGAGAACGTTTCAAGCGCTGGGCAGATGCACCCAGGACAGGACGCCAATCTATCGCTGGGCACACACTCACTCACTCACACATACACACTCTATATGGGGCAAATTGGAGAACTCAATTAACCTTGATCCATGTTTTTGGACTGTGGGAGGAAACCGGAGAACCTGGTGGAAACCTACGTGGACATGGAGAGAACATTCAAATTTCCCAAAATAATTTAAAATCCCCAGCGCTGAGAGGAGAACATGCTAAACCAGTATAACCATTTTTTAAAAATTTATAGCTTTTTTTTTTTTTTTTTTAACAAGCTGTGACCCACCAGTTGAGAATCGCTGCTTTGCGGTTCGGTAAAGTAAATCTGTGTAATGAATCGGACCCACAGGACGATGTCCACGTCCAGTTTCAAGAACAAGTGTGTCACCCAGGTCAGCTGCGTCTTCTGTGACAGCGTTCTGTGCACCAGGGGAATGAAAGCGGTGCTGCTGGCGGACACCGAGATCGAGCTCTTCTCCACTGACATGCCTCCAAACAGGTGAGGACTCCGCTCCGCCTCCGGCCACTTTATTAGGGACATCTCCTTCCTATTGGATGGCCAGCAGGGGGGTGGACGGAGAGCCTGACGAGATCCTCTCGTTGCAGGACGGTGGACTTCGTCGCGGGCTGCTATTCCACAGAAAGCTGTAAATGCAAACTAAGAGATATCGCCTGCCTGAAATGGTACCCAACCGCTTCGACGCTTCACGATGATGAGTATAACACCTTTAATAGACTCGAATCGGCATTCACGTCTGTCGCCGTGTTCTGTATGTTCAGCGGGAACATCGTCGGCTATCACGTGGTGGCTCCATGCAAGCCCTGCCTGCTCTCCTGCAACAACGGACACTTCTGGATGTTCAACAGCGAAGCCGTGTCCACCATCAACAGACTGGACGCATCAGGTTTGGGTTCTGCGATGACTCTTCACGCTTAGGAGCTGCACAGAACCATTAACCATCAACCCAAAAACAATAATAGATTAATTAAAATTGCACACGTGGGCGGCACGGTGGCTTAGTGGTTAGCACGTTCGCCTCTCAGCGCTAGGGATTCCCGGTTCGAATCCCCATCTGGGTGTAGTTTCCATGTTCTCCCTGTGTCTGCGTGGGTTTCCTCCGGGTTCTCCGGTTTCCTCCCACAGTCCAAAAACATGGATCAAGTCAATTGAATTCTCAAAAAATTGCCCCATATAGAGTGTGTCTGTGTGAGTGAGTGTGTGCCCAACGATGGATTGGCGCCCTGTCCTGGGTGTATCTGCCCAGCGCCCGAGACGTTCTCCCCTGGATGGGCATGGGGAACCCCACCGCGACCCTAATAGAGGATAAAGCGGGAGATAATGAATGAATGAAAATTGCACACTTGGAATATCAGCACGTTCCTACCAAAATGCAACAGAACCAAGAATTAGATGCGAGAAGTTTCTGGGATGGTGGCACGGTGGCTTAGTGGTCAACACGTTCGCCTCTCAGCGCTGGGGATTCCCGGTTTGAATCCCAATCTGGGTGGAGTTTCCATGTTCTCCCCGTGTCCGTGTGGGTTTCCTCCGGGTTCTCCGGTTTCCTCCCACAGTCCAAAAACATGGATCAAGTCAATTGATTTCTCCAAATTGCCCCATATAGAGTGTGTATGTGTGAGTGAGTATGTGTCCAGCGATAGATTGGTGTCCTGTCCTGGGTGTATTTACCCAGCGCCCAAAATGTTCACCCCTGGATGGGCATGGGGAACTCTCCCCCCCCCTCCCCCTCCGTGACCCTAGTATAGGATAAAGTGGAAGATAATGGATGGATGGAAGTTCCTGGGATTTGCAAACGTTATATACGGCCGTTGTGATGGACATCATATGTTAGGAACGTAGACCACATGGTTCCTGGGTCAGTTCCATTGATTGTTTCCTTTATGCAAATATTGAATTTGAATGAGAGACTATGGCTGAGCTTCGGTTTGAACCATGGAACCACCATGTGCCTTTGGAACCACAGTGGGACCTTCATTAAAGTAGGACCAGATCAAACCCAGAGACACTGGGACAGGCCTCACAATCATTAAATTCCCATCGTGTCAGCTCACAGTTGGTAGACATGTTGAAACTGATCACCGTGGCTGTTTTAAGGAACTTCTAATAATGTGTCCACGTCCTGGGACGTCATGGTACGAGCGTTTTGGTGGAACTCCAGGTGGAGAACCTTCTTAATCGGTCCTCGCAACACATTTGTTTTCTTTCAGGACTGAATCTGCTGCTGTGGGGAGATCTGCCAGAGCTGGAAGGCAGTGAGGACGAGGGGACGGGCAGCGTTTCTGAAGACGAGTACCTTAGATGAAGGTCCTCATGAGACTCTGACCCCTAATGAACTCGTTCCACCTTCAAGGATCTTCATATGTGGAGCACCGGAGCACAAAGACATCTGCTCATAAACATTTGTCCCGACATGTCCAATTCATTCCAAACACGTTGCTGCACCATGCTTTCCATGGTGCAGGCAATCCTGGATCCTATCCCTGCAGCCATGCTGCATTCACTTTTAACGATTGAGGGTTCGGATGGCCGACGACTCGGTCTCGTATGAACCAACCCTTCTCTTCTTGAGCATTAATCAAACGTACTGTAAACCTTAAACGTACTGTAAACCTTAAACGTACTGTAAATCCTAATAATACAGTTAAAAAAGTTCAACTGTAATCACGCTAACATTTCACACCAGACAAGGACTGAACACGATACAAAATAAAAGCCCTGCAGTTCTTCTGTATGCACTTGCTGCTTCTATTTAGAAGGTGGCTTTTATTTCAGAGGGTCGAATGTGACCCTGTGCCCCCCCCCCCCCAAAAAAAAAAAACCCAGATTTATATTTAAATAAATTCTTTTATTTATATAAAGTTAATGTGAAGGTTGTTCGGACGTTCAGAGCTGTATCTGTGGCTCATAAAGCCGCATCGTGAACGGAATGGTGAATTATTTTTTAGCTTCTCATCTGAAATGCTTTAATTCTGTACGTTTACATTCAGAATGTTTGTATTTATTAAAACGCGGAAGAATTATTATTTTTTTTTCAGATTTTGACGGTTTATCTTGCACCATGAAATGATTGAGATGATGGGACGTGTGTAATTTGACTTTGCACTGAGAATTTGTTGTTGCTTTGATCTTTGGTTGTTTGTTTGTTTTTTATGCTGAATATTAAATATTTTTGATGTGCGGATTCTTCTGTCATCTTTAATTTTTAGGTTAAAGGTTAAACTGGACAGGTCACTGATGTCACACAAAAACCCCACACACTGTGTTTTTAATAAACCTCACGTTGTGTTGATTTTTTTTTATAATCATCCAATCACCTAACAGCTGTGATTTCAGTTCCATTTGCTGGTTTGATGCGCTGTAATGCCCTCTGCTGGACATCAAAGGTACTGCTTTTGTGACAAGATGACCCATCCTGACATAATCACACAAATATTACTTTGCAGTAAATGAACACGACAAATATGATACAGCCGCCATATAATATTAATTATGTAGCTATAATTAAATATGTGTTTTAGTATAAAATTTAAGGTGGTTGGCACATTCTTCTCAGCATTGAAAATCCAGGTTCGAATCCCAATCTGGGTGGAGTTTGCATGTTCTCCCCGTGTCTGCGTGGGTTTCCTCTGGGTTCTCCGGTTTCCTCCCACATTCCAAAAACATGTATTCAAGGTATATTGAGTGCTCTAAATTGCCTCATATGGCGTGTGTGTGTGTGTGTGTGTGACTGAGTGTGTGCCCAGTGATAGATTGCCCCCCTGTCCTGGGTGTATCTGCCCAGCACCCAAACGTTTCCCCCCTGGATGGGCATGGAGGACCCCCCCAACACATATATACACACACACACACACACACACACACGACCATAGGATTAAGTGATTATGTGATAACTGGTAATAAATTGTTACCATATGGCAACAATGCAAAGCCATATCACGTAATTTTTTTTTTTTTAATTCTCAAAAAATTTCCCTAAATAAAAATTTTAAAAATACAACTTAAATGATAGGCGGCACGATGGCTTAGTGGTTAGCACGTTCGCCTCTCAGCGCTAGGGATTCCCGGTTCGAATCCCCATCTGGGTGGAGTTTCCATGTTCTCCCCGTGTCCGCGTGGGTTTCCTCCGGGTTCTCCGGTTTCCTCCCACAGTCCAAAAACATGGATCAAGTTAATTGAATTCTCAAAATTGCCCCATATAGAGTGTGTGTGTGTGAGTGAGTGTGTGCCCAGCGATGGATTGGCGCCCTGTCCTGGGTGTATCTGCCCAGCGCCCGAGACGTTCTCCCCTGGATGGGCATGGGGAACCCCGCCGCGACCCTAATAGAGGATAAAGCGGGAGATAATGAATGAATGAATGAACTTAAATGATCACCTGTGATATCTAAAACCCCCGATATTTAAACTTAAATAAGATTTTAGTAATGACATTCACAATCACACAAAGAAGCATCGGTTTAAGGACTGTTTAACTTCAACTGTTTAACTTCCAGACACCTGATTATCGCGTCAGTCTTTGATCAGAAAACCGCCTTACGTCATGAATCCGGAAAAAGAACCCGTTATTACGCCACATGTCCACTAGAGGGCGCGCAGACATTACTAATGATGCCTGTGTGTAGCGGCATGAGGTTTCGCTTGCTGAGTTCCTGAGGTAATTATTAAAATCTTAAAAACACATCAATTAAATCAAGAATTGCTCTGTTTTAAACCGTACAATTAATGTTTACACCTCGTGTTGTAACAACACAGCGGCCGAAATGATTAAATCTGTATTAATATTGTTTAAGATAAATCTTTACGGTTAACGGCTTCGGCTTATTTGTTTGTGTTAAAAGTTTTACCGCAGAACTGCAAATGTTGGCGCAAAAAAGTCAAAACATTTAAGATTAGGACGATAAAAATACGTATTTAACTGAGTTTCTGACTGAAACGACGACGTTCGTTTTTACAAAAGTGAAATATGAAAGTTAAATATCGTTTTAATTATTAAATAACGGCAGACCGTACAGTCTGCGTCATAGTTCGTTTTTTTAAAACGTTTAAAATCATGAAATTAAACAACTGTATTGCGTAAACATTCCAAATTCAGAAACAATAATATAAAAAATCTACATATATTGGTGAAATTAGCATGTATTAATTGTTTCTTCATTAATCTGAAGAAATTAAATTTACCCGATATAATGATGATGACGTCGAAGATGATCACGTGTTCACCACAGAATTATAAATTATGACAATGTTATATCACAATGTTAATATCTGTGAACTAAAGCATATTTTCTTTAAAAGAACTTTAGCCAGTCTATTAAAAATTCAAAAAAAAATAAATAAAAAAATTCAAACTAATATTTTTTTTTAATTTTAAAATAAAAAGCATCACACAGAATACAATAAATTAATAAAAAATACAACTTAAGTGCTCAGTCATATGCAAAAACCCAGATATTAAAACAACTTAAATTAAATTTTAGTAATGGCAACCACAATAACACAAAGAAGCATCGTTTTAAAAATAGTTTAACCTCCAAACACCTGATTATGGTGTCAGTCTTTGATCAGAAAACCGCCTTACGTCATGAAACAGAGGTATTTTAAAATAAAAAAGCAACAGACAGAATTCTCTTTTCACTCTCATTAAATCCGATTCATTTCCATCTGAATCCGTTTGGAGCCGGGAGGTGGCATTTCGTCTGATTAAGGTCACTGGGATTCTTCCTCTACAACCCGTAATTTTTCAATGACATTATAATCAAAGGGAATAAAATGAAAATCTAAATTGTTGTAGTCGGTTTTAAGGAGATGTGGCTTCGTGTAAACAGCACATTTTGGCTTACACTACGAGCCGGATGTGAAATAAAGTACAGAATACAAATTTCTTTTCACATTTTACAAGATCCTCAGTGGATTTATTTAAAAAGCAGAGTTCACTTACGCACATCTCTCTTTTATACAATTCTGAAAGTCGGACTGCGAACAGAACACTCACCCTTTCTCAGATATTTTATTTTATAGATATAATATTTGTTATTTGTGTGATTAATTTCAGACTATTCCATTTTGTTTTTAGGGGAGAGCAGGACGTGGACGGGTCATTGCGGGTAGGTGTCACCAAAACCACAATTATCATTCACATTATTTCAGATTTTATTGAATATTTTATAACCGGCCTTAATAGAGCTGACAGAATTTTAATTAAAAAATTAGCAGTGAATTGTTTATTCGAAATCCAGTAACACAAATTATGTGTTTGAATTCATAATTTTTTGTTAGTCACGAAATAAAAAGAACGAATCCCCCCCAAAAAAACATGAATATTATAATTATTAGAAATACATTTTAATATTAAATCAGCCTTTTTTTTTGTTTTTAAGACTTAATAATTAAATGTCCTATTAGGAGCTATAACATAAAGAGCTTTAAATGAGGACACACACATACACACACACACACACACATACACGCACGCACACACACACTCCACTCGATTCGAAGCATCTGGAAGATATTCAGGTCCTGAGTTGGTCCATATTCATTTAATTAAAAAAAAAAGTTGCACCGAGCCGCGAGACGTTGCCCTTTATGTAAATAAAAAGAGTAATGAAAAGAGTAATAGGCAGCAGAGGGGGTGGGTCCGCCGGTTCATGTCTATGCATTTGAATATACATATCATGAATATGCATCTTCTAACCCTGAGCATTAGAGCTGTGGTTTGTTGGACGTTTTGTCTCATTAAAATAAGCCCGGCCTCATTTACATAGCACGCTCCTGCGTTAATGGCCGTCGTAACCCCTGATTTATTATTTTCCTCTTTTTTTTTTTTTTTTTTTTTTTTTTTTAAATACTCAAAAACCTCCGTGCATCCCATCCCGTATTTAATTTGAGACGCAGGGAAACTGCACACGACGCAGGTTTACACCTCTACACTTCTGTCCTGTAAAAGATGAATATGTTTAAAATGGGCATCGCGTCCGCGAATATATGACCAACGTAGAAAAGAGACACTGCAAGCCGATGGTCACAAACACTCCGGAGAACGTATTCCTTTGAGAACCTTAAGTCTGATATCACAATGTTTTATACAAATATAAATACTACAAACATAAAAAAAAAAAAATTTGATAATAATAACTAAACTAATGAACCTCTTCTCTCAAGTGTTCGGTTGCAATACACATTAAAGCACCAAGGTTACAACGAGGCTTCTGCTGGGTTACTGTGAGTAGAACATATTTACATGTTGACACAGGTTCCTGTCTGTTATTAATTTGGACGGCGTGTTAAAACCACGTGGAGATCAGAGGAACTTTGTCAGACTTTATTATTTAAAGTAATTTCCCATCGGATTCATTCCGAATTATCAGAGAGGTGATTTATTCGCCGTTCGGTAGCTACATCCCGGTATCCCGTCATCAGCGATCATGTCTTTGGTTAAATGTTTATGGTTTAGAAATCCGGGACATTCTATTAGAAATGCTAGCAATTAAAAACGTCATTCGTAAGTTTAATAAAGAATAAATGGTGGAAGGTTGCAGTGGAAGGAAGTCAGCCCTCGGTGAAGATCCTACAATCAGGTAAGTCTAATCCTGTTCAGAGGTCATTATTATAACACTCATTTAATATTCAAAGACAATTTTAATTAAAGAGCAGTTTTGCGCGTTTCAGTCTGTTCTTCGGCAACGGTGCTGCCGACTGCAGGGTCTACGTGTTTAAGGATCGTTATATAAAAAGCTGTTTTTAATCGAATGCTCTGCAGAAGGTTAATAAATCCCCCAGCGTCCGTCTGCGCACCTTAACGTTTTGTAGTTTAGAGAAACTGTGGACGTGCAATGGGTAACCCGAAAACCCCCGAGGACTCCGGACGTGGCGTGCAAAGCCCCCGGGCCGTTTGTGCCGTCCACCCCGCTGTTGTGTTGTTGTTGTTGTTGTCGTCCAGGCTTTCGCATGTTCCCCCTTTAAGGCCGGGGGATATGGGCAGCTAAAGAATTTGCTCTCCTGTCGCTGTGAATGGGGCCCGGGTCAGAGCTTAGCGAGGGGCCCACTGTTTTGTTCTGTTACACATCAATGGGACGTCAAGCAGGGTTCGGGTTTGACAGGCGGGGGGGATTAGAGCCTCTTAGCAGAATCTATTCGGCCCTCCCCCTTCTTGCCCGACCTGCACGCTTCAACAATGGACTGAAAGAAACACATTCTTAACTCTTTGAGTACTAAGTTGTAATTTGCAGGTGGCACCGGCCCTCGGCTCCGTCTCCACCGGCCGGGCGGAGGCGCATGTACGAAACTCAAGCTAATAATAAAGCCTGTCCCCCACCTCCTACACGGTGCGACCTCCCGACGTTTTGATCTCACTCTGAAACGGAATTGAAACCTTGCCTTCGGACGTTTTATTTATTAATTTATAATTTTATTTCTTTTCAGCGCGCTGATACCGGGAAAAAAAAGGAAAAGTGTTTTAGATTTACATTTAAACAAATAAAACTTGTAGAGGAGGACTCGTGAACCCGGTGCCCTGTCAGTACCCTTTTGCCTGCTGGCCTGGCCACCAGGTGGCACTGCGTATGAGGTCCGAAGCAAATCACGTAAACAAGTTCTATTTTGGCTCTTCGCAGGTGAAGTGCATGCTAGGATGGGATTACCGCTCGAGTGAGAGCGATTACTTTCTTCGGCAGCTTTTCAGAGCCGGAGTGGCGTTTTAAGAATACCGGTGCAGTCTAAATGTTTACTTTGCCTGGTCCGTCCGACGCCACGGCGCGGATGTCCCTAGATTAAAGCGCCACGGCGCCCATTCATCACGAGACGGAGCTGTTCACTAAGATGCGCTAATCCAGGTGATAAAAATGCTTTGACATCGTGACAAATACCGATGAGTTATAACGCACACAGAGCTTTTAGGGAATCGAGGCTCTTCGGTTTTCCTCAGCTCAGAGGTGTCCCAAAAGCTCCCTCGACCAAGCGGAAAGGAGACGGGTCAGCTCGCGGGCCGCCTCATAGCCCCGGGCGGCCGCATAACCCCAGCGCACAGCTGGGAAAGGCCTCAACGCAATGCCTTGCGGTCACGCATGCCGTACCCTCGCAGGTATTTTACGAGCGGTCAAGTGCCTGAGAACCCCCCCCCGGCGTTCCGGGTACCCAACGTGCACGTGGGTCCGGATTGCTTCCGTATGCGCCGTATTGCGGTCTTCACGTCGCAAATCAGTCATAACAAGTTTATTTGTTTTGTTTATCCCCGCCACCGCCCACCGCCCGTCATTCTGCCCCCTTCTGATTGGTGGAGGTTCTGCGGGAGCCTCCGTAAAGTGGCAGGCCTTTTAATGCAGTTCCGCTTTCCTGTCACCATTAACAGAACCCAGATGTGCGAGGGGTTAACAATTCAACCTCTATTTGTTTTGGGTTGTTTTAAATGTTTGCAGCCCCGTTCATGACTCTGCTGCTCGGGGGGGGGGGGGGGGGGGGGGGGGGGGGGGGGGGGGGGGGGGGGTTGTGTGTACCTGAAAGAAGACTTCTAAAGAGGTTTAAAGGTGTCACCGGTAGCGTGGAACTGTGTGATATGCCGGGTAAAAAAATAAATAAATAAAAATTGGGCAGCTATTGAAATCCTGTCTGTTTTACTTGGGACCTGTCCCGGTACCAGCTGGCCCTTAAAGTTCCCCACCAAACCATAAGCCCTTAACACCTGGATGCCCTGATGGGGAGCTGAAACACAATGCCGGAGTTGTTGTAAAATGTTGGTTTATTGGGCTCTAAAAACTTCACAGCTGTCGAACTGACGGCTTTTAATTAAAAACACACAAAGCCCTCTCGAATTTCATGTAGATGGACGAACTCGGGTTTTAAATTTTATAATACGAAGTTGGAGTCACGTTTTGACATATAGATTGCATCGCCCCATTGTAACCGTCGTCCTGATTGGTTGACGGAAGGGGAGCTGGCCATAACATAAAAGTTATAGGAATAACTTGGATTAAATTTGAAGAGGGCATGTTCTCCAACTGTTTCCATGTTCTCCACGTGTCCGCATGGGATTCCTCCGGGTTCTTCGGTTTCCCTCCACAGTGCAAAAACCTGAATTCAAGGGGAATTGGATGCTGTAAATTGGCGCACATTAACATCCATCCATCCACCTTCCGCTTTAACCTGTTTTCAGACTGTGGGAAGAAACCGGGAGAACCTGGAGGAGACCCACACGGACCCGGGGAGAACATGGAAACTCCACCCAGATGGGGATTCGAACCGGGAATCCATTGCGCTGAGAGGAGAACATGCCAACCACTAAGCCACCGTGCCGCCCGCTCATTAACATAATTAAATATAACGAGCTATGTGTTCTACCCCACGTCTTCGTCGGAACGTGTTGTAACATGACCGTACATTATGTGACGGTCAGAGTGTGAACGGAACCCCGTGAGGTTACAGTACGCCGCGTTATTGGCCGGCTTTGCCTTCGAGCCGGTCCTGTACATCGTGGTACGTGCGGGGATGGGGGGGGGGGTCCTGTCCGCGGCCCCGACATCCAACTGTAACCTTCAGAGAATGAAAGAGAAAAGGGCACGGCTCTGCCGAAATGGGAGCCGGCTTTAGCTGCAGCTGCCAGATCCCCTGCCCTCCCGCTGAACCCTGACCCGGGATCGCGTGCGGGTCACCAGCCCTCGCCGGCGTTACAGACGGCACATGACTCGTCTCGTTTCGGAGGCCCTCTGGATCTTTGCCTCACTTTCTTTCGGCCCAGCTGAGAGAAAACGAGAGGGGATCGAGACCGAGGCAGAGGGGAAGGTCCGGGACTCGGCTGGAAATGTCAGCGAGACATTAAACAGAGGAACGCCGGACGTGCTTTTAGCCCAACCTCTCTGTTTTCTTAGCTCGACACCGGCAACCTGGTATTCTCTGTCTTCTGTCGCTAAATTAGTCCAACCATTCCCCGATGTCGGTCACAGACCAGCATTAAACTCAAAAAAAAAAAAAAAAAAAAAAAAAAAGTATTCCCTTCATAACCGGTTTCCTCTTTTTGTATATTATATACGTTTGTATATAGACTATATATTATTAAATTATCAAGCGACCGAAATCACCCGACAGAAAGTAGGTGCTTTCAAGTTTGGGATCGGTTCCACCCCAAAAAGAAAAGAAAAGGCAGCGCAGGTCGGCCACGGGGAAAAAAAAAAAATCCCACGATTTCACCCAGGCCGTACACAAGCGCCCCCGTGTTTATTTTATCGGATGTTTATTTCGTCTCTCAGTCACTCAGGAGGAGGCGCATGTGTACGTTTCTTGCCCCCGCCTCCGTTTCTGCACCCCCCCCCCCCCCCCCCAGTAAAAAGTTTATATCTGTAATCTGTTAAGTCAGATATTTTAAACAACATCTCGCCGTGTTTATAAATACTGCTGGGCCGCCGTAATGAATTTATGACATTGTAGCACTAACCACTAACCCCCCCACGACCCCCCCCCCTCACCCACGCCGGGCCGTGCTATCACTTCAAACATTTCACGGATTTGCGAACAGGCTGAAAATGTTTGGGTTTTGTGAAATGGGGGTGGGGGGGGGGGGGGGTAGGGGGGGGAGCCGGGGGCACAATCTGGAGAGTGAAACTGTCCCGATA
Source organism: Corydoras sp. C115 (assembly GCA_019802505.1). Lineage (NCBI taxonomy): Eukaryota > Metazoa > Chordata > Actinopteri > Siluriformes > Callichthyidae > Corydoras > Corydoras sp. C115. The sequence continues at coordinate 71,238 of JAFMOC010000188.1, read as the reverse complement.
GAAATAACATTAAATAATGAAGCGGCGGGCCCGAACACCTCGGCGGGCAGTAAAACGCAGGGAGGCGGGATCCATCATTTCCGCGGCGCAGAAGGACGCACGCGAAGCCGAAAGTGATAACGGATGGAAGCGATTAAAAAAAAAACGGACCACACTGTTAACCATTATAATCAGAAGACGCGCCGCCCGTTTCTCACTTCATATATCCTGCAGCTGTCTGGCTAACCCCCCCACTCCCCCCCACACGCAAACAGACATATTCGGTTTATTTACGTTCCGCCACGCTGGTAATTTCAATCCATAACAGTGATTATGAATGTAAATAAAGCGGCGTGTCATCGGTCCGAGACTTTCGGCGATGACTGATGGAACATACGAGGAGGGAACGATGGCGCTGTCGGGCCTTTTCGGCGCGAACGATCCAAAAATAATCTGGATTTATTTTTATATCGTTCAATCCGATGATGTCATTGCGAGCGGACTCATGCAATCAAGTTATCCTGATTCAGTCATTATCTTTCAATTAATCCTCGACGGGGGTGGGGGTGGGGGGTGGAGTGTTGCGTTCCCAAGCCCATCCAGGGGAGAACATTTTGGGTTCTGGGCCGATACATCCAGAACAGGGCGCCGGGCGCACACTCTATATGGGGCAATTTAGAACATAAAAATGACCTTGAATCCATGTTTTTGGCCTGTGGGAGGAAACCCATATGGACGAACAGGAATCGAACCCATGCTATGCTGTGCCGCCCGTAATCAAATTAATACCACAAATTAATTAATGTCCTTAGAAAATTTGTATTTCATCCCCTATCAGGCAGCAGTTAAAGCCCACCCTCTTTGTAGGCATGAGCCCACGGACACTCCTGATTGGGTAGTTATCTCTGTGATTGACAGGGGAGATGCTGTGCCCTCTCTCTGCACAAACAATTTAAAGAGTCAACTCCAAAATGACTCTGATTGGACCGGCTCTGTTTATTATGGGTTAATTAGCGTTGTTCCTTTGCACGGCTGACTCTCGCCAGATGTGCGTCTGACGAATCCCAATGACGCCTTCCGCATAACAAACCAGGTAAACGATGCCGCTCGGCGAGGCAGCTGCGGATTTGTAAATGGGGGGGTGAGGGGTAGGGTGGGGTGAGCCTGAATAGCTGACGATGTTGACGACACTCGTTTGTGAATGGAGCGCGTCCACGTGGCGCATCGAAACACTCCGAGGACCCCTCTGTTAACAGCGCCGTGTAAATCGATGAGCGCCGAGTCAATAGGCGTCGTGCTTCCTCGACGGGGACACCATGGGAATTCAAGAGGCCTCGTAAAAAACTTTCTCCTCCACCTGCTTGTTGAAACTTCCGCCGTAAAAAAAAAAAAAAAAAAAAAAGAGTCCGAGGGGTGATGAAGGACAAAACGGTCTTTATTTTTAAAGGCACAATCAAATCAGCCCTCATTACCGGTAAAAGGGACCGGCCTCGCTTGTTCCTTGATATGGACGACGGAGACACAGAGACAGTCAAATTGTAGTGTAGGGTGAGTGAAGGGAGGCGACCGAGGACGGGTGAAGATTGCTCTGGAGAGTAGCCTCGCATTAAGCTTGTCAATGGCGTGTCTGCACACCTAGGAAGGCTGTAATTAAGCTTCCTTCATCCGAGAGTGACTCTCTGTCATATTTAAATTAGGCATGAATGATCTTCAGCCCTCTGATCTGGAAGGATGTACAGCAGAGCAATCCATTATGAGACTGATGTGTGTGTGTGTGAGAGAGAGAGAGAGCGAGCGAGAGACATACACGTTCAAACACATCAGATTCACAACACAACAGACACACAGAATAGAAATACATCGATGGTCTTTTCAATCAAACTAATATTTTACGTTTGGAATCAGTTGTCTGTTTCAGTCAGGCTAAAACTCAATGACTCGTCTGTAGAACCGGAGACGGGGACGGGGGGCGCCACTCGACCACCTAAATATGACGTGTGGACAAAACGTTTAATGGCATTGTCTTCAAATACAGTTTGAAATGTTGTTACAACACAGATCATAAAGCGGGTCGTTCCGCTTCTTAAATCCGATTGGCCGAGCCGATTGTCCGGCCGTGACATCGCTGACAATAACATACAGCGCTGAGCACTTCACATTTGCATCGATGCATGATATACAATACATTTAAATCCTAAAATACAGATTTATATAAAAGGGCTGGGTTTTTTTTTTAAGCTGCGTTCTGTAATTTGGCCACTAGATTTGCTCATTAGAGAAACCGGAATCCTGTTACTCAGCTATCAGTGTTCTAGACTGGATTACGTCACAGAAGAGCAGATTATTAACATTATTGTTTTAATAAACGCATTTCTGAATCAAACCTTGTGTTTTTTATTATAGTGTGTTTTATGTAACTGTTTTATTAAAGCCACTCGAGGTTGTGTATTATTGTGAATAAATCACGTAAAGAGGTGGAACTGTACTGGGTTTTATTCAGAATAATGCCACGCCCCCTCATACCACATTGCTTTATGATAAAAAGTGTCTCAACGTCCACTACATCATCTCCTATTGGTGTCCAGCAAAGGTCCCCCAGCATGGAGGGAATCCAGTTGCCTTGGTAACAATCTTCCATCATGGCGATGTCACCATGTTCATTACTTGCTGCATGGAGATGATCAGCCACGACCCATGTGTGAGACAGGAAATGGATTAAAATTCGGAGTTTGGTTCTTGATAGTTGCAGAGGAACATTCTTAGGTATATGTTTTTAAGAGGCATTTTTTTTAGGAGATCTGGAGACCTCCAGGTCCGTACGAGCTGCCTCCAGCCCCGTCAGCGCTCGGTCCATTCGGGAGAGTTATGAAGTAAAAAGAGCAACTAACAATTCCCTTCCGTCGTCCGTTCGCCAAGCGGAACGTTTCATATCACTTCATATGAGTGTGGCTGGAGAAAAGGGCTACGAGCGAAAGTGGGGGACGACCCCTCGGAGAGGAAAAGAGACAGTGAGAGATCCGTATCTCTCCGGTGCGGCCGCAGAAAATATGCCGCGTTAGGTTTCGGGCCGAGGCACAGTACGTTTTTTGTCCGCGCGGCCGGCAAACAAGTCGGCGGCTGAAGAATTTAGCATGCTCGCTCGCCTTTCAACCTCTGCCCTCTCCCACTAATCTCCCCATATTACCTTCCAGGATAGGCGCACTGTTTTAATATCTGTCACAGCCTTCCTGGATTTTATGAGCACGCTTCCTCCCCTTTCATTTGTCCTCGTTTTTGTTTGACTAGCCTGTCCGACTCTTTTGTATAATTCTTTGTCTGCGTTTGATCGAAGGAATACGAGCGTTTTTTTGGACCTGCGCTGTCTCCCCGCTCCCTCTCTCCCTCGGCATCCTCCTCGTCCGCGGGCCCGAGGCCCATTTGGCGCCGACAGTTGGTGTAAACACTCTGATTACAGCTTGCGCCGCCGATCCGTCCCCGACGCACACCTGCGTTCCATTGGTAACGTGTCGGTCCATCATCACGAAGACGGAGGAGATCTATTAGATCCAATGGGTTCTGGCGGAGGGAGCCATCGATTTCTGCTGTGGTGGTACGAAGGCCGGGGGATCAGCTTCTTACCCACTTAATACATTGTCAACGCTGTCGCCGTGCCAGGAACCTTCCCAAAATGCCTCTCCAGAAGTATGCAGACACCCGAGGTCCTCCCCTCTGTCCAATCCTGGGGCTTTATTGAGATGGATGCCACTTTGCTGCTCTCAAAGATGCCATGCTTCTTAAAAAAATGCTCATCTGTGAAGGGCTTGCCTTGCGCGTTACGCCAATATTTGGCAAACCAGGTCTTCCAGAAATCTCCGGCACATTCAGGGGTGGATCAACATTCTTGGAACCCCAACCTTCCTCCATTTTCTCCTGGATCTTCTGAGTTATGAGGTTCTTAAAAATCAAGTTGTCGTACAGTAACGTTCCTCTTTAAATACGTTCGAATGTCTTCGAGTTAACCAGAACCTCTTTTGGAAATTCAACTAGGACTGGAGGCATGGACCAGGCCCCCAAATTCTGACCCGAACCCACGAACACCCATTCAGCCCCTGAACGGCGTCTGCGTGTTTGTGGCCTGTTGTAAATCCAGGTCTCTGCCTTGTTATTGTGTGTAAAAGCTGAAAAGCCGGCGCTAAACTAATTTGATATGCCCTTGTTAGCGTACGCCTTCAGTCTGAGTGTATGTACCTCGGAAAAGAGGCGCGTTCCACCCCGCGTTCCACCCCTTAAACGGCGCTCTTGTCATTTAGATGTTTGCTTTTATGTCGGGCATTTTATTTTGTTATCATCGGGCGGCGGAAAAAAGGCGGACCCTCCCGTCCGGAAGGCTCAGTCGAATTGAATATTGTATTAAAAGTCAATTCCTTTAAAGAGATTACGCAAATCAAGCGCTCTCGGTTCCCCGCGGACGGCCTCCGCCTTGATGCACCTCTTAATTTACCGTGGTTTACTCTATTCATTTGCCGACACACCGCCGGAGATCTTTGATGCCGCGCCGCTTGCTTATGCTTTTTCCGCCGCATTGTTACGGCATTTTCGCTCGTTCTTTCGCCTCTCCGCCGTCAGACCCTGAAAGCAATTATCCCCTTGACATTTAATGCGCTCGAAGGTGAATTTTATTTTGCCGCGACGGAGCAAAAACCTCAAACACGACCATCACTCAGACTGTACTCCGACTATACCCAGGGCGGGGAGTGTCCCCCCCCCCCTCCTCGGCGGGCGTATTAATAGCGTCCTTAACGACAAAACCTCATGTGAAATTTGCGCGGCAACTTCTTCTAAGGTCAGCCGAAGAGCTGTGAGGCTGAGAACCTGAGTCTGGGCCATCGGGGCCGAGACCCCGGGTTGCCCGGTTACGTTATAGCACACATGTCTCTCATTTACTCCAGAGGTCTGGAACTAGTGTTCGGGAGTTTATTTGTTATTCAATGGTTGGGGTGCTGGATGGATGACCTAAAAGTCCAAGTTCAAGTTCAATAGTACATCGTCACAAAGCAGCTTTACAGAGTTAACCCCCAAAGAGCAATCCAAAGCGACAGTGGCAAGAAAAAACTCCCTGTTACATTGTCATTTTAAGTAAGAAACCTTGTGAGGACCAAGGCTCAGTGGGGGACTCATGCTCCTTGAGCGGCCGTCCAGCATAAACAGTCCTGGAGTGTGTCCACATCCTCATAGACCTCTGGAAACTGGACATTGATTGAGTCCCATTGGCTGGGATAATATAGTCCATGATGTTGTTTATGGCTGTAAAGGGTGTGGTTCAAATTCCAGGTCCACTGAAGTTACCAGTGTGGCTCCTTGAGCAAGACCCTTAACCCTCATTGCTCCAGGGATGTTGTGATGAACCCTGTGCTCACCTTGTAAGTCGCTTTGGATAAAGGCGTCCAATAAATGACCAAATGGAAATGTAAATACAATGCAAAACCGTCCATATTGGCCATCACGTCTATACCTCCAAAGTTAAGGGTACAGAGTTTTGTAGGGGTGTGGTAGCTAGAGGTTATGGTGTTGGGTCGTCACTCAGAAGATTGTGGGTCTACTCATGTGGTTCCTTGAGCAAGTCCCTTATCCCTTCCCGCTTCAGGGGGCTGTATTATGGCTAACCCTGTGTTATGACGCCAACCGTCACGTTGGAGCACTTGTAAGTCGCTTAGGATAATAGCTTCTGCGAAATGACTTTGTGTCATGTTATCTACGATGATCTGAACCATCCCGAAGCCTCGTGAGAGAGTGCAGATTCGTAAAAAACAAGCCCCAGATTGATTTCCTTCCCCTTGTGCATCCGGTGCAATGGATGATTTCCCTTCTGATGGCGGGGGAAACGCTCCAAACTGTACATGTGAGCTGTCGCGGTTCGGAAACGTTTGGGACAGCGTGCACTGTTCTGCATCAACAGTTAGGTAAGATTCAACGTGGCATCCGCGGCGGAGTGAAGCCTGACTGAGTGAACGGGCCGTGCAGCGTTTATAGTAAGCAGCTTTTAGGGAGAATCGTTTTGGCCTTTTATGGACATTCTCTATCCTGTACAAATATTCACTAATGCCATGGCATCTCCTTTCCTCTCCTTTATTATTTCTCTCTCTCTTGTCCTCGTTTTCTCTCTCTCTCTCTCTCTCTCTCTCTCTCTCTCTCTCTCTCTCTGACAGAGAGGTATACGTGAGGGCTGACAGTGTCAGGACAGTCTGCTCAGCCGTCATCCTCCTGCGATTCATCCACTTGAAGTCTCTCTTAAAAATGCCTTTTGAAGTGTATACGCACTTGTGTGTTTTTTTTTCGTTTTTTTTAATTCTCCGACACGTCCTCCAGTTTCCTTTGTTTCACCCGAGAAGCCTGTTTGGGTCATCGGACTCCATGCTGTAACCCTCTCAGGAGATGTACTGTAGGTAGAACCAAAGGTGGACCAATGGCCTTTTGGAAGCAATACCAAGTACCATCAACCTACCCGTGTTTGGATTTAAGTATTATTATCTTCTACTTAATCCCCAGGGTCACGGGTTGGTGTCCATCCAGAGGAGAACGTTTTGGGTGCTGGGCAGATACACCCAGGATAGGGCGCCGATCTATCGCTGGGCACACACACACTATATGGGGCAAATTAGAGCATCAAATTGAGCTTAAGTCCACGTTTTTAGACTGGGAGAGGAAACCCACATGGACAGGGGAGAACATGGAAGCTCCACCCAGATTGGGATTCGATGGATCCCCAGAGGTGAACGTACTGACCGCTATGCCACCGTGCCGCCCAACGGAGGACCGTTTGCATGATGTCACGAGAGCCGCCTGGCTGTCTTTCAGTTGCCAGTCCGTGTGGCTGCCCTCAGAAGGAGTTTTAGATTAGACCGTTAATCCCTCGCAAACTTGGACCTCGGCACTTTCTCAATGGGATTTAGTTGGAAACCTCAAAGTTTCGGCGCAAGGATTTTTTTGCGCAGTTGCAAAACCCCAGACGCAGATCGGTACACAACACTCGGATGTATGCTGGTAGCCTTTGCACAGGTCTGCCTAAGTCTATGTGGTTTTGATTAGACACACCCAGCGAGGCCCCCGCTTGGCCACTTCATCCACACAGGAATTTCTCAGTTTCAGTGGGGCCTCTGAGAAAAATCTTAGCACAAACAAACAAAATATCAGCTTACCCCGCCTTGTCGTTTGCGTCTGTGATCTGGGGATGCTCGGGCCAGGCACTGTTTATTGTTTCAACGTAAACTCCACTGTTGCCATCACTCTCGACCTAATTCGATTTTACCTTCTCTGGGTTTTTTTTTTCTTTTCCCTCCTTCTTTATTTTTAAAAACCTTTCTCAAACACGACGTGTCATCCAGAGGCAAAAAAAAAAAAAAAAAAAACCCAGCACACAATATGCGTTAAGAGCGCCGAGGAATTTCGGAGGTGATTATTTTCAGATTTTCAGATCAGTAGTGAAAGCCAGCGTTTGGGAGCGCGGGGACGGAGTTGCCGTTGCCACGCTGCGACGGAAACGGGGGACGTCGGCACTTAAAAAACAAACTGTCAACTTCGCGAGCTTAAATTTCAGGAAGCAGGCTTTCCAACGGCTCTGAACCTAAAAGGCGCGCGCCGAGCCCCGTCCCGCTAAACGTGGGAGGCGGGTGTAGTTCACCTCTGGGGAGGACTCGGGCACCTGAGGGAGGTGCGATTTTCCACAACTGAGCGGGCACCTACCAAGCTTCTCCGGCATTGCCAACAGGCTGTTCAAGCGCCTGTTCTGTCATACCTGAGGGGGCTGTCACCTTTTTCCGAGGGGTATGCCACGCACCTCTGTTATTCTGCCTCTGCCGGGCGGGGGAAATGTCACCATTGGGAACCCCTCCGGTTCCCTTATAAAGACCCCTTCGTCAGATTGTAGAAGGAGCTCATGGCATCTCCTGACTGATGACGGGATGCTCTTGATTGTCAGGGGAGGTTTTATGATCTCATTTGTTGTGTTGCCTTTCATCACTTTTCCAGCCCACATACACAACTCCCTCAACTGATACGGCAAAGCACTAGAAAGGAGCCTCCAGAGAACCTCCTCTTCTACTTTGTACCACCTTTTTTTTTTTTTTTTTTTCTTTTTTTAATCTAAACGAGTTGCCTTGAAAACTCCTTTTCATAACTTTCTTCAGTCTCAAGGTCCTGAAGGCAGCTTTCCCAGAGCTGCACTCTATACAAACATGCCCCACTATATCATTGTCTGTATGTTTATTTTCTTTACTCCATTTCGGAATATTTACAAGTTACGGCCTTTGTGACCTCACCCTCTCACCCGTAAAGTCCTCTTATGGTATTGTTTACACACGCCGTGGCACGGTGATTTCTTTTTCGCCTTACATGGAGACAAAGAGGAGCTGGGTGCCACAAGCAGGGTGTAGTCAAGGGCCCAGGTTCAAGCCTTGGGATGTTTCGGAACGCCTGTCGCCGCTCACGACCCGCCCATGTTTAGAACCAAAGGGGACGGAAAACAGGTAAAACAAAGGCATGGAAACCCAAGACTCGTCGCGGCACTTGATCTTGGTACTTCAAAGCGATCCGGTCGTCGGCCGGCGGGCATCGCGGGGACGGTTCTCTCCTCCACGGCCCATCTCATCCTACTCACCCCACGCCCTCCAGAGCGCACACCCTGAGAAAGTGCTGGGTGGAAGGCGAGAGGACAGAAAATGGATCCCTCTTTTCACTCAGCGGCGTCTCCCCTCCCTTCCCCGTGCCCCTCGAGCGCCGGGCCCCCCCGCACGCCCCCCCCCCCCCCTCCGGAGTGCTCACGGGAGAATGTTTGGAGGCCCTGTTCATATTTTGTTTGCACAATGCATTCCTGAAGGCTCTTTATTTATGTCAATCTTTCTTTTGATCAGACTCCGGTTACCCCACTTTGTTCCTGAGAGTGAAAGAAGCCACCTGCGCGGCCGGGCAGCGGCCAGGGGCCTGGAATTCTTGGGAAAGTTTACCGGCAATTAATATGGCAAAATTATTTTTTCACATGGTAAACTACTTATGTAAGGCGATCCCCTCCACTACCTGACTCCCTGACATCTGGGTTGGATATTTTAGACAGATGGCTCTACCTGCTTTAAGGCCGGGAGTGTTTTTTTTTTTCTTCTCTGGCCTTTGCCTCCTCAGGTTTTTTTTTCCCTTTTCTTTCTTTGCTTTGCTTGTTTTCTGGGTGAGAGGTGCAGATGATGTTCAGGGGGGTACCGGTACGGCCTGTCTGCAGTGACGGGGCCTCGTAGTTTCTATGCCAATAGATCCTCATCCCTTATAAACAAAGCATTGGAGTTACATTGGGGCACATACTGTTTATTTTATATATATATATATATATATATATATATATATATATATATATATATATATATATATAATTTAAAAAATTTTTTTTTTTATAGAAATTCTAACCTCCATCCCAAAGTTGATTAACCTTCCTAATCAAGGAACGTCTTTCCCTCTGGTCTATCTGTTCAGGCGTTTCCGTGGGTGATTATCTCCACTTTGAGCACACTTTTAAATAGCTCAGCCTGGTTCCGGAGCCGACCGAGAGCCCGCCTCGCTATCAGTGTCTGGGCTGAGACGCGAGCCGAGGACGCGTTCACATCCATCCGCATTTCTTCTCCTTCCCTTCCGTCCCTCTGCTATCCCGAAAACCCCCCCAGGAGCGTCGGACTCACGAGCGCTCCATATCCAAATAATTAATCCGAAGCAATTACTCACCGCCTTCATCCATCTCTCAGCCTGCTAACAAAACATTTCTACATATGTCCTCATCTGTTAACTTTAATTATGCCTAGCTACAATTTATCAGTCGCGCGTTAATGAAATAGGCTTTTTCCTCTTTGGGTTCTTTTTTTTTTTTTTTTTTTTTTTTTTGAACCAGACTAAAATAATAAAGACGAAATCCCAGCAGTGTGGGACTCTGACGGCGAGAGACTTGTGAGAAATTGCATTTTCCCTTCTGCCGGCTTTCGTCTAATCAGCCCCGCTGACTTACCTCGGCAAACCGTCTTTTCGGGCGCGTGCGCGCGAGGAAAACAAGTCCGTAACTTCTTTTTGTTTTTCTTTTTTTTTTCTGCCCGCTATTCAAAGGAACCATTTAACAAATGCTCTCTGTTTCTTCACCTGGAACATGAAGATAATGCGGGCGGCTGAATGTCGTTTTTTTTAATTCTCCGTACTGTACACAATGGGCCGCTCACGCATCGGAGCGCGTGTTGTTCCAGATGATTCGGTGTTTAGATGATTCCCTTATTGTTCCCGCCGGCTGACGAACCGTCGGCCGTCGGAGAGGAAAGTTGGTCGTCGCCACCTGTCAGTGCGGCGCATGTAGCCTCGCTTGTCTTTTGTGCACCTTCTGAAGCAGCCGTACGTTCGCGGCACTCGTGGCGCATCCTGTTTGTTGTTCCACTCGTACGTTTTGACGCAAGTGAAGGCTGTGAAAACTGCGACAAGGCTACGTACGAAACACGAGAAATGCAAGACTAGTGTATACGGATGTTCGGGATGGCAGCTCGTGTATGAGGTGGCTCCATCCTCACTCCGTGGAAGGGCAGCCTGGGAGCAATTTGGCGGTGTAAATTGTTGCCACACATGGGGCTGGTGGCTGGCAGGGTCATAAGCCCCCCATGTCACACCCTGTCATTTCAAATTAAGTTATGCAAAGTGAGGTGGCCACTTAATTTCCTTGTAAGTCGCACTGCAGGGCCCCTGGGGCATAATGAGCAGGAAGTTATAATTGGGCCGAGCTGTTGATTGTGATAATTGGTACTGTCTGCGCGAGGTAGCCGGATCCTTTCGGACGAGCCTGTTACCCGGGCCTGACAGCAGAATGCGGAACCGAGGCCATGGGGAGACTCGAAAGGGGGGGGGGTGGGTAGGTCAGGTGGGGGTGTCGCTGGGATTTGCATAGAAGCTAACAGTGGGAGATTGGGAGTCGCCCCCCCCCCGACAATGCCCCGCGTCCTTTCTTCCTGACCCACTGAACACCCCCCGTCCACTTGTTGACCCTAATTCCCCGCTTTGTCTGGAAGGAAACTCGACACGTCCTCTCGTCTTTGTTCCAGGACGAGAGCTGGGAAGGGGTCATTGTGCCGGTCGGGACCTTTGGGGGGGTCCATGGGGTGGACATAACCGATCACTCTCATGGGGCTTGAGCTCCAACGTCAATCTTCCCTTCTGGTCCCATCCTAACCCTTTTTTCCGTTGGTCATGGCACCGTCCTAGTACGTCGAGTTTTGGACGCATCCCAACGCCTTGGTCCAAAACTCCTGACCTGCGCCAATGAGCGACGATGCCGTGGAAGTTGGACGGAACGGCTGCGCGTTTCCTCCGCCTCCTCCGCAGCGTTTGCAGAAAAACACTGGAACCCTCATTACTTGCACAGAGCGGCAAACATTGTTAATCATCCTAGGTCATTAAATTTCAAAGCCAAGGGGACGGCGTGTTTACGAAACTTCTGAGATCACATGGCGTGGCTGCTGCGCCGTTCCAGGCGAGCCTCTAATGTGATAAACACTAATTCGATCGGAACAAAATTGCGGAGTTTTAAATATTTGCCGTTCCTGTCGACGGAACGCGATTAATCCGCGGGACAATATTAAACGCCCTGCTGTTTGAGGTACGGCGAACGGCGTTTGCCGTCATCTGTTGTTTGATGTCTGACTGGCTCATTATTCGTTTTGATGTTTGCCGCGAAGTCCGAAGACGGAAGCGCATTCCCTGGTGTTGCCAAGTCGTTCCAACAGGGATTTGGGTGGGTGGGTGGGGGTATCAATGAGTTGGATGCTGGTGGAGGCAAGTGAATAATAATGGCACACAGATGACCAATGAGAATCGATTACGCGCACCTGGCAACCCACAGACAACAGCAATTCCCCCGCCGAGGTTATCGCCCGGACAAACCGTACCGTGGTGAACGGAGGGATGGGCGTGAAACTGTTCCCAGATCATCGGCGTGGTTTTCCGTGAGCGGCCAGGCAAACGCACCCTGACCGCTGTAATCTCGCAAGGACGCCAGGCGTTAATACGTGTATGATTGCCGCATATTAAGGCCTTGTTTTCTTGTTTAACCCTCCTGCATAATGCGTTTTTGAACCGTCCCTCTTGCAATTTGGCATGAAGTACACTCTCAGCGCTCTAATTGCCAGCTCTCGTCAGCTTTCTCCCTTTCAAAATGCGGTTTCGCAGCGGCTAACGAAGCACGGCTACAAAGGCAGAGCGGCGGCAGGGTTAACGTGTCTCGGCGTACTCCCTGGAAGCGGGATTTTTGGGGTTTAGACACCCACTGAGCCAGAATAATGAGTATATGTTTCTAATCTGGGCCCTAGGAGATTGCAGCTCCCTTGTCTTTTTCGCACTGGTGGAAATCACCAGGCTTCCCTTCTCTCTCTCTCTCGCTCTCTCTCTCTCGCTCTCTTGCTCTCTCTCTCTCGCACTCTCTGTTTTTTTTTTTTTAACGGGCTAATTTAAAGCTGTCTTTGATGCGTCCTCTGTGGAGCTTCTATTTCAAATATCCAAATTCACGGATTAGTGGGGTTTTGTGCCATAAACCCCATTTTATCCTGTTTTCTCCTCCTTTATTTGGCCGTCTCGCTGACATTAGAACCTGCAAAAACACTGACAGGCGGGTTTATTTATTTATTTTTTTATATATTTTTGTTTTTCGCCTGTATGGCGGGGATTGTTAGCGGAGGCCGTCTGACTCGGCGAGACCCTCGGACGGCAATTTAGGGCCCGGATCTTGTTTTAAGATTCATTAGGGGGAATAATGTGATATAATAAGGACTGAAGTATATTCTCTTGCCGTTCCGCCAAATCCCTCTGTCGGGCACCGTACTGTCACTTCTAAGTCGGGGGGAGTGGGGGGGATGAAAGAGGGGCTACTATGAGATGAGGAGACACTTTCAACAGCAGCACGTCATCTATTAACTTCAACTTAATGACTTTTAGGATCCCTCCGGCGTGTACGGGGACGTCGCCAGGCGCCCGTGTCCTTCGGCGTCTCCATTGTATTAAATAAAAGATGCAAACAAACCGAAATCTCTTTTATTATTTAACATCAACATCGAGACTGCGCAGGCGAAAGCGCGAAAGGAGGCGAGGAAGGGTCACGCGATTAAAACAAACCGCACTCATCCTTGCCCCCAACCCCCCCCCCCCCCCCTTCGTCACCCGCGTCCATTCACCGACCATTCACCGTCGGAGGCTCCGTAATTTGTGCTCTCTGAAAGTGGACCTGACCTCAACCTCGCCTCTGGCTTTATGGAATTCCATACATGGCGAGTCCACGGTCCTCCTTGACCTCGCGCCACCGCGCCTCCATTAGCCGCGACGCTGGGAAACGGGAGTGAATTGGGCGGGGTCAGAATGTCCTCCATGGTTAAATGAGTAGATGGAGCCTGCGGGCTTTTTCGCAGTTTGTCAACAATATGGCCATTCTCCTCACACAAAAGGGCCAATCATACACCTGTAAATTCGGCGTATGAGAGAGATTAGTCTGCTCAGTGACCACACACAGAATGGAACACGCCAGAGCGCCTTTCGGTTCTTTTGGCGTCGGAGAATCACAACGCCGTTTGAGGTCTGTATTGATTTTGGAATGGAGCGACCCGATGGTGTGACGACCGATTGGGTTCTGCTTCAGGAAAACGTTTGCTTGTAAAATAGAGCTTTATGAATTCAGTCCCATTGTCAATGATGTAAGGAATCAATTCTGGACAGGTGTCCACCTTGTGGGAACCATTTAGGGTGTAGGGGTGAACATACTGTGGAAGAATCGTGGAAGTCCCAACGGTATCAAACATCTTTGGGATGAACAAAAGTGAAGTTGGTGACCAAAGTCACCAATGTTTTGTATTTTTTTGTTGTTAAATAGACAAAATCTACCAGAGAAATCCCAAAAATCTTGTAGAACGCCTTACAGAGCCTTACATCTCTGTGTAGAGATGTTTAGGATGGAACCACTGGAGAGAAGGTCCAGGAGAAGGCCATAGAGGAGGTGAATGGATGGTGGAGGATGAGTCAGGGTGAGGTGGCCTTCAAGTTGCATGTTCTTAGGTTCTAGACCAACGCCATCAGACCCCATTGTGCTGGAACACAATGGAACCGGGTCCTCTAAAGTCTACTCTGACTTCTCCGAAGCACGGCGTCAAACTTTTAAGTTGGCCTTCAGCCCAGATGCCGAACTTTTTCAAAGTCCTACTTTCTGTGTCACGTCGCTTCAGATGGAGCACTGGCGCAGGCTTTGGAATGTCAGTGGTTGGAAATCCAAGGTGATCTGGCCTGATTGATCAAGGCCCTCTCTTTGGCGGCGTACAGGTAGATCTTCTGTACCTGCCAGGCCGTGTCACATGGGCATGATAGGCTGACAGGTGAGATCAGGGCGAGTTTTAAGAATTCTCCAAGGTTGGCTGGCATTAGGATGACAGGTTACACGGCGCGAGGGAACGAGTCCGGATCGTCCTCTATCTCCAGACGGCGGAGGTGCCGGAGAAGCGGCGGCGGTGCCGTCCTCGGCGTCGCACAAGCCCGGCTCCCCGCCTTCCGCCGCTTATTTAATCGGGTTCCACCTTCTCCCATAGGGTTCCTTGTTTTCTATTAGCCATCTCTGCGGTGTGTGTTTGCTGTTGATTTGCTTTCAGGATTAATTTTAGAGGCAGAGGGGGGAAAAAGGGAGGGGGGAAAAAAGGGAGAGAAAAAAATCTGTCATGTGAGTTGACAGGCAGTGATTAAGGTTTTAACTGATCATCCTCTCCCTGACAGCTAACCAGCTATTATCTTAAAAAGAATCAAACGAATGTTCAAAGCCCTTGCCGGGCATGGAACATGAAAGGAGATGTCAGCCCCTGGCAGCTGACAAGCCAGGGGAGAACTAGAGAGTACACGGGGAAGACAGAGAGAGCGAGGGAGGGAGGGTAAAAAGACTGGGAAGAGAGAGAGAGAGAGAGAGGCAAACATAAAGAAAAGACAGAAGACGGCAGAGGAAAAGGGAAGAGCTCTTCATTTTACTGCTGGGACTCTCAACAAACTGATCTCAGGGTCCAGATGCTGATGGGCTACAACAGCAGCACACAAGAGATCTCTCTGTTTGTTTGTGTGGGAACCGGGATGAAGGAGGAGGGGCAAAAAGGGGCAACAAAAGGAGATGATAAAAGGTCATAGCACTGCATCTGCTCCTCTGTACAGCAGCACTTTTTGTGTCTGCGAGTGAGTGAGAGAGAGAGAGAGAGTCCAGTGATAATCCAGTTCTCTTTATTTATTCGGGAGTTCTGCGGCGTTACAACAGCGGCAAAAAAGAACAACAAAAAAAAAAACGTCCCTGGTAATTATTTTGTGTGGACCAATCAGGGACCATCCTCCCTGACAAGGGTATGAAGGGTGTGGGCAGGGTATGAAATGGGGTATGTATATATGAAAAACATTGGACAGGGTAAGAAATGGGGTATGTACATATACAAACCTTTTGAGTAGGGTGGGCAGGTATTAAATGTGGTATGTACATATATATATAAAATTCTTTGAGAAGGGTATTAAACTGGGTGTGTATATATACAAGTATATTGGCAGGGTATTAAGCGGGGTACGTACCAATCTGTGGGCAGGGTGTTAAATGGAGTATGTGTGTGTATATATATGTATATATATAAATTTTATATATATATATATATATATATATATATATATATATATATATATATATATATATATAATGTATATAATTTTTAAGTAGTTATTAAGCGAGATGTGTATATATACAACTATATTGGCTGGGTATAAAGCGAATATATATATATATATATATATGAATATATATATATATATATATATATATATATATATATATATATATATATATATATATATATATATATGGACAGGAATGCAAACGATCAGCTTCTCGGGATGATTATGACATCATAATAAAAGGGCAGAACCCTCTGAAGAGTACTCAGTCAAGAGGGCTTGAGGGCAAGAGGTCGACAGTGAGCCGGCCGAGGTTTAACGAGGTTTAACCCGCGCCTCCAGCTGGTGCTGCGTTGTTACCGGACGCCGCCGTTTAATCGCTGATGTTGAACGCGTCGATCGATTAACAGCAAGCGGACGATAACAAACCCCCCCCATCGGACGCGACTTTTTCTCCTTGGATCCTCCTTTTTTGGAGTTTATTGTGTCCTGTTTAAAACCCAGGCCAAGTTGGAGATGCGTACTAATGAATCTCTCACTTAACTGACACAGTTGTGTGAAGTTTTCTCCTCCATTTTTAGAAGTGGCTAATGATGTGCCGGGAGTCGCGGCGCCGAACCTGAGGGAAATGAACCCTCATGGAAAGCAACGGTCCACTGATACCTTTGCAATTTACACGGGGAATTATAAAGAGACCGGCGTGCTATTTGCACGAGGGAGTAATCTTGAAGGCATTAAATATGGAAAATAGATCATTAGAAGTTTCCGAAAGAGGACGCGAAGTGTTGGAGTGGTGACCTTTCGCTTGTTCCTCAGTCTCACTTTTTTTCCCCGTAAATTCGCTCTTGCGAGGCGCCGCCTCGACCTCACGCGGGGATCGACCTCGGCTGATGTTTCTGACCGCCATGCTGTAAAAAGAGACACTGGTACTCTAACGGGGTCTTTAGCTTGCGTGTCACATGATTCAGACGGATGCTTTGATGTTGGGCGTGATGCCATGCACCACCACCACCACCATTGTGGTCATCACGGCAATTGAAGTCCTCCGACGATGTTGTCGTGATCGCTGAAGGATGCTACATCGTTAGTGAAGCACAATGTACACTCAATATTGGCGACCCAGCGTCCTTTTGTCTCCATTTAACCTTAACTGCACGTGCTCCGTCGTCCCCGCCTCGTTGACTTCGTCCCATTTGTTGCTTTGAACCCATCAGATTGGTTTTCTTTATATATAACCTGTTTAATCTCGCCGGAACATCGGGACATAGTGGCCCGTTCCCCTGGCGACGAGCTTTTAATGTTTTTTCGGCGCCTAGAGAGCCCACACTGCCCCAACACCCCGGATGCTGAGATTAAAGGCTAATAACGGAGGGACCGACGCCCATTTAGATGCCCGAGAGTAACGGTATCCGAGAGCCGGTGACCCAGTTATCCAACAAACAACCCCGAATCGGATTCGTCATCCAGGGGGCGGGGTTAAAGGTACACTAGGTTACAGTCGTACTCTAGGTTTGGGGTTGTTTGTTGGATAACTGGGTCACCGGCTCTCGGATACCGGGACTCTCGGGCATCTAAATGGGCGTCAGTCCCTCCATTATTAGCCTTTAATCTCAGCATCCGGGGTGTTGGGGCAGTGTGGGCTCTCTAGGCGCCGAAAATGATTAAAAGCTCGTCCCCTGAACGAGTTAAAGGTACACTAGGTTACAGTCGTACCCTTGGTCTAAGAGTGTCGAGTGTCGATCTGTGGCACCCCACTGTAGGCGTAGTGCTCTACCTCTAGGGTTAAAATAAGGTCCGAACCAAAATGCCGTCAATCTACGACCCATTTATACCACCTTAAAGCCAATTTTCCGCCATTCCTAATTAAAACCCGTTATTTATTTATATATTTTTTTGTTTTCTGAATGCTGGATCCGAACGCGCCGCCGTTTGCCACTTAATTATAATTATTATACCGCGCGGTGGAAACGAGCGGGACACAAATAATGTGGCATAATCAGGTTTTCTGCGGCGCCGTCAGATCGCCTGACCGCGCCGCACCACAGGGCTTATTTGATCACCCTGCGCGAGAGCTGATTGGCCACATTAGCCCGAGCCCTATCTGGGCTCGAATCGCTCATCTCCTCTATTTGCATTTTAATTGCATCAGTGTTTGGTCCAATTTTAATTTTGACATGTCTTGGCGCATGTCATGCTTTTGAACAAACACCACCGGTATTCGTATGCGGCGGGCCGGCGCGGATGATGCATTGCATATTGTCACTAATGCCACGCACTTAGAGGGACGGCGGGGACGCCCGGCGCATGTTAATGACACCTGATAAGATCTCGTCTTTTAAAGTGGTTTCAACGGAACGCGGTGCATTTTTTGTTGTTGGGGATTGAAACAAATTATGAAGAACTCGAACGCTGGGGCAGTTAGGCTATGGTACGTTCTTCCAGCTCCTTTATTTACCGAGGGCCCTTTAACAGGGTTCCCTGCGCCGCCTCCTACAAGTTCCCGTGCCTTGTGAGGACGAGGGACTATCCTACACACGTTATAGATATAAATTATACTCCGGCTTAATCCCCGGAAGGGAAACTCTACCTCCTCATTCAGCTCCATCATACCGTAATGGAGGTCTGATTTGAGAGTCAGACGTTCTGCCTGTCAGGACGCCGGTGATATAGGGCCGTCAGGCGGGACAAGAACTTAAGGAACGGCTCCCGTCGTAACTCAGGGGCGATGCGATCAAACGCTATATGCCGTAAATCTGGCGTTCTTTACGATATTCTTCAGTGTCTCAGCCTGTCCCGGCATGCCCACCAGACCTGCAGTCTGAGAAGAACTGGGGCATCCCATCCTCCTAGAACCCTTGACTTCCTGACATATCCTTGGGGTATGGTCGGCGTTGGAAACCCTATAGGCTTGTATAGCATTCATTTTAATTGGGCAAATCAGGTCGTTGGCTGGAATCGCTCGTGTCATTTTAAATTTTTAATAGCTAGGACGACCCAAGGACACAGACCGACGGGCGCCAATAGCGGCGACCTCGGAAGGGCGGCGAGTCGTTTTATCCGTCATACGGACATGAAGGGGTTCTGCTTGAGGATCAAGGCAAAAATAACGGATCTACCACGGGCCACAGGTGTTGGCACCCTTCGTACGTCATCCGGGTATTTAACAACTTAATAATTTAATAACATTTACATAACATTTGGTCATTTATTGGACGCTTTTATCCAAAGCGACCTACAAGGTGAGCACAGGGTTCATCACAACATCCCTGGAGCAATGAGGGTTAAGGGTCTTGCTCATGAACCCACATTGGTAACTTCAGAGGACCTGGGATTTGAACCCCCAAGCTTCAGATTGATAGCCCAACGCCCTGACCACTGAGCTACCACGCCCTAATAACGCGCAAGAACGTGATATACTCTCGAGCGTACGTTCGATTGATGACGAATGCCCGAATTTCCTAACCTCCTCGTATACATTCCTTCCCCCCCACCCTCCCTAGTTCTCCAGGCCCAGGGTTCTTCTTGCCACGGCAACCCCTCAGATGCCATTAAAAGTCGGTTCCGAATGGAAAGTCTGCACCAAATGAAAGCGACCGCCCGCGCCTCCAAACCCTGAAATGAATTGCTTCGCAGTTGAGCGCATGATCTCTCCTTTAAGGAGCTCGCCACGCTGTAATCAATCAGAAGCCGAATTGCCGTCCCACGGCGGGCCGATGACGTTCCGAAGACCACGCGGGTTTCGTTTTGTTTTTTTCTCGAGTTGGAATCGCACCCGCTGGCATGCTCTCAGACCACGTTGCCCCGACCTGCTCGCCCTCCTTCCAGATGCGAGCATGTGTTCCCAATTCGCGTGGTGCAACAGGCGGGATTCCCATCGGCGCGGGCGATGATCCGTCTTTCGGCTGACACACCTTCTGTTTATTTGGCTAAATTAAACCGGCGCTGGAACTTTAACCCAAAATAATTCCCGGGCCGCCCCCCCGAGTCCCCCGCCCTGCGTGTTGTTATTGTTTTCAAGCCCTAATCCGATCCAGATGACTAATATCAGATACAATCCGTCGTAATGGCCGTGTTTACGCAGCGTTGTGTTTCCAGGCATTTGTTTCCCATTAGATTGTTTAACGGTTTTAATCGAATTAAACGCGTGATCTCAGCGTGCGGTGACGCGCCGCGGAAAAGCCAGGCAAGCCGGGTCCGTGCGCGGAACCCCACGGAACCCCACCTGACACCCGACACCTGCGCGGTCAGCGCGAGGAGCCGCGTTTCGTACACGCCGTTTATTTCGATGGAGGCGGGTATCGAATATTCGTGGTTGGATTCGGGGGGGGACACCGGCGGAGCGCGAGGTCAGCTTTCAAACGGGATCGGAGTTCAAAGGCAGGGCTTGAAACGCAGTGTGTGTGTGTGTGTGTGTGTGTGTGTGTGTGTGTGTGCAGAAAGAAAAATCTATCAGATTTGCGTTTAGATTTCCAGCCTGGGGTGGCACGGTGGCTTAGTGGTTGGCATGTTCTCCTCTCAGCGCTAGAGGTTCGAATCCCAATCTGGGTGGAGTTTCCATGTTCAAAAACATGGCTCAAGGTCAATTGAATTGTCCAAATTGCCCCATATAGAGTGTGTGTGTGTGAGTGTGTGCCCAGCGATAGATCGGCGTCCTGTCCTGGGTGTATCTGCCCAGCACCCGAGACATTCTCCCCTGGATGGGCATGGGGAACCAGGGGAAACTCGGTGAAACTTACCGAAAGGAAAACATCAAAGGCACTAATTGGGATGTTGATTGTAGCGACGTCTTTTAGATGCGTCCTGCGGAAAGAAACGGCCAATTTTCGACCTAGTAAGATGAAGCCGGACTCGCAGAGTGATCGCAAATCTAGATTATCCTGACCATTGACGTGACCGCTTATAGACACCCCATCGCCTGGCCACGCCCACTTTCGACCTCGTTCACTGTATCGCTTTGATCTCCGTCGACACTGCGTCTCCCACGGCCACACTGTGTTCACCTCGCAAATTCTATTCTTTATTTTTATTTCGTCTCTCGAAGGTGTAATAACTGTCCTGCGTACAGTAATTCCATGTCACGCCCATATATGGCACTCTGCGTCTAAATAATATTAAAAGAGTAATATAACGCTACGACATTAGAGCTACAGGTATCAGTGTAACAGTGATTTATGTTTATGTTCTCGGGGGAACCAGGGCTCTCTGCACGGCTCTCTGTATGTACCGAGCGTATGGAATAGTGAGGTTTCTTAAGTGTTTAAGAGGTGGAGAACGTCAAGCTACCCTACTGAATGTATCAATCAGCTGAGCAGCGATGCCCCCGACTGCTCTGTTTAACGTTCGCATGCACACCGCTATAGATCGCAGACATCGCACGGCCGCCGTATCCCCGTCTCGTGTTGCTGACATCAAGGCCACAGTTCTCCACGGACTCCTCGAGATTCTTGGCAAGGTATTCGCTGGATCTGGAGTACCGATCCTCTTTAGCAAGGTCTGAAGACGTATCAAGACGCGTAAACACGAATGTAACCTGCGTTATCTCTGTTTCTAAGGATATGGCATCCAAACTGTTTGGACGTCATAAAGAATGACTCGTGGCCAGGGGTTGGTAGGGGACGGCTGTAGACTCGGGGAACGAGGAACCAGCCTTGCGACCTGAAGTTCCCACCAAGTACTATTGCTGAAGTGCCCTTGGGAAGGGCCCTAACCCTAGTTGCTTCCCGGCCGCCGTCTACAGGGCTACCCACCAGACCGGGCACATCCGCTAGCTTTACCACGAGTTAAATCGTCGTACGCCCGTCGTATCCCCATCTCGTGTTGCTGAAACCAGGCCACAGTTCTCCACTGACTACTTGAGATTCTTGTCGGATCTGAACGTTCACGGAGTCCCGATCCTCTTCAGCGAGGTCTGAAGGCGTATCAAGACGCGTAAACTCAAATGTAGCCTCTGTGTCTAAGGATATGGAATCCAAACTGTCGTTGGAAGGGGGCAGCTGTAGACTCGGGGATGAGGAACCAGCCTTGCGACCTGAAGGTCCCACCAAGTACTATTGCGGAAGTGCCCTTGGGAAGGCCCCTAACCCTAGTTGCTTCCCAGCCGCCGTCTACAGGGGTGCCCACCAGACCGGGCACATGTGCTAGATTTACCACAAGTTAAATCATCACACAGCTGCCGTATCCCCGCCTCATATTGCTGACATCAAGGCCACAATTCTCCACTGACTCCTCAAGATTCTTGGCAAGATATTCGCTGAATCTGAAGTGAAGTCTGAAGGCGTATCAAGACGCGTAAACACAAATGTAACCTCTGTTTCTAAGGATATGGCGTCCAAACTGTTGTTGGAAGGGGGCAGCTGTAGACCTGAAGGTCCCACCAAGTACTATTGCGGAAGTGCCCTTGGGAAGGGCCCTAACCCTAGTTGCTTCTCATCAGCCCGGAACTTCACCACCAGTCAAGTCATCGCATGGCCACCATATCCCAATCTCGTGTTGCTGACATCATATGTTGCTTGGCAAGATATGCACCGTTCATGGAGTACTGATCCTCTTTAACGAGGTCTGAAGACGTATCAAGACGCGTAAACACAAATGTAACCTCTGTTTCTAAGGATATGGCGTCCAAACTGTTTGGACGTCATAAAGAAAGACTCGTGGCCAGGGGTCTGTCGTTGGTAGGTGCCGGCTGTAGACTTGGGGAAGAGGAACCAGCCTTGCGACCTGAAGGTCCAACCAAGTACTATTGCTGAAGTGTCCTTGGCAAGGCCCCTAGCCCTAGTTGCTTCCCACCGGTCCGGGCACACATGCTAACTTCACCGTGAGTTAATTCTGTTCAGGTTACAGAAGGGAGTCGCAGATTTGCACGGGCCCGAGCGAGGAGGAGGGCGCGAGGGCATCCGGGAAGGGTGCAGGGGAAGGAGCGTGAAAGTCAGAGCGTTGCTACGCCGCGCTCAAGCATGAAGAGTGTTGATCCGGGCCTAAGAGCCGCAAGCGGGAGGAGTGCGGAGGGGACGTTATCTTGCCAAATGTATGCAGCTGTATTTACCGCCTCTGTTTGTTGTTCCCTTGGACGCTCCAGGATGGGAATTTTCTGTGTCACTGCCTCGAAGGATTTTGGGCCCGGGGGTGTGTGGAGGGTGTGTGGGGGGGTGTGGGGGCTTTTGTTGATCCTGTGTTTTTGTCAAAAGGGAAATAAGATTTAAGCATTAGCCATGTCAGGCAGGATTTAACACTCCAGTCCCCGGACCTCTCACCATTTAAGTACTCTTTTCCCCAGCGCTGAGCCAGCCCATCAGCACACCGGGTGGACGACCGAGACTTCCACTCTCTCTCTACACCCCCCCGGCCACCGTCTCCGTGTCTCCGCCTCAAGCATCCGTCGGTTGGCAAAAGAAAAAAAAAATAACACTCACAGTTCAAGCTACTTGATTTTCCTTTACGCTTCCCGGAGCGTACCAACTTTCAATTACGGCGCCCCCCCAACCCCCCTCCCCGGTCCACCTTGCACTTTTGGCTCCCGCTATCTGACAACCTCTGGTTCCGTTTGTTCCGTGGCCAGTGGCCAAACCAATTCCACACACAACCTCGTCCGCCAAAAAAAGATAGTCGGTTGTTTTTTTTTTCGTCAGGCTATGAGTTACCGCCTGTCCGACGGCCACCCCCCCCCCACATCTGGCTGGCACGTCAACAGCTGGACTCTACATAACTGTCTTTGCCTCGTTCGGAGTTCCAGAAGTTTTCCCGGTGCCCCCTGCTGCTTCCGCCTCGATGGTGAGCCGCGTGGGTACAGATGGAACGACGTCTTGAGTCGGAACTGATTAGGCGTTCGCATCATTAATAAAATTTTTTATTGTATTTATTATATTGACATAGACTCGACCTGATTAACGGCTTGACGTCTTGTTTGGTTTAACCGTACGGGCGTCTTTACATACAAATAAATAAAATAAAACGTGGCATCCAGCCACGTCGGCGATGTCGCGGCGGTGTTCATTGATATTCTCGAGGTAAAATAATGTGTTAATAAGCACCCTCTCAGAAGATTACCCAACCTCGCCCCTCTAATCAGCCTCTTTGTAAAGGTCCATAAATCACCGAGCTAATAGTGCGGCGGATATTAATAACTCAAATCATGATTTATATCTTTGTTGTAGTCTCTGAAAGGATCCCGCGCTTCTGTGCATCTGCAATCAATATAATCAAAAACGCTAACGAGGGAACGGCTGTAATTACTTTAGCGCGGGACAACACTAATTTGCAGTTTGCTCTCCTTTCTCGGTGGACGAGCTTTTAGGCGGCGCCCCTTTTTCCCACCGGTTGCGCGAACACAAAAAAAACGTGCATTAGTCTGTATAAAGGATTCGGCAGGCATGAGCTAAAAGCCGGCGTAATTCTCGTCCGTACAATGTGTCCATCAAAGACGAGAATGGAACCCACCTATAGAACCCGCCTCGCGCGCCGCGCTGTGAAAGAAACGCTAAAATTGCTCGTACCGTAATCAGGACCGCCTTTTGTCCGTAGACCAGTTTTTACGGCCGTAAAAACAAAAAGTAGAGCATCCTACTGTTCGCGTGTGCGGCCTACGGACGGATGATCTGAGACGCATCAGCCATTTCTCTGCGTTTCCCGTGAAGAGACTCCCTCGTCTGTATGAGGTTCGCAATTAATAGTTTTCATTTAATAGAATTCTAAACATCTGACATTCCTTGACACCAGCCACACTCTCGCGTTGTGAAAATGTCTTTCTCAACGCCGTTAATGGGCGCGCGACCGCCACGCGGCGGAAAGACGGGTGTGTTTAGATCGCGCCGATGCGTGAAATCGCTCGTGCGCCGCCGAAATACGGGAAAAAAAAAACTATAAAACTGTTTACCACATCAAATAAAGAAGAGAAAGAATGAAAAAGCACATGGCCTTCACTCCGACCCTCACATCCATCAACATCCCATGTAAATATAAAAGGCTCCTTCTAAGCACCTAAGGCAGGGGTTCCATTATAATACCAAAACTTTTACGTTCCGCCTCTGTTTTTCGTTACGGAACAACGTACGCCAAACACCAATCAGGTGTGAGTGTGTATTAAAGCAATGAGGTATCAGAGGGCGTGGCCTTAGTGTTAATTTATCACAATTAAGAGGTATTGTTGGGCGCGACGCATAGTTATTCCCGTGATTTATTCACAATAATACACAACCTGGACGACACCGTGGCTTAGTGGTTTGGCATTTGTTCTCCTCTCAGTGCTGGGGATCCAGGTTCGAAAACCAATCTGGGTGGTTTGCATATTCTCCCCGTGTCTGCATGGGTTTTCTCTGGGTTCTTCGGTTTCCTCCCACAGTCCAAAAACATGGATTAAAGGTGAATTGAGTGCTCTAAATTGTGGGTGTGTGTGAGTGTGAGCCCAGTGATAGACTGGCGCCCGAAACGTTCTCCACTGGATGGGCATGGGGAACACCCCCCACCCCACCATCCACGGCCCTAACCTCGATTGCCTCTTTACTTTTATAAACACACTACAATTAAGATTTGATTAATAAATGCGTTAATTGAAAACAAAAATGTTAATAATGTGGGCTTTTGTTATGTAATCCGTTGTGAACGCTGATCATGTTACCGGTTAATCCAACAATCAAATTTGGCCATCTAGTGGCCAAATTACAGAACGCAGTTTATTAAAATTATCGGAAAATATAACGGATTGTATATCCGTACCACATTGCGCTCCTTCAGCACCACAGTTTAAGAACCACCGTTCTAAGGTTCCAAAAGCCAATCAATCGACAGTACCATGTAAACCACTGATTACGATGGATCATTAATACCACGTTCAACGCATTCAACCAAAACAAAACAGTTCAGAGAGGCAGTTTCCCCAAACCCAAAGTTTCAGCGGGACTCACTTTCAGACGTGAGCGAGGTTATCGGCGTCGCGTTGGCGCCGTGTGCCACCCGGGAAAAAAGCAATCACACAAACAAATTAATTAGCCTCGCCGGAACAATAGGGGTTGATAAATTGAGTCGCTTCACAAAAACTGTCGCAGTGAGTCGCCCTCTTTCTTTCTTTTTTTTTTTTAATCACAGTACTTTCAGTGGCGTCTTGAAAGACCTGTTTACGTTCGCGCTCCGAACCCAGACGTTGCACATCCGTCTGCAATAAACATCTAATTACCATATCTCAGCCAAAGGCTTAATTATATTTGCATAAAGCTCTTTGTCCCACTCTTTCAGCTTCGCCTTTTTTTTTTTTTTTTTTTTGTCTTTTTTCACTTTAATCACTTTTATTTACATCCCTGAATTATGTTCCACGTTCCTCAGTCGGGTTCCTCAGTCTTTGTTCTCCCACTGAATTAAATCTTAACACCGGGAATTATTTAGGTTACATAAATATATTAAATAATTAACAGGAAACAACATACGTTCGTTAACGTCTCATTTAACTCGATTAGTTACGATGTGGATAACGCGAGGTGTTCTCCATCCTTCATTCAAACACATGGGTTCTCCAACCCTGCCATCACTGAGTGAATTTGGCAAAAATTTTAGAACCTCTCATGATTCCAGCTAAACCCTCAATCCATCATGACCGGACCTTCCAAACCGACGACTCGGTCCGTAATCATGGTTTCATAATGGACTCCCATCTTAAACTCTCTGATGATGTCACAAAAACAGTCCGTTCCTGCAGGTTCTTTCTGTCAGATCATATCTTTCATGACCGAACATGCTGCTCAGCTGTTAGTCCAAGCCCTCAGCCTATCCCGGCGCCATTATGTAATACTCTGCTTGTCGGTCTCCCAGCTCGCACCATCAGCCCTCTACAACTGAATCCAAACTCTGCAGCCCGACTCGTGTTCAACCATCCAACTGAACCTAACGTACGTTATTTTAGTAACACTGACCCATGACCTTGGTTCCAGTCCAGATCAGGCTGTCTTTTGGCGGACGTTGGTTCTCCGTGTCGTGAACGTTTCAATCCCCACTTAGAGTGAAAGCACTATGTCGCCGCTCTGCTGGAAGGATGGCCGGAGAGATCGTCTACACATCCCTGCCATTAGGTCGGTCTAAAAGATGCGGTAGGCACCGTGGCAGGTCAGAGCCCTTTCCTGGCAGAGTACCGATGAACGAGACTGAATGTGATTAATGAGATAAAGGAGCGAAAGGTAAAATAACTAAAGACAATAAAGAGTATTTTTAATTTTGTGCCGCCAACGGTACCTTAAGGTCTACAGATCCCTGCCAGCAGGTCGGTCTAAAGGATGCGGTAGGCACCATGGCAGGTCAGAGCCCTTTCCTGGCCGAGTACCGATGAACTGAACGAACAAAAGATTTGGGAAAAAAAAGGAAGACAATAAATAAATAAACAATAAAATAAATTTTATTGTTACGTCTTCGAACGTGTACGGACTTGTACAGGATGTGTTTTTAAATGTAGCGTTGAAATCCGCACTCCAACTTTTTTTCTGGGGTTTTCTTTCGTTTTTTTTGTCGTTATTTTTTTTTTTCACCTTTAATAAAATGTAATTATGCCGTTTTTTTTTTTTTTTTTTTTAAATTTCCGTAATTACCCCGCTTCAGACCTTTAGACCTTCACTCAGAGCACAAAACACTGAGAATCATGAGGGAGTCATTATTAGCTGGAACTAAAGGCGGGCCACTTAGAGTAACACTTCCTTTCAAATAACCTCACACTGACGCTTCAGTCCCAATCAATCTTTATGTAAGACGTTCTCGCGCATTCATCAGTATTCAAGTACGCTTTCGCTGCTTAAGTATTTAAAGGACACGCGAGCGTGAACGTGAAGGTAAAGAATATTTTCCATATGGACCTTCATTATTATTATTTTTGCAATATTAATTATTCTTAACAGCGTCTGTCAAAACACTCGCGGACAATCGGCCGCCTGAAAAGCTCAACTGCGCATCCCGCGATGGAAAGAGATCTATTATCCCCCAGCTCAGAACCGTGTAGAACATTCTATAATATTCGTCTCTTAATGAGGTACATGTTCCTCGCATTGAGGTAAACAGGCTTTAATGGTCTCCTTGAAATGACTTTAATACAAAGCGAGAACGGAGGGAATGCGACGTGAATCGCAAGAACTCGCCTTCAGGCAGTTTGCAAGAAGTTTAGAAGGTGGTGCCTGTGTGAGGGAGGAGGTACCCCATCGAGGTTGGGTGATGGAGGTGGTTCCTGTGGTCGTGGTTGGGTCTCAGAGCCGCCGCCATCGCTCTGTTTCACTCTGATCTCATATACGGCAGTCACACCATCGTTATACCAATTTTTATTATAACGCTGTCATGGCCTCCATTTCTTCTCCGGAAAACCCGGACATCTCATGTGAACGAAGGCATCGTCGTCGACGCAGGAAGAGAAGAAATGTTCTGTTTATTACGCTTTAGTATTTTCTCTTCAGTTTGTATACTCCCATTTCATCTCCATGCTCATTTCGTTCATTATTTCTAAAATACACGTCTGATATTTCTTCTTTTCCTCATCCCAATTCTTCTCACATCAATTTTTTTTTCTTTCTTCTCCCGATACCTTTCAGTTTTACCTTTTCTCTTTCGTCACTTTGCTCTTTTGTTTATTAGAATTTATTCTCTTAACTCTTTTTCTCTCTTTATTGTTCCTTTTATGTCATTTCTTTTCTCTTCATACTTTTTCTTTACATTATTTGTTGAGTCCACTATGCTCATTATGTTTAGCTTATTTATGTTTAAATTCCTTTTCTTCTCTTTTTCCTTTTTTAATACCAGTTTCGTCTTCTTTTGTTTCCACTCATGCGTTCAGTTATGCTTACTAATTTGCTACGTCTTTAAAACATTTTCTTTACTTTATTTTATAGCAGTTCACTTTTTTGTTAGTTCGTTTCATTACTTTCGTTACTTTCGTTACTGTTTTTAAAAAGCTAATTTCTCCATGTTATTATTATTATTATTATTATTATTATTATTATTATTCATCAGGCCGTTACCTATTTCGTCTCCATTTCTCTCAGCCTTTTCCTCTCCACCCATTTGTGCGTCGCACTTCCCGTCATTTCTTTCCTTTTTATTTGCTTCCATCCTTCGCGCTCCCTCTCCTCTCACCCGAGGGCATCGTTTCGTCACCTCGTCCTTCCTCCTAAAAAGCCACCCCCCCCTCCTCACTCTGTCTTACTGAGAAGAATATTAATTTCATACTTATTTCCTCGACTCTATTAGAGTCTCATTGAGACCCCCCCCCTCCCCCCGGTCTGTAATCCTCTTTTAATTTCGGTGGGTTTGGTTACATTACATTAAACAGACACTGGGGCAGGTGAGTCAGCTAATTATTTCCTCTGTCTTAGAAATGGAAACAAAATCGGTAATACCGTCTGCTCGGCGCCCTGAGACTCCGGGTCCTTGGAGTCCCCTTTATGACGTTTTTAAAAACGCAGTCCGTATTTTGACTGGAGGAGGGACCGGGTGTGGATCCGTCCCCGAAGATCCATTTTCTCTCGTGCTCTCGTCCCGCCGTCATTTATGTTTTCGGTTTTCCCCCCGAACACCGCAGCCCGCTCCACTCTCCCCCGCCGCCGTAAGATTTCTGACCCGGAGATCCGTAATCGTCCGAGGGTCGAGTGCGACGCGGGTTTACCATCCAGATGTGGCGGCGCTGCCAAAGCCGTAACATCAGCTATAAATCTCAGTTAGATCGGTTCCCCACGTTTACATCCCCCCCGAGGATCTGAGATATTCAGGGGTATCGGGGTTTTTAAACGAGGTTATGGCCGGGGGATGGGGGGGGGGTTCGTTTGGTCCAAAGTGATTTCTTTTCTGTATATAAACTCATTATGACATCACCAAGGATCCAAGGATTCAAGGATTCAAGGAGACTTTATTGTCATTAACGTATCATGTGGTACATGAAATGTAACTGAAATTCCGTTTCACGGACCCAGTTTACCCCAAGAGGTAGAGTTTACATTTAAAAAAATTTGAATATTACATTAGATCTAAAATGTAAATCCATCCATTATATTCTGTTTTATCCTATACTACGTTTATGGGGGGGGGGGGGGGGGGGGCACTGGGCGCTGGGCAGATACACCCAGGACAGGGGGGCAATCTATCGCTGGGTATACACTCACTCATACAGACACACTCTATATGGGGCAATTTGGAGAATTCAGTTGACCTTGAATCCATGTTTTTGGACTGTGGGAGGAAACCAGAGAACCCGGAGTAAACCCACACGGACACAGGGAGGACATGCAAACTCCACCCAGATTGGGATTCGAACCGGGAATCCCTAGCGCCGAGAGGAGAACATGCCAACCACTAAGCCACCGTGCCGCCCTATATAAAAATATTATAGCAATAAAAAAAAATAATAAATTAATAAAATATAGCAGTCTGAAGCCGTCCAATCAGAATTGATTCATCGAGGGACAAATGAACGAATCGCTCACGGAAACGACTCGTTACACCCGAGTCATTTAATGGAGTTGTTCACAATGAGCATGAAGGACGCTTCACCGCTTCCGATCCGCCAGGGATTCGGGTCTGCGGTCCGTATACGTAGAACTAACGTCTTTGGACGTATGGCTGGACGGAGGGAACCCCGTTTCGTTCCTGCAGAGCGTAACCGGACGGTGGAACCTCACGGTGACTTGTCCCAAACAGGGATCTCGATGGCGTGAGGTGGACCCGCCCTCCACCGAGTTCTCGACCGGGTTCCTGAGTGCATCTTTGGTTCTTGAGTGTCGTCGCCCACTTAATAGTTATTAGTAGTTCTGCGAAACAACATATGCTCGTATGCGGTCACGCTCCGTCGGCGCGCTGCGTTCGGTCCGCGGGCCCCGGAAGATGAATTAGGACCATCAGAGCTCCCTGAAAATGATATTACCCCATCATGGGGGCTTAGACGCATGAACGGTCATGGGCTACAACAGATTGACTTTCGATTAGCTCTCGTGTCTCGAGTCGGGTATCCATTCTCATCAGGGTGGGCCTGAAAGCAACTAAATTAACATAATTAATAGAGGACATGATGGATTCAGTTCATTAAGCAGCTAATTTTTGGGGCTTTCGCAGAAACAATGGGAGGCGCTCTCTCTCTCTCATTGTTTGTCGCCGGTGAAGGCCCGTGGTCGGCGCCGGAGCGTGTTTTTTTTTTTTTTGCGGCGGTTAATTGTAAGTTAAACAGTGGAAATTACAGCCGTGGCTTAATTAGAGCCTTATAAACAACGCTCTGCATGGTGGGAGATTCGTAATTAGCACGGTCAACCAGTCAGGCACTAACGATCGTGGGACTTAAAGGGAAACATTAAGCAGAAATAACACA
Organism: Corydoras sp. C115; assembly: GCA_019802505.1. Classification (NCBI taxonomy): domain Eukaryota; kingdom Metazoa; phylum Chordata; class Actinopteri; order Siluriformes; family Callichthyidae; genus Corydoras; species Corydoras sp. C115. Next base: position 40,253 of record JAFMOC010000188.1, on the reverse strand, counting down.
CACCGGCTTTTAATAGAACTGGATTTATTTAAACGAAACGAAGCCGACGCCCACTCCACCGTGCGCACAGGGGCAATTCTTTTTACCCAACCCAGTGACAGGGTTCTGCGTATTGTTCCACCGTTAAGGATGCTGCACTCGTCTCTGGGTCATTAACGTTAATTAACCCTGGGTGGGGGGGGGGGGGGTACATTAGGGGTAAATCCACCCCAGGCGCCGTTGAACATGCATCCACCAGAGGTCCTCCACCCGACGGTATGACCGTTGACGCGGCCCACTTATAAATAAATAATTAAATCAATGGATTACATATTATTCATTCACTCATTATGGGGGGGGGGGGCGGCGTTCCCCAATGCCCATCCAGGGGAGAACATTTCGGACGCTGGGCAGATACACTCACTCACTCACACACATACACACACACACTCTATATGGGGCAATTTGGAGCATTCTGTTGACCTGAATCCATGTTTTTGGACTGTGGGAAGAAACCGGAGAACCCGAAGGAGCCCCACGAGGACACGGACCAGCCGGATCGGGATTCGGACCTGGATCAACCAGCGCTGAGAGGAGAACATGCAAAAGCACTAAGCCACCGTGTCGCCCGTAATTGTGTCCTTGAAGTTTTTTTGAATGGTTGGCATGTTCTCCTCTCAGCGCTAGGGATCTAGGTTAGCATACCCATCTGAACCCAGCGTCCACGTGGGTTTCCTCCGGGTTCTCCGGTTTCCTCCCACTGTCCAAAAACATGGATTCAAGGTCAATGGAATGCTCCGAATTGCCCCATATAGAGTCTGTCTGTGTGAGTGAGTGTGTGTCCAGCGATAGATTGGCGCCCTGTCCTGGGTGTATCTGCCCAGCGCCCGAAACGTTTCACCCTGGATGCCCCTACCCCCCCCTCCTGCTCCCCCACGATGACTCCAATAGAGCATCAAGCAGAAGATAATGACTGTTATTTAAATTACATCATTAAATATGTGAGTTTCACATCAGCTGCAAACCAAATACAACCCTACTGCCTTTATATATTATATTTATATATATGGGGCGGCACGATGGCTTAGTGGTTTAGCATGTTCTCCTCTCAGCTCTAGGGATTCCCGGTTCGAATCCCCATCTGGGTGGAGTTTCCATGTCCTCCTTGTGTCCGCGTGGGTTTCCTCCGGGTTCTCCAGTTTCCTCCCACAGTCCAAAAAACATGGATCAATTGAGTTCTCCAAATTGCCCCATATAGAGTGTATCTGTGTGAGTGAGTGTGTGCCCAGCGATGGATTGGCACCCTGTCTTGGGTGTATCTGCCCAGCGCCCGAAATGTTCTCCCCTGGATGGGCATGTTCCCCCCCCCACGACCCTAATAGAGGATAAAGCGAGAGATAATGAATGAATGAATGTATATATATTTGTGGTGTGTATACAGCAGGCACACTTGAGCGTTTGAGCGTGTGCCCATCTAATCTACATGCCAGTCTCTTCCGAACCTGCTCATCCAGCGGCGGCGCCGTCGGCACGCCACACGGATCCGCTCCGGGCCTTTTGACAGCGTCGTAATGACGCCGGGTTACGTTTCGGCGAAAGGGGGGGGAGGGGTCGGGGGTGGAAATTAAGGGGTCTCAACGAAGGAGGGGCACGCGGCAGCGAAGAGGTCCTGAGTGGCAGCGGCGCTATCGGCACCATCACACACGGCTGCCCGTGTTAATGGATAATGCCCCCGTGCTGCCAGTGCCTTTGTTTGCAGGGCCATGTCCATAAATATGCATGAGGGCCATCGGGGCGTGTGCACGTGCGCCTATGTGTATAAGGCGGGTGGGGGGGGGGGGTGCTCGCTAATTACCAGATCCGTATCATGAATATGTATGGGGGCATCTTTTTTATCATGGGGACGGACTTCGGCGTATCAGAGGACGAGAAGCCGCGGCCGTACTTAATTTAGGCCAAAGTGTGTTTGACTTTGATGGCGGTGCGAGACGGCCGGCATGAGGACGAGAGAGAGAGAGAGAGACGGGAGAGAGAGAGAGAGAGCTTAGTGTAAGTAGTCTTATGCTTTGAGAGCGGCGAGATGAGCAGTGGATTACTTTCGGCGTTCATCAGGTTAAAAAGGATGGAGCGCTCGAGCACATCGATGTCACGGCCTCGAATTGGACTCCATTCTTCTCCTTTCTTTTTTCTTTTTCTTTTTTTTTTTTCTCTTTTTTTTTTAACAAATATGTGAGGCAAAGAGAAAGCAGGTCATCAATTCCGAGAGAGAATCTCATCCATCTAGGTGTCGACGTCCCCCATATCTCTCATTTCCCGGGAAATAAAGGCCTCTTGCCATCCTGCCAACACTCATATGGCCCTCGCCGGAGTCTGACACCCCTCTGACCGGACGCTCTCTCCATCAGGCAGATAAATCTTTCTCCCGCCGACTCGCTTTGTCTCGTGCCCGTCCGTCCGTCATGTCCCGCGCTCCCAAGTTATTATAAAGCTCGGAACGAGAGCGAACTCGGTCCAATCTCTGGCGAAGGAACCTGGGAAACCCTTATCTATGATTAAGTGTGTGCGAACGGGAGGGAGTCGCGTAAGGTCGTTTGACCAAATCACAATCGAACCCCAGTCTGTACCGAGACTTGATTTCTTCAGATTTGTCTCTTAACCCCACAAGGATCGGGGTGTCCATGTTGGTGTATTGATATTTGGCCGATCAACCACCTGAATTACGCTGCATTACGCTTCATAACTACCTGCACACAGAACCTCCGCAAGGCGTGTTAATTATCATCATAAAGCGGGTCGTTCTGCTCCTTAAATCCGTTTGGCCGAGCCGTTCGTCCGGCCGTGACATCGTTAACACGTTCGTATCCATGTGTGATATACAATACGTTATTTTAAATCATGAAATACAGATTAATATCAATTAATTCCTGATCAGCACTGTTTTTTTTTAAATAAACTGCGACTGTATTGTGGCCACTAGATGGCAGTTTCTGTTAGAGAAAACGGAATCCGGTTATTCAGCGATCAGCGTTCACTTAAAAAAAAAAAAAATGAACTAGATTTCGTCGTGGAAGATCTGATTATTAACAGTTTTGTTTTTAATAAACGGGAAAAAAAAATCTAAGTTTTTTTTTTATAGTTTGTAAGTGTTTTATTAAAAATAAAAATTATTATAATATAATAATAAAGCAATAAAGCAAAAATGTATTATTGTGAATAAATCACGTAAAGAGGTGGAGCTGTACTCCACTACACGTCGGGACTCATAACACCTCTTTATGGGGTTTATTTATAATAATGCCACGCCCTCTCGCACCGTATTGCTTTATTAATTGTCCTTATCTGGACACCATTGTTGCTTCTAATCGTGTGAAGGACATCTGCTCACCAACAGCAAACTGTCTCCGTCTGTCCATCCATCTGTCCATCCATTAGTCCATTTTGTCCATTGGACCATCCATCCATCTGTACATCCGTCCATCAGTCCGTCCATCCATCCATCTGTCCATGTGGCCATCTGTCCATCCATCAGTCCGTCCATCCATTCGTCCTTCCATCAGTCCATCCCGTAGTCCGTCTTTCCTTCCATCCGTCATTCCTTCTGTCCATCCATCAATCCATCTCTCCATATGTCCATTAGTCCATCAGTCCGTCCATCCATCTGTACATCCGTCCATCAGTCCGCCCATCAGTCCATCCATCCATTCATCTGTCCATGTGTCAATCCGTCCATCTATCTGTCCATATATGCATCCGTTCATCCTTCCATCAGTCCATCCAGCAGTGCGTCTGTCCTTCCATCAGTCTTTCCTTCTGTCCATCCATCCACCTGTCTATCCATCCGTCCATCAGTATGTCCATTCATCTGTCTGTCCATCCATCTGTCTGACACCATTGTGCTTCTAATCGTGTGGGAACAGTTTTCGGAAGGACGTCTTACTGGTCAGGGTGTCAACAATGTTACGGATAACACAACATTTGTCCGCAGCGGACAAATTGCACGCTGTATAACTGAAATACCAGGATCAGAATACTTAATTAATTTATTATTAAATTGCCGTTTTTACAGACGCTCCATTTGTCATGTTTACATACAAAAATAGAATAAAAACAAATAACAATAAGAGCCGTGAAATTTCATTAAATGACCAAAAACACGCAATAAAGTGAAAGGAAAGCGGCATGTGTACAGTGTGTTATATATATTAAATTAAAAAAAATAAAAAATAAAAATATGATGGTAGAATAATATAATATTGCACATTTTATATTCATTCATTCATTATCTCCTGCTTTATCCTCTATCAGGGTCGCGGGGGGGGGGTTCCCCACGCCCATCCAGGGGAGAACGTTTCAGTCGCTGGGCAGATACACCCAGGACAGGACGCCAATCCATCGCTGGACACACACTCACTCACAAAGACACACTGTATATAGGGGCAATTTGGAGAACTCAATTGACTGTGGGAGGAAACCGGAGAACCCCGGAGGAAACCCACGCGGACACGGGGAGAACATGGAAACTCCACCCAGATGGGGATTCGAACCGGGAATCCCTAGCGCTGAGAGGAGAACATGCCAAACCACTAAGCCACCGTGCCGCCCGGTTTTATATGTAAATATATAAAGATATGAGCGTGGAATGCGCAGGAAGTTGTGATTAGTGCAGAGCAGCGCTCTATAGATTTAGTTGTATAGATCACGCCGTGCGGATCTATAGTGGACGGTCGGTGGACGGGCAGTGGACGGGCAGTGGACGGTCGGCGGCGCGTTGTTGCGAGCTCGCAGCCGTTATCGTGGTTTCCTTCTGAGGTGCGAGTCAGGTACATGACAGCGGACCGATATCCTGATCGCACTCCCCGCGTCGGCCAGATCCTATCACACACTCCGCTCAATAAACAGCACACGGACAGCCGGACGCACACACACACACACACACACACACACACACACACACACACACACACACACACACACACACACACACACGACCACGCTGAGTGTCCAGGGTTCAGAACTATATTAATGAAAATTAATACAGAATGACAGAATGACGGCTCGTCTTATTGCCATGGCGACGGTAGACCGCAGTCGCCAAGTGCGCACCCCCGACCCCCGGTCCATCTGCGCGTTCTCCACCGTGTTCTCCACCGGGTTCTCCACTGGATTCTCTACCGGGTTCTCCACCGCGTTCTCCACCAGGTTCTCCACCGGGTTCTCCACTGGGTTCTCCACCGGGTTCTCCACTGGGTTCTCCACCGGGTTCGCCACTGGGTTCTCCACCGGATTCTCCACCACGTTCTCCACCGGGTTCTCCACTGGGTTCTCCACCGCGTTCTCCACTGGGTTCTCCACCGCATTCTCCACCGGGTTCTCCACTGGGTTCTCCACCGCGTTCTCCACCGGGTTCTCCACTGGGTTCTCCACCGGGTTCTCCACCGGGTTCTCCACTGGGTTCTCCACCGGGTTCTTCACCACGTTCTCCACCGGGTTCTCCATTGGGTTCTCCACCGGGTTCTCCACCGGGTTCTCCACCAGGTTCTCCACTGGGTTCTCCACCGGGTTCTCATGCACGCGCCGTCACTAAGTTTGATTCGAACCCGCCGCCGGGTCGAAGACGAGGATGATGAGGATGAAGGACATCTGCTCACCAACAGCAAACTGTCTGATTCCTGACCTCGTCTGTCCATCTGTCCATCCATCCGTCCATCCATTAGTCCATTTTGTCCATCGGTCCATCCATCCATCCATCTCTCCATCTGTCCATCCATTAGTCCATCAGTCCGTCCATCCATCTGTACATATATTCATCCGTTCGTCCTTCCACCATTCCATCCAGCAGTCCGTCTGTCCTTCCATCAGTCCTTCCTTCTGTCCATCCATCCACCTGTCTATCCCTCAGTCCATCAGTACGTCCATTCATCTGTCTGTCCATCTGTACATCCATCCGTCCATCCATCCGTTATCGTTAACTTAATTCTCTACTCGGGTTGCAGGGGTTTCCCCATCGGGCGCTGGACACTCACTCACTCACTCAGACTCTGCATAGGGGGCAATTTTGAGCAGCCAATTCACCTTGAATCCATGTATTTGCACTGTGGGTAGAAACAGAAGAACCCCCTCTATCAGTTTATAGGACGGTTCAGAGATGCAGGTCCCGGTCACCGGGTCGGTGAAAAAGACGGCGTCGTCGGTAGGTGGTGGACTGAGCGGTGTGACGCGTTCAGCATCGTCGCCGTGGAGACGCAGGCCCGGCAGGCGTCTCCGTGTTCGGTCCGGCGTCTGGGACGTCAGCCGTAACCTCGATAAGAACCAAAGGAAACACACGGGGAGGTTCTGAAGGACAACACCGCCCGAATGAAAGACCTCCACATTCAACTCCAAAGACATGAGGGGGTACGGGCTGCGTCCTATCCCGTCCTCCTGACAATTGAGGCAAAGTTACGGGGCGGACTGTGAAAAGAGGGAGAATGTCAACTGTCAGTCTCCCTCTGATGTCAGAATCAGTGCCGAGCATCAGACTCGCTCGTCCTGGGAGACAGAGAGAGAGAGAGAGAGACAGAGAGAGACGGAACAATGAAGGGGACGGGGACGTTTGATATTCGGGGGGGGGGGGGGGGGTGATGAAGCTCTCGGTTATTCTACATGACGCCTCGTACACACGCCCGCCGCGCCGCCGTGGTTCCGCGTCCGCTCGCATTTGTCCGACGGATCGGAGCTCGTCACGGGACATCCATCACGACGTCCATCAGAGTGACGCGCAGACGCCGCGTCCACGACGTTATTGCGGCAATTGGCATGTTCTCCTCGGGCATGTCCTCCCCGTGTCCGCGTGGGTTTCCTGCGGGTTCTCCGGTTCGCTCCCCACAGTCCGAAAACATGGATTCAAGGTGAATTGAATGCTCTAAATTGCCCCATATAGAGTGTGTGAGTGAGTAGATCGGCGTCCTGTCCTGGGTGTATCTGCCCGAAACGTTCTCCCCTGGATGGGCATGAGGAACCCCCCCCCCCACCCCCCTCATGATCCTAATAGAGGATTAAGTCAGAAGACAATGGATGGGTCACACGTTGGTGTAATGTTTGGTATGTTCTCCTCTCAGCACTGGGGATCCAGGTTCGAATCCCAATCTGGGTGGAGTTTGCATGTCCTCCCCGTGTCCGCTTGGGTTTCCTGCGTGTTCTCCGGTTTCCTCCCACAGTTCAAAAACATGGATTCAAGGTGAAATGAATGCTCTAAATTGCCCTATATACTGTAGAGTGTGTCTGTGTGAGTAAGTGTGTCCAGCGATAGATTGGCGTCTCGATCTGGGTGGAGTTTGCATGTTCTCCCCGTGTCCGCATGAATTTCCTCCCACGGTCCCAAAACATGGATCTAGGCCAAATTGCCCCTATTTAAATTGCCCCATATAGTGTGATGAGTGAGTGTGTGCCCAGTGATAGATTGCCCCCCCCCCGTCCTGGGTGTATCTGCCCAGCGCCCGAAACGTTCTCCCCTGGATGGACATGGGGAACCACCCCCCCCCCCTGCATGCCTGTCCGCCGATTCATTACAGAGAGTGATAGAGATTCGAACCCGGGACCGCATGATCATTGTGTTCGTCACCACAGCGAGGCGCCGTTTCAAACATCGTTTTAAAGGAGCCTGGAGACCAGAACGGGAAAAGGGTCCCGCTCTCACGTGAACGTCTGAGAGGAAACAGCGCCCTCTAACGCAAACCCATGTAACAGGTCACCCACATGTGGATTAATGAGACGGGATTCCCGCTCCTCCTCCTCC
>JAFMOC010000188.1:0-27500 GCA_019802505.1 Corydoras sp. C115 | reverse complement strand
CGAATCCCGATCTGGGTTGAGTTTGCATGTTCTCCCTGTGTCCGCGCGTGTTTCCCCCGGGTTCTCCGGTTTCCTCCCGCAGTCCAAAAAACATGTATTCAAGGTAAATTGACTGCTCTAAATTGCCCCTATGTATATATAGTGTGCCATATATAATGCCCCCCCCCGCCTCCCCACGACCCTAGTAGAGGATTAAGCAGAAGATAATGGATTGGCAGTACGGTGGCTTAGTGGTTTGGCATGTTCTTCTCTCAGTGCTGGGGATTCCAGGTTCAAATCCCGATCTGAGTGGAGTTTGCATGTTCTCCCCGTGTCCACATGGGTTTCCTCCGGGTTCTCCGGGTTTTCTTTCCACAGTCCAAAAAACATGGATTCAAGGTAAATTCAGTGCTCTAAATTGCCCCATAGAGTGTGTTTGTGTGAGTGAGTGCTGCCAGTGATAGATTGGTGTGCTGTCCTGGGCACAGGACGCCAACTCCCCCGCTCCCCCAATAAATGTACACTCAGGACATTCCTCCTCAGTTTCGATATTCCGCAGCTTCCCAGTTTGTAATGTCGTCTACATAATTTCGCCCATGACGTAGAGCCCTCTTCCCCCCCACCCACACCCATACTCACCCACCCTAAATAATTCCATATTCGTGCGGTACCTTGTTTAGACCCGTTTGTGGTTCCGTCTCGCGGCGTTTGAGCGGGGGACAGAGACGGAGTGATACGCTAATGGAGAGTGAGGGCGAGATGGAAGGCCCCCGATTTAATTACCTGCCTTTAACTCTGTTTGTAATCTGTGTTGATTTATTGAGCGGGGCAAAAAAGGGGGGGGGGGGGTGGGGGGTGGGGGGGTATGAAACGAGGGCCGGTTGACAACACAAGACATCAGTGTGTGGAGCAACGTCTGCAGATTCAATTTAGTCGGCCGGCGTTCTAAAAGACAACCACAAATTAAATCCCCCGTCCTGGAAGAGGCCTAATGAACGGAATTAACGACGATGCCACGCTGGATATTGGGTCATACGCATGCACCACATGTTTGCGGCCTGCTCCGTGGGTTGTTTGTGCCCGCGAGCCTGAGGAGAAGGTGTTAAAGGGCCATTTTTAATCAAAAACACCCCCACCACCCACCATCCAGCCCACCCACCCCCCCAGCACACACACACATCCTCACACCCGGTTTACGGCTTCGGCGAGCGAAAGGCGTACGATTCAGCCGGAAGCAGTCGAACGAAAAACATTTTTTTTTTTTTTTTTTGGCCTCCAAATTGCTTCGTATGCGTGTTAATTAGGGAGAACTCCCCGCAGTGCACTCGCAGCCCAATTCAGGCGATTACCTCGGCTGGAAATGTGGGAAGATTCGGCGGGGTTCTTTCGTAGTCGGCGTGAACGCGATGTGAGTGGGCATTTATCGGTCGTGTTTTCGGGTTAAGGAACGTTAAACTACGAAAGAGACCGAGACTGTAAACTCCGAAAGGCTCCTGGCGACGGCATCCGTCAGAAAACCAAATAATAAACTAATTACATTTAATAAAACAAACTTAACAATAACAGAGTAGCAACAAACGTCCGTCATAGTGTGACCCTCTACAACAAATCCATACCTCGGATGACACGCTACTCTTGTCACCCTATGACAAAAAAATACTAGAATAAAAAGATATATAATCGACCACATGATTGAGCAGCTGCATTGACCATGCTGAGACACTAGAGGGAGCATGGGTATATCCGGACGTCTCGAACTGTTGGCGCTCATGGCGCTAAAACTCTCTGTACCGCGTCCCTTGAGTGGCGTGATGTCCCAGCGCTGAAGCGCCGGCGCTCTGATCTCAGCACTGTAAGTTCTAATCGGCTCAGTGCGACCACAGCTACAGGAATTGTTTACCGCACACAACACCACCACCAGCTCCCATTACAACGTACCACGCATCGGTCTCCGTGAAGCACAGCGAACATCTTACGCCTTGAGGTTTGAGGTATTTGACTAGTTTTGATTTGTTCGTATCTTGCAGGCGGACCTTTGCCAGGTCGCATACTTTTTGCTGCCTCCTGGTGGAGGTTTCGTAACCTGTGTTTCTGATCTCCGCGTATTTGCATATGGTAATGAACTTAAGGAATATGCAGAGTCAAGCGCATACTGATGAGGTCACTGTCTACAGCTGTCTGGCCGGAGTGCTTCGCCTTCCGTTTCCAGAGAACAGGTCACCGCTGTGGCAACTCTGGGATTCCCCTCTCTCGCTCTCTCACTCTCTCTCGCTCGCTCTCTCTCGCTCTCTCGCTGCTACATAGTGAGGGATTCAGAGGTTGGGGCCCCTGCCGCTTTTCCATTGACTTAAGTCCTTTCAGAGCCTCTGGAGGAATGCATGAGGCTTTGGCCCTGACTTTCTTTCCAGTTGTTTTTTTGGCGCCCCACCTCCACCCTTTCATCCGCACCCTTCTCCCCGTCTGGTGGCTCCTCTCACTTCTGCCGCTGACCAGCGTCTCTTTTTTTTTTTTTTTCCCCCGCCGTCGCTCTTAAAGCTCCGGCGGTGCACTTCAGTTGACATCCGAGAGGATGTGGCTTCGCATGCCCTGCTTTGGCTCCTGCGAGCACAGGCCCCGTCTTGTGCTCGCCGACCGCAGGCCTGGACGCCTGCCACCCCCTCCGAACACCCGCCGTGTGAGGAGGCACGGGAACCGAGGAACCAACCAGCACGGGAGAGGGAGCGGGAACACGCCCTGCCTGTATCCTCAGGCCTCGCAGATCACCACCACTTTGGAGGGATTTGTCACCATGGTTCTCACCATCGAACACGTTCTACACTGCCTCGATCGGAGCACCGCACACAGCTGACCCACGGCTGCGGTCCTCACAACCTCACCGAGGTCTCTTTTCCACCAAACCGAGCAACAAGCCCATCCCAAACGCCATCGTCCCAAAAGCTGAACCTTTCCAGCAAGTCCCTGAACCTTCGGTGCACCGGGGGAGCCGTGTCACGTCCGACCCCGCGCTCTGACCCCCACGGGCCCTTTGGAGGGATTTCACACCATCGAACACGTTCTACACTGCCTCGATCGGAGCACCGCACACAGCTGACCCACGGCTGCGGTCCTCACAACCTCACCGAGGTCTCTTTTCTGGCAAACCGAGCAACAAGCCTATCCCAAACACCATTGTCCCAAAAGATGAACCTTTCCAGCAAGTCCCCGAACCTTGGGTGCCCCAGGGGATCGTGTCAAGTCCGATCCCGCGCTCCGACCCCCACGGGCCCTTTGGAGGGATTTCTCACCATCAAACACGTTCTACACTGCCTCGATCGGAGCACCGCACACAGCTGACCCACGGCTGCGGTCCTCACAACCTCACCGAGGTCTCTTTTCCCCCAAACCAAACAACAAGCTTATCCCAAACGCCATTGTCCCAAAAGCTGAACCTTTCCAGCAAGTCCCCGAACCTTCGGTGCCCCGGGGGGGCCGTGTTATGTCCGACCCCTCACTCCGACCCCCCCCCGGCCACTTTGGATTTTCCACCAAACCGAACAACAAGCCCATCCCAAACACCATCGTCCCAAAAGTTGAAGTCCCTGAACCCTCTGTGCCCCCAAATCACATCCGACCCCGCGCTCCGACCCCCCGGCCATCACGTCGGGTTACTCGGGACTCGATTCGGATAAGATGACGCGCGACGTAATGACACGGCCCAGCGGTTCTCGGCGGCGAATATCAATTTAAAGGTCTGTTCTTGCAGGAACATTAATTCCTACCCATATTTCCATCTTATTAGTGTCCGGTTATACCCGGGACTAATTGAACATTAAATATAAAGTAAGTTAATGAAAATGTCCTTTATCCTCGTTAAACTGCGCCTGAGACCGCATGTATTAAAGGGAATTAATTGGCGCCCGACTCGACGCTTTTAAAGGGGAGAGACGTAGGCATGCATCACGCTTCTCCTGTTATCAGACGGGTAAATAACTGAGCGCCGGCGCCTCCTAGCTTTAGAACCATGTTCTGACGGTCGGTGGCATTCTGCGACAAAAATTAATTTAGTAAACCAATTTACAATCATCTACGTATAATTTTCTTTATATCCACGACTGAACTAAGCCCTCAATCCATCATGACCCGACGTTCCAAACCGATGGTTCCACTGTCTCTCCAACGGACTCGCTCCGTAACCATGGCTACATAACCGACTCCCAGCTTAAATTCTCTGATGATGTCACTAAAACGGTCTGTAGAACATCAGGACGATCGGACCGTTCTTGACTGAACGTGCTTCTCAGCAGTCAGTCCGAGTCCTCAGCCTATCCCGGCTCCATTACTGTAATACATGGCTTGCCGGTCTCCCAGCATGCACCATCACGATTCTACAACTGATTCAGAACTCTGCAGCCCGACTCGTGTTCAACCACCGAAGTGAATCATGTGACTCTGATTCGATGAATGTCGCCTGGTAGGGCAACCTCACTCTCTAACTAACCTAACTCACTCTGTATGGTTCTCCATCGATCAATTGTGGAACCATCCTCCCGACCAAATTTTTTAAATAAATAAAAAGTGGAATAATGATCAGGTTTAATAATTAATAATTAAATAATTCATAATTTTACAGTGTGTTGTTTAGTGTGTCATTTTTTTTTGTCATTTTTTAAACCAAATGTAAATGTTGGTATCAACTATAAAGGCAGGTGAGGGATAAGAACGATCTGGATCCCTTAATTCCATCGTTAACCTCGTACGCGAGAGAACGATCAGATGTGGACCGGAATCACGGCTCCACCAAAGATCCCGGGTGCGTACATCCCCCCCCTCGCCCCCCCTCCCCCCTCCGGGACACTAGACATGAAAACGTCTCACTGCGATAATGGTATAAAAGCCGGGAAGGAAACAATAGTAACGCAATTTCATTTAGATGCGCGGACGGGGCGAAAGAATTCCGAGGGATAAGGACGTTCCTGACGGTACGGCGGCGGCGCCGTTCGGTCCCTCAGACTCTCATTAACGGCGCGGGATTGAATCTGTGTAAGTGGGGTTAAGAAAAAAGGGAAAAAGGGAGCCGTCGGAAAGGCGACCGAGGAAACAATACGTGGCCGAAAAAGACAATAAATAAGATTTGGGGTGCGTATTTGTAATTTAACATCAAAAGAGCCTCCAATATAGACCTCTGTAGCGGCTATACTTTAATGAGCCGCTCCCCCCCCCCGTCCTGCCCCCCCCCCTCGTCTCTTAATCACATTCAAATTGGTTAGTGTTCGGAAAATAGAAATATGTATTAGATAGCAATAAATTTTCATCATTGGCTAAGCCTGCTGCTTAATTGTCCTGTCCCAGGGCTTTGAAATTTCATTGTTCGTTAGGTGCTTAAGTCCCCCATCTCATTTTGTCTCTGTGACATTAGAGCTGTGGGCTCTAATACTCTAATAATTTGAATGGGGATTTGCATGATAGAGCGGGGAGCATTAAAATATAGGGGGGAAAACGGGGGAAACGGCTCCCTTCACTTCAAAAGTCACTTTGTTCAAAGTCAAATTGCAGTATTTAAGAAATGTGCCGTGGTCACTATTTCATTTTTTATTTTATTGTGTGCGAGTGCGCCCGGCTCACGCGCTCCGGTTCGTCTCGCCGACGTGTAGCGGTTGACGACGTAGAACCGGTTCGCGTTTTAAAGTAACGGCGGACTCACATCGTGCTTATTTACGCCTTGGCACCACTGTCAACCTCAGAACCAGAACCGCTGCTCGGGTTCGGAATAGTTCTCGTTTAATCTCATCGCATTGGTACGAACCTCAACCCCCGAAGAATTGTCGAAGCTGAGGCGACAGTGGCAAGACAAAACTCCGTTATGTTGTTTTTATTATTTCATTGGGTTGAGTGCGTCTCGCTCACGCGCTCCTGTTCGTCTCGCCGTCGCGTAGCACTCGCCAACGTGGAACCGGTTCGCTTTTTTAAAGAAACGGCGGACTCACGTCGTGCTTATTTACACCTTGACACCACCGTCCACCTCAGAACCAGAACCGCTGCTCGGGTTCGGAATAGTTCCCGTTTAATATTGTCGCATTGTTTACATTTGAGTGGTTTATTTATAGAGCGCTTTTTACAACCGGGAAGCTTTACGGCGTCACGAACCCGAACCCCCAAAGAATTGTCGAAGACGAAGCAGCAGTGGCAAGACAAAACTCCCGTTATGTTATTTATTTTTAATTTATTTATTTAACCTTGTGAGGACCGAGGCTCTGTGGAGGAGGCATACTCAGATTTCCGTATTCAACAATTCGTTTACGAACGAATACGACGAAAATGTAGAAAATAACGATGTTTTGCGAACTGCATTAAACATTTTGTTGTCGTGTCACTGGACAGTTTTAGTGAAACGTTACAGCGGAATGTTACGGCACACGACGTGGGGGGGGGGGGGGAGGGTTATTGGCTCACACCAGATCGTCCCAATTTAATACTTTTTCTCATTTAATTTTAATAAATAAATTCCTCATGTTCCGGTTGTGTTTCTTGCATATTTTAGGAATTATACTGTAAATAAAAACCTTTCGCTCGGCAGAAGAATGCCAATTTAACGATATGTTATTAATAACTATTACGGTAACGAAGTCGACACAGGGAGAACATGCCAACTCCCGACAGGAATGGGACGTGCCGAAAGGTGGAAGCGCTCCCCCGCCAACCCCGAGCCTCTCGGACGGATTAACGGAACGACGGATCCCAAAATAGATATATATTAATATATATTAATTAATATCAGAACGACAGATCAGCTCTGCAGGTTCAGACTCGGGACTCTCTGACGTTCTCCGGCGTTCTCCGACGGTCCCGGCTTAGCCGACGGGACGTAAGCCTAATTGCCATGGGAATGGCGCCCACCTGTGAGCGACGTGCCCACAGCGTTTCGTCTAATTAGCGAGTTATTTTAATGAGTGATCCACCTTATTGGTTGGAGCGATGCAGGAGGTGAAGATAATGAGTTTAATTATGAACTCATTCACACGCCGCTTCACTCCAGCACCGCGCACCGAGGTTCCGAGGCTTCTCCGCTCGTTTTTTGCGGAACGCGGGGTCTGCAGGAGAACGACGCGCGGCGCGTGGAACCCGTACAGTGACGTAAACAAACGACCTCGGTGACCAGTTCAGAGCCGGTGGTCAACATCGGTTCATCTTCCATCCATCCCTTATCTCCCACTTTATCCTCTATTAGGGTCACGGGGGGGGGGGGGAGAACCCAGAGGAAACCCACACGGACACGGGGAGAACATGCAAACTCCGCCCGGATAGGGATTCGAACCTGGATCCCCAGCACTCAGAAGAGAACATGCCAAACCACTAAGCCAGCGTGCCGCCCATCCATCTATTGGTGGTGGTGTTGGTGGGGGGGGGGTTCCCCATGCCCATCCAGGGGAGAACGTTTGGGGCGCTGGGCAGATAGACCCAGGACAGGACGCCGATCTATCGCTGGACACACTCACTCACACAAACACACTCTATATGGGGCAATTTAGAGAACTCAATTGACCTTGATCCATGTTTTTGGACTGTGGGAGGAAACCGGAGAACCCGGAGGAAACCCACGCGGACACGGGGAGGACATGCAACCTCCACTCAGATTGGGATTCGTTCGTCTTCCTTCTTATTCTAATTTAAAGAAAGTTTTTTGTTTATGCAAATGTCCTGCGTTTCTTTGAAGCTTTGAAGTTTAGATAACGAGCAGGTCCCCAAACAAAAACAACACCGCACACTTTCACGAGTTCTAACCTAACGAATCCCAATACATATAATGAAGTGTTTGGTATGTTCTCCTCTCAGCGCTGACGGTTCGGGTTCGCATCTCGATCTGGGTGGAGTTTGCATGTTCTCCCCATGTCCGCATGAATTTCCTCACACAGTCCCAAAACATGGACTTAGGCCAAATTGCCCCCATCTAAATTGCCCCATATAGTGTGATGAGTGAGTGTGTGCCCAGTGATAGATTGCCCCCCTGTCCTGGGTGTAACTGCCCAGCACACGAAACGTTCTCCCCTGGATGGGCATGGGCAACCATCCCCCCCCACCAACACCACCACCAATAGATGGATGGGCGGCACGCTGGCTTAGTGGTTTGGCATGTTCTCCTCTCAGCACTGGGGATCCAGGTTCGAATCCCGATCTGTGCGGAGTTTGCATGTTCTCCCCGTGTCCGTGTGGGTTTCCTCCGGGTTCTCCGGTTATCTCCCACAGTCCAAAAACATGGATTCAAGGTGAATCCAATGCTCTTAATTGCCCCATATAGAGCGTGTCTGTATGAGTGAGGGTGTGTAAATCCCAAATCTGGGTGGAGTTTCCATGTGCTCCCCGCGTCCGCCTGGGCTTCCTCCGGGTTCTCCGGTTTGCCCCCACAGTCCAAAAACATGGATTTAAGGTGAATATGGTGCTCTAGATTGCCCCATATATATAATGTGTGTTTTTGTGGGTGTTTTCAGCGCCCTGTTCGGGGTGTATCTGCCCAGCGTCTAAAACGTTCTCCTCTGAATGGGCATGGGGAACCCCCCACCCCCCCCCCCCCCCCCCCCCCCCCCCCCCCCCCCCACCCCCCACCCCCCCCCCACCCCCCCCCCCCCCCCCCCCGCCCCCTCATTACTGTAATGCACGGCGTGTGTACGTCTCCTAAATGATCTTTAAATACGTTAAAATAAAAGGCTGTTATTCACGCGGTGGGGAACCGAGTTCTTGTCATTAAGCGGCAGATTAATGTGCACTTGTAATTACGCCTCACGGAGCCGCACGCCGCCGCACCCCGCCGCACGCCGCCGCCGCACCAATCACGCCGCCGCCGGCCGAGCCGGAGCTGACAAGGTCAGGGCGCCGATAATTCGGAGAGCCGTCGGGTCTCATTGCCCGCCGTTCCCCTATCTCCGTCGTTCCACGTCCACCGAGGGGGCGGAACCCTGAACTCGGGCCCAACCCCCCCTCCCCCCACACACACACACACACACACACACACACACAGCAGCTATCCCACCGCCCTGCAGGGCGTGGCCTAATTAATTACAAACCCAAAAAAAACGTTACATCTACAAGTATGTTCATTGGTATGTTCTCCTTTCGCCTCACACATGCTCAGTATGTTCTTCCATGGGCGGGCAGGTGGAACCCCCGACGACACTTCCCCCCCCCATCCCCCTGCGAGACCCTAGTTGGATCAAGCAGAAGATAGATGATGAATGAATGGATGGATGTACAAACACAGATTGTTGGTATGTTCTCCTTCCGTCTCACACATGTTCCTCCAGACGTTCTCCCATATATGGGCATGTGGAAACACCCCCCCCCCCACCATTCAGCTGACCATTAGAATGTTTTAATTGCGGAATTGTAAAATCTACAAGTACAGATCTTTGGTATGTTCTCCTTCCGTCTCACACATGTTCCTCCAGACGTTCTCCCATATATGGGCATGTGGAACCATACCCCCCCCCCCCATTCAGCTGACCATGAGAATGGTTTAATTGCGGAATTGTTAAATCTACAAGTACATATCTTTGGTATGTTCTCCTTTCACCTCATACAGGCTCCTTTTTCAGTACGTTCTCCCATGGATGGGCGGGTGGAACCCCCCCCCCTTCCCTATCCCCCTGCGAAAGGATGATGTACGGATGTACAAACATAGATTGTTGGTATGTTCTCCTTTCGCCTTATACCCTCCACCCCACCCCCCCCGTGACCGTATTAGAGGATTAAGAGAAAGACAATGTATGGATGTAAAAACACAGATCTTTGGTATGTTCTCCTTTCACCTCATACAGGCTCCTGTCTCCGTACGTTCTCCCATCGTCCTCTGAAGTGTGGAACCCAACTGCTCTTTTTTGTTAAAGTTAAATCTACAAGCGCAGATCTTTGGTATGTTCTCGTCTCGCCTCACGCATGCTCATGTTTTGGTACGTTCTCCCATGGATGGGCGGGTGGAACCCCCCCCCCCCCCACCCTTCCCCATTCCCCTGCGAGACCCTCGTAGAGGATTAAGCAGATGATGGATGGATGTACAAACATAGATTGTTGGTATGTTCTCCTTTCGCCTTATACCCCCCCCCCCCCCGTGACCGTATTAGAGGATTAAGAGGAAGACAATGTATGGATGTACAAACACAGATCTTTGGTGTGTTCTCCTTTCACCTCATACACCTCATACAGGCTCCTCCCACATACCACATGGCAGGGCGCGGCCTACGTCACGCACGTTGCGTGTATTTGTTTTGAAACGACTCCGTCCTCCTCGTACGTCTGCGAGCGGAACGCCGTCTCATGGAACCCGAGCCGGCGCGCCGAAGCGGGAGGCTCTTTTTGTTGTTTTTTTTTTAGTGTGCGACGCGATTCGCGATGCGTTTCACGCGGAATGCATTCAGCCATTAGCATGCAAATCAGAGCGGCGAGGTATGCGAACATCAAAAGGCCCGGACTGCGGCTGCGGCTGCGTAACGGCGGCGGATTGAATATCACGACTGTGGAGGTTTGAATGGATGCAATCAGGGTCACGACGCCGCCGGCGTATTTTACACATTCCCGTTAAAGGGGAATTAAATTAGAAAGTAAATAACGTGACGTTTCATCACAGAGACGGGCGAGAAGTAGAGCGGGTGAAACGGAGAAAAACGCCTTCAGCCTTTTGCCTGGCGGGGCAGCGGGCACGTCCCGATCTGGGGGGAGTTGGCATGTTCTCCCCGTTTTGCGAGTGGGGTTTTGTCAAGTTCAAGGCGAATGGGCTGCTCTGAAATGTAAATTCATTCATTCATTATCTCCCGCTTTATTCTCTATTAGGGTCGCGGGGGGGGGGGGGGGGGGGGTTCCCCATGCCCATCCAGGGGAGAACGTTTCAGGCGCTGGGCAGATACACCCAGAACAGGGCGCCAATCCATCGCTGGGCACACACACACTCACTCTATATGGGGCAATTTGGAGAATTCAATTGACTTGATCCATGTTTTTGAACTGTGGGAGGAAACCGGAGAACCCGGAGGAAACCCATGCGGACATGGGGAGGACAAAGAAACTCCACCCAGATGGGGATTCAAACCGGGAATCCCTAGTGCTGAGAGGAGAACATGCCAACCACTAAGCCACCGTGCCGCCTAGAGTAAATTGCCCCTATGTTATGTATGTGTCAAAACGGGGGCGGTTGGAACCCCTAACCCCCCACCAACCCCTATCAACCCCCACCCACCCCTAGCCCACCCCTCCACCCCGCGAATACGGTTTTAATTGCAAACACAAATTTGTTAAAGGTAAATCTACAAGCACAGATCTTTGGTATGTTCTCCTTTCCTCTCACACGTGCTAATTTTTTCGGTACGTTCTCCCATGGATGGACAGGTGGAACCCCGATCCCCCCCCACCCCACCCCACCCCCTCGCAAGACCCTAGTAGAACATTAAGCAGATGATCATGGATGGATGGATGGATGTACAAACATAGATTGTTGGTATGTTCTCCTTTCGCCCCACACATGCTCAGTTTTCCATACGTTCTCCCATGGATGGGCAGGTGGAAAATGTGGAACCTAGCTGCCACCCCCCTACCCCCCTCCCGCCCCCGCCCGCCTCTTGTAGAGGATAAAGCGTAAGATGAGAATAATTTTAAAATTGCAAATTCACACATTTGGAGTTAAAGCTACAAGCCCGGATCATTGGTATGTTCTCCTCGCCACTCTTGTGCTCCGTGTCCAAATCTCACGACGGTTGCGTTTTTTAATTGCGCGTCCGCGTCCGGCGAGACCAACGGCACGTCCTGTTTGCGTGACCTTTCCTCGGCGCGGTGGAGGTGAAGCCGGTCGTCAGTGCCTCTTATGGGGTAATTAACGACTTCACAACCCCCCCCCACTCCCCCAATGCCCTCCTCGCTCACCCTCGCACACCATTCACCATGCCATTCGTTCACCACGCCATTCGTTCACCACAGCGCCGGAGAACCGTACGCCCCCCCCTACCCCCCCCCCCCCCCCCCCCCCCGCATGCCGAGTGGCAAATGAGATGCGCCCTCGGAAACAATTAGACAAACGGCGGGCGCTCCCGCCGCCGAGGATTAACGGGGCTCAGGCGAGATCTGGAGAAGGTCAGCGGTGTCCGGAGTGCCGCGCAAATCCTAATCCGAAACAAAAACCGAGGAGGGGAGGCCCGCCCCGCTCGCGTTTATCTCGTGATTACGGTGAGAATCGGGAACGCCGCCCTGAGAGTTCCGGAGGTGGTCCGCGGGAACGTCGGGCCGTTGTCGACGCCGACGAGCGTCTGCGGGGCATGTCGCTTATCTTTGGCTTTAAAAGCGGGGCATGGTGCTGATTGATGCACCTCCAGCCTACACCCAACTTCATTAGCGCTAATGTCACCCCTGGCACTGGAACAGACGCCACCACCACCACCACCACCACCTCCACCACCGCCGCCGCCGCCGCCGCCACGACCGCATTTCTCCATTTAATTGAGTTTGCCGTTAAAAATGTATGAGCGAATATTAATTGTTTCGCCGCTTTTGTCATGCGGGGGGCGCCGTGCGGGGTAATGAAGGGGGTCGGCTCCTGAATGGGGAGGACAGGAGTCAGGTCCGTCTGTCCCTCCCTCCCTCTTCCTCCCTCTCTGTTGCCTCCAGGGCAAAGTCGGGGGCCCCTGCACGGGGATGCAGTGTTTAAAGGGTAATGTGTGGCTGATGGAGGGTAAATGTTGCTGTGATAACCCCTTTAACGGGCAATTTAACGAGTCGGGTCTAGTCGTTCTTACAGGGAGAATATACGAGAAACACACACTTGATCCTATCCCGGTTCTCGTTTATTCATTCGTTTATTCATTCATAATCCTCGACTAGGGTCGGCGGGGGAGGGGGTGGGGGGTGGCATTTGGGGTTCCAGTGGAGAACGTTCCGACATTCCGGGACAGGATGCCAATCTATCGCTGGGCGTACACTCACTCACACAGACACACACACACTCTCTCTATATGGGGCAATTTGGAGAATTCAATTTACCTTGAAAATTACGTTTTTGGACTGTGGGAGGAAACCGGAGAACCCGGAGGAAACCCATGTGGATGAGGGGAGAACACACACACACACACACTCTCGCACAGACACATACATTATATGGGGCAATTTAGAGCATTCAATTCACCTTGAATCCACATTTTTTGGACTGTGGGAGGAAACCGGAGAACCCAGAGGAAATCCATGTGGATGAGGGGAGAACACACACACACTCGCACAGACACATACACTATAAGGGGCAATTTGGAGCATTCAATTCACCTTGAATCCACCGGGGGAAACCCACGGGGACGTGGGGAGAACATGCAAACTCCACCCAGATCGGGATTCGAACCTGGGATCCCCAGTGCTGAGAGGAGAACATGCTAAACCACTAAGCCACAATCCATCTATTATGGTCTTTAAAGCGTTTAAAGGGATATGTGTGGCTGATGGAGGGTAAATGTTGCCGCGATAACCCCTTTAACGGGCAAGTTGGATGTTGACGTTCGGCCAGGGAGAATCCGAAAACACACACTTGATCCTATCCCGGTCCTCAGTCCTCACCAAGGTCAGAGCTGGTGAACGTTACGGTTGGTTCTTTAAATTTTTTTTTATTTACAACTAACACTGTACAGTATCTGTGGACACACACACACACACACACACGTACAGACACACACACACACACACACACACACACACACACACACACACACACACACACACAGCGCCTCCGCCAGGCTGACAGAACACAGGGCATATGGTCTCCATCTTCATTTGGGCTTTGTGCTAAAAGCAACTCCCCCGTTCCCCCCCGACCGACCGACCGGCGAGCGCGGGGGGGGGGGCGTGCGCACGTGTGCGGGGCGTGGTAGACCACAGGACGCTCCATTACCTTCACACCCGTCCCACAATGCACAGGGAAGCCGTCTCTCACCCCGCGCGTGTCATCGGAACCGTGTTCGCATGTGGCCACGGTTTGCTTAATGCCCCCCCCCACACCCCCCCTACCCCGGTAACCCCACACGCTTCCATCACTCACGCCGGCGGCGGAGCGCCGAAAACACGCGGAGAGGCCGGGGAGGCGGTTTGGACCGGGTTCAGACAGTAACGTGGGGGGGGAGGGGTTCGAGTCCTGACCTGAAAACATCGAGGGGTAAAGTGAGCGGATTAATAAACGACGTCGTCAACTTTGTAGTAATTAATTCGCATCGCGTGCGGGGGGGGGGGGGGGGGGGGGGGCATCGACCCGTTTCTGTACAACACGGCGAGGACGTTACGATAACTGTCCGGCGCTCGGAAAGTCGACACGGGTAGCGTGTATAGCTATTTGTGAGATACCCCCCAACATGGGGGTAAAACGTACGGGGTGCGTTAGAACCACGCGGAACACCCACCATCGCTCTTCTGGCGGAATTCTCTCCCAGATCGACGCGTCACATGACCACCTTCGCGTTCTGCGAAATCTGACTTCGAATCCAAGATGGCGGCATATAAACAATAAAATACGTAATTCTCCAGCCTCGGGTGTTTGTCCAAAAATGTCCACTGTCATGTTCCCTAATGAGTTTCTCAAATTTTTCTGTATGTGACTGAAATACGAAAGTCGCGGAAATACGTAGTAGCTAGTAGCTACCAAAGTGGGCGGAGCTATAGGAGTCATATTGGAACGTTTATATGTATAAGAATATTATTATTACTAATTATAAATCCATCCCTCGTCTTCCGTTTAGTCCTCCATTCGGGATTTTTAATTTCCACGGTAATTTGACGTCCTTTGTTCGTAAGTAATTCCACGCTGTTGTTCGGCGGCGAGGGAAATCGATACGGACGGGGTAGCGCCCTTCATCTCGGGTCGTGGCGTCTGAATCGGCGTCGGTTTATCGGTTCGCGGCCGCTGTGTGATGTCATTAGCGCCCCCTCGCCGTGCCACCGGACCCTCCGCCCCCCCGCCGGCTCTGTGTTTCTCTCTGCATCTTAAGTGAGGGCGTATTGACCGGTCGCTCCGCTGACCGCGGCATCGATCTCAACTTATCCAGCTGTTTATATCTGAACTTAAGATTTAACTTCCATTGATCTTCACACCGCAGTCCGCGTCTCCAGGTGTTCGGCTCTTGTAGCGGCTAATTGGTTCAAACGAGGGCGGGGAATCCGTACGGAGACGGGGGGGGGGGGGGGGGGGGGGGGGGGGGGGGGGGGGGGTTCCGCGTTCAGTCCGTGATTAACGAACGAGTTTTTGCTTTAGATCTGAATTTATTTAATTGCTTTACAGATTCACTGAGTTTAAAAACTCCTGATTCACTCAGCACAACACATACTGATTCACCACCTGATTCACCATCTGATTCATCACCTGATTCAACACCTGATTCAACACCTGATTCAATACCTGATTCACTCATATCAGCACAACACATCCTGATTCACCACCTGATTCACCATCTGATTCAACACCTGATTCAACACCTGATTCAATACCTGATTCATTCAAATCAGCACAACACATACTGATTCACCACCTGATTCACCATCTGATTCACCCCCTGATTCACTCATATCAGCACAACACATACTGATTCACCACCTGATTCAACACCTGATTCACCATCTGATTCACCACCTGATTCACCAACTGATTCACTCTTTTCAGCACAACGCATACTGATTCACCACCTGATTCACCACCTGATTCACCTCCAGATTCACCACCAGATTCACCACCTGATTCACCACCTGATTCACCATCTGATTCACTCATATCAGCACAACGCATACTGATTCACCCCCTGATTCACCCCCTGATTCAACACCTGATTCACCACCTGTAGATTCAGATGTACCCAGGACAGGCCGCCAATCCATCGCTGGGCAGACTCTATACGGGCCAAATTGGAGCATTCAATTCACCTTGAATCCATGTTTTTGGACTGTGGGAGGAAGCCGGAGAACCCGGAGGAAACCCACACAGACACGGGGAGAACATGCAAACTCCACCCAGATCGGGATTCGAACCGGCAATCCCCAGCGCTGAGAGGAGAACATGCCAAACCACTAAGGCGCCCTTGTGTTGGTGAGTTGGATGATGATGGTGGAGATCATTAGGTGGTGGATCGTCATGTCAGCCGTCTGCTTTGGTCTGGGTGGAGGCGCTGATTCGTTCCAGGTCGTTAATGGAACTTTAATGAAGGTTCCGCTGAGACGCAGAACAACCAGAACATTTCTGAGATGGAAAGAACATCAGAGAACCCGCTCTGCTAGAACGTTCAGAGAGCGTACACACAGCGCTCGGTCTGGAGTGTCTCACATCCTCACGTCCTCACGTCAACGAGAGATCCAGGTTCCAATCCCGATCTGGGTGGAGTTTGTATGTTCTCCCCATGTCTGCATGGGCTATCTTCGGGTTCTCCGGTTTCTCAGTCCAAAAACAAGGATTCAAGGTGAATTGAATGCTCTAAATTGCCCCATATAGTGTGTGTGTGTGTGAGTGAGTGTGTCCAGTGCCCGACACGTTCTCCTCTGGATGGGCCCCCTGGCGACCCTAATAGAGGATCAAGATAGATAATGGATGGATGGGCGACACGTGGCTTAGTGGTTTGGCATGTTCTTCTCTCAGCGCTGGGGATTCCAGGTTCGAATCCCGATCTAGGTGGCGTTTCCATGTTCTCCCCGTGTCCACGTGGGTTTCCTCCGGGTTCTCCGGTTTCCTCCCACAGTCCAAAAACATGAAATTGCCCCATATAGTGTGTGTTCAGTGATTGGCGTCCTGTCCTGGGTGTATCTGCCCAGCAACCAAAACGTTCTCCCCCCCCATGTTTTTCTCCTGTGGGCAGAGATCTGGGGTTTTTTTGGGTGGTGGATTTCGGTGGAGGAGAACTCGTGGTAACATCGGTTTACGGAGGAAGGAAGCGGAACACGGAGCTTACGTAGGAAAGTGGAAGTTTGGGAGGGAGTTGGGGACAGAGGGAGCGATGACGAGACGATGTGAGACGAGACGAGACGAGACGAGACGAGACGAGACGAGCTGACCTCGTAAACAGAACCAGACGACTTCGGAAAACAAATGAACCCGACAAACAAACTGCTTCCACGCCCACACAGTATGAGCCACGCCCGTCTGGATCCGCACGCCGTGTAACGGGCGGGCGGCGGGGGGCGGGGCGAGGTGCGAGGTTACCTGAACCATTACCTTTAAATACTAAATAAAATCATGTGACGCGTTCAGGAGGTTGAGAAAAAAGTGGCAGCCCAGGGGCAATTTGGAGCATTCAATTCACCTTGAATCCATGTTTTCAGACTGTGGGAGGAAACCGGAGAACCCAGAGGAAACCCACGCGGACACGGGGAGAACATGCAAACTCCACCCAGATCGGGATTCGTACCTGGAATCCCCAGTGCTGAGAGGAGAACATGCCAAACCACTAAGCCACGTGTCGCCCATCCGTCCATTATCTTCCTTAATCCTCTACTAGGGTCACCAGGGGGCCCATCCAGGGGAGAACGTGTCGGGCACTGGACACACTCACTCACACACACACACACACACTATATGGGGCAATTTGGATCATTTAGTTCACCTTGAATCCGGGGGGCAATTGGATGCTCTAAATTGCCCCATATAGTGTGTGCCGAGATAGATAGGGTATATCTGCCAGTACTCAAAATGTTCCCCTGTGGATGGATATGGGGAACCCCCCCCTCCCACCCCAGGACCTAGGGCCATCGTTCTCCCCTGGATGGACATGGGGAACCCCCCCCCACCCACCCACCTGCAACCCTATTAGAGGATCAAGTGGAAGGTAAAGAATGAATGAACATCACCTTTAATCTTCTAAAGTCTGTTTCTTTACTTTGATCTTGAGGACCTTGTGTTTATGTAAATGAGAGGCGGAGCCAGTGGAACGGGGGCGGGATTAGTCTCACCTGCATTGTGTTTTCTTAATTATGTCTTGAGCGCTGAGAGAGAGAGAGAGAGAGAGAGAGAGGTTAACTCATAACTGACCAGAGAAACCGAACTGTCCACAACAGAAACGTCCACAACGTCCATCGGGTCGGACCCCCCCCCCCCCTCGGTTCCTGACCGCAGTGTTCCAGACACCTTTGCACGAATCTCTCGCACCTCGGTGGGCGAGCCTCCCGCTCCTCTCAGCCAGGTCATTAGGAGAAAAAATATTTCCTGTGCAGCCCCGGGTGGAGGTGACGGCGGCGGCGCGCCAGCGGAATCTGGGAGCGGGCCCTCGGACCCTTCCGGCACCCTTCCGACACCCTTCCCGGGGCCCGGTGGGCCGGCTCCAACCCGGCGAAGCGGCGCACACTCGCCTCTCTGTTCGCCGGCCGACGCGACCGCCGACGGGGGAGGTTCCGCGGCGGGTCGGCGGGTGAAGCGCCTGAAAGGTGAGCCGTGCCAGGACCGGAGGCGGGGGCAACGGGCGAGGGGTCCGCGGGGCAAACGGGAAATCGCTTCATTCAGCTTTTATTAAATGGACGTTTTTGTTCAACCTCTGTCCAGATGTGGAGCCTATGTGTTTTAGTTTAACATTCTTGGCGCGGGGCCCGTATATATTTTGGAAGACGACGGGGGAGTGTATAAGATCGGTGGAAAATGATGCAGTCGGCCACCTTTTCTAATAACATTTCCTCCTTTTTGAGCCGCGCTCTTGTTTTACTTTCCATGTTTTGTTTTATTTCGGAAGAGAGGGGCCTGCGAGATGCCGCCCCCGAAAATGTGCTGAAGGGGCCCGCACAGAATTCCCCACCCCTGTGCAGTGTGGACGGGAATAATGCGCCAGGGCTCTTAAGTCCCCGTCGGGGGGTGGGGTCAGGGTTTGGGGTGTTGGGAGGAGTTTGAACCAGTGACCTAAGGGTGGTCCACAGAGTAGGACAGGTGCTGAAGGGTGGACAACAGCAACATACGTCCATCTGGGGGGGGTTCCCCACGCCCATCCAGGGGAGAACGTTTCGGGCGCTGGGCGGATACACCCGGGACAGGGGGGCAATCTATCACTGAGCGTGAGGAGGGGACTCTCACACTCTATATGGGGCAATTTGGAGAACTCAATTGACCTTGAGCCATGTTTTTTGGACTGTGGGAGGAAACCGGAGAACCCGGAGGAAACCCACGCGGACATGGGGAGGACATGGAAACTCCACCCAGATTGGGATTCGAACCGGGGAGCCCCAGCGCTGAGAGGAGAACATGCCAAACCACTAAGCCAATGGAACTGCAACACGTGGTGTCGGGTTGGTTAAAGAAGCGCCCTCAAGTACCCACAGGGTTGGTACAGCGCCCCCCTGGAGTGATGCAGGTTTAGGGTCTTGCCCAAGGAGCCACTTTGGTAACTTCAGTGGACCTGGGATTTGAACCCCCAACCTTCTGATTGACAGCCCCGCGCCCTCTGGAGGTTCCTGTAAGTGACACGATGGTCACCGTCTCGTTTTTTTTACCCGGCAAGGACGCAGATTGGACCGTCAATCGTCCGGACGGCGTCCTCCACAGGTGGCCGTGCCTCTTAAGAATCAAACCCTCGGGCCGTTGAAGGATCCTCGTTTCGGGTTACCCCAACCCCAGAATGTAAACCTGCCAACGAGTGAGACGCTACAAATGAGTTGCCGGAGACGAAACGTTCAGGCGAGAAGACCGGGCGTCTCGTTGAGATCTGCGCTCTGGATTCCCAGAACGTCCCGGGTCCGTCGTCACGGCCGGGAGAACATCTGCTTTATTTTTGCACCATTGTTTTGAGATCGAAGCCGACGGCAGCGGGGGAGGGAGGGGTGGGGGGGGGGGGGGAGGTCGGCGGGCTGGAGACAGCTGTCGAAAAAAAAAAAAAAAAAAAAGAACGGGGGGCGAGCAATAAACACCTGAAACGGAGCTCTCGACTTTCTTTTATTTGGAACGCTAATGGACGAGCGCTGCCAGGTCCCGGGAACTCCCCGAACGCCGGGTCTGCTGAAAGAGTATTTGCGCTTGTCAGTCCAATTAAAAACACCAGATTAAAAAAAAAAAGAAGACGGGGAGGCCGAGACGGGGAGGAAGACGGAGGGGGTGAAGAATAACAGAGCAGCGAACCGGAGGAGTCGCATCTGGATCCCAAACTCCGTTCCCAGCCAAGTCGCGATTGTTTAGTCTGAAGCGAGCGCCGTGTGTTTGGGTGGCGAGGACGAGCCGCGTACGGAGGAACACGTCGGGAGGGGGGGGGGTGGTGGGAACAGCGCGCCGGGTTCTGTTAGTCGTGTGATGTTACGGGTCGGTCGTCCGGCCGAAGGTTCCGGCGGTATAAACATGGCACTCTGGTTAGTTTACATCGACACGCGACGTCGACTCGCCGTCAGGAAATCTGAAATAATGTTTATTCAGAATCTCGTTAAGTCGTTACATCTGCTCGCCGGGCGCCGCGGCAACCACCTGAAATGACCTCGGGACCTGCTGACACCGGAGGGTCGCCCCTAGCAACCACACAGAGACGTAACCTGGCATTCGGTTGACGCGCTTTAGAAACGCCAACCTCAAAGGAACCAAAAACTCAGGACAGGACGCTGTGCTACCCAGGCCATCGTGAGGGGGGTGTCCATAAGTGTCATGTCCATGGTGAGGGTCAAGTTCATGGTGAGGGCACATCTATGCTGAGGGTCGTGTCCATGGTGAGGGTCGTGTCCATATTTGTAATGTCTGTAGTGAGGGTCATGTCCATAGCAGGGGTCATGTCTATTTCGAGGGTCGTGTCCATTCTGAGGGTCATGTCCATAGCAGGGGTCATGTCTATTTCGAGGGTCGTGTCCATTCTGAGGGTCATGTCCATAGCAGGGGTCATGTCTATTTCGAGGGTCGTGTCCATTCTGAGGGTCATGTCCATAGCAGGGGTCATGTCTATTTCGAGGGTCGTGTCCATTCTGAGGGTCATGTCCGTTCTGAGGGTCGTGTCCATGTCGAGGGTCGTGTCCGTTCTGAAGGTCGTGTCCGTTCTGAGGGTCGTGTCCATGTCGAGGGTCGTGTCCGTTCTGAGGGTCATGTCCATGTCGAGGGTCGTGTCCGTTCTGAGGGTCGTGTCCGTTCTGAGGGTCGTGTCCATTCTGAGGGTCGTGTCCATGTCGAGGGTCGTGTCCGTTCTGAGGGTCGTGTCCGTTCTGAGGGTCGTGTCCATGTCGAGGGTCGTGTCCGTTCTGAGGGTCATGTCCGTTCTGAGGGTCGTGTCCGTTCTGAAGGTCGTGTCCGTCCTGAGGGTCGTGTCCGTTCTGAGGGTCGTGTCCGTTCTGAGGGTCGTGTCCGTTCTGAGGGTCATGTCCATGTCGAGGGTCGTGTCCGTTCTGAGGGTCGTGTCCGTTCTGAGGGTCGTGTCCGTTCTGAGGGTCGTGTCCGTTCTGAGGGTCGTCGTGTCCGTTCTGAGGGTCGTGTCCATGTCGAGGGTCGTGTCCGTTCTGAGGGTCGTGTCCGTTCTGAGGGTCGTGTCCGTTCTGAGGGTCGTGTCCATGTCGAGGGTCGTGTCCGTTCTGAGGGTCGTGTCCGTTCTGAGGGTCGTGTCCATGTCGAGGGTCGTGTCCGTTCTGAGGGTCGTGTCCGTTCTGAGGGTCGTGTCCGTTCTGAGGGTCGTGTCCATGTCGAGGGTCGTGTCCGTTCTGAGGGTCGTGTCCGTTCTGAGGGTCGTGTCCGTTCTGAGGGTCGTGTCCATGTCGAGGGTCGTGTCCGTTCTGAGGGTCGTGTCCGTTCTGAGGGTCGTGTCCGTTCTGAGGGTCGTGTCCGTTCTGAGGGTCGTGTCCGTTCTGAGGGGAAATTAATAAAAAAATCCTATTGGCTCTCTACAGAAAAAAAGTTACACATAAAAAAAATTATAAATCAATTTTACATTCAATTACATTCAATTACATTCAATTACATCAGCATTCAGTGAGCAACTCCAATAAAGTCGAACCAATTAATTAACTCCATCATCCCACATGAGTTCACTAGAGTTCTACTGGCCCACATTCACTCTGATAACGAATCGCTCCTTATTGAACCTCACCCAGCTACCACCGCACCTCACTCCTAACCTCACTCCTAATCTCACTCCTAATC
This sequence comes from Corydoras sp. C115, assembly GCA_019802505.1. Classification (NCBI taxonomy): domain Eukaryota; kingdom Metazoa; phylum Chordata; class Actinopteri; order Siluriformes; family Callichthyidae; genus Corydoras; species Corydoras sp. C115. The sequence goes on along the minus strand of JAFMOC010000188.1, from coordinate 5,491 downwards.
TCACTCCTAATCTCACTCCTAATCTCACTCCTAACCTCACTCCTAATCTCACTCCTAACCTCACTCCTAACCTCACTCCTAATCTCACTCCTAACCTCACTCCAAACCTCACTCCTAATCTCACTCCTAATCTCACTCCTAATCTCACTCCTAATCTCACTCCTAACCTCACTCCTAACCTCACTCCTAATCTCACTCCTAACCTCACTCCAAACCTCACTCCTAATCTCACTCCTAATCTCACTCCTAACCTCACTCCTAACCTCACTCCTAATCTCACTCCTAATCTCACTCCAAACCTCACTCCTAACCTCACTCCTAACCTCACTCCTAATCTCACTCCTAACCTCACTCCTAACCTCACTCCTAATCTCACTCCTAACCTCACTCCTAATCTCACTCCTAACCTCACTCCTAATCTCACTCCTAATCTCACTCCTAACCTCACTCCTAATCTCACTCCTAACCTCACTCCTAATCTCACTCCTAATCTCACTCCTAACCTCACTCCTAACCTCACTCCTAATCTCACTCCTAATCTCACTCCTAACCTCACTCCTAACCTCACTCCTAATCTCACTCCTAACCTCACTCCAAACCTCACTCCTAATCTCACTCCTAACCTCACTCCTAACCTCACTCCTAATCTCACTCCTAACCTCACTCCTAATCTCACTCCTAATCTCACTCCTAACCTCACTCCTAATCTCACTCCTAATCTCACTCCTAACCTCACTCCTAACCTCACTCCTAACCTCACTCCTAATCTCACTCCTAATCTCACTCCTAACCTCACTCCTAATCTCACTCCTAACCTCACTCCTAATCTCACTCCTAATCTCACTCCTAACCTCACTCCTAACCTCACTCCTAATCTCACTCCTAATCTCACTCCTAATCTCACTCCTAATCTCACTCCTAACCTCACTCCTAATCTCACTCCTAACCTCACTCCTAATCTCACTCCTAACCTCACTCCTAACCTCACTCCAAACCTCACTCCTAATCTCACTCCAAACCTCACTCCTAATCTCACTCCTAATCTCACTCCTAATCTCACTCCTCATGTCTCCTGCACTCTGAGGACAGTAATATGGACTGACGCATGTGATTGTTGGGAAACGAGTCTGGGGGTTTTTTGGAGCGGGGCGGGGGGGTGGGGGGCAGGGTGGGGGCATGTAGGTCAGGAAAATGGGATTCCCCCCCGAGGTCTGGAGCCCGGGTCACAGAAGAGGATCAGATTCAGACCAAACCAGTCGCTCATCAACATCAACAGACACGGAGAAGTGTGTGTGTGTGTGAGTGTGTGTGTGTATGAGTGTGTGTGTGAGTGTGTGTGTGTGTGTGTGAGTGTGTGTGTGTATATATATGTGTGTATGAGTGTGTGTGTGTGTGTGTGTGTATATATATATATATGGGTGTGTGTGTATGCGTGAGTGTATGTGTATGAGTGTATGTGTGTGTATGTGTGATTGTGTGTGTGTGTGTGTGTGTGTGTGTGTGTGTGTGTGTGTGTGTGTGTGTGTGTGTTCTCGTGCCCTTTCCCTGTGTTACAGATAAATGGTGTCTTTGTGGGGACGGTGTGTTCTTTGTGTCAGATCTGAAGTTGTGTGAGGGACAAAGAGATGAATGATGTGAAGTGCAGAACGTCGGCCGAGAACCACATACCTGCCGTCCGTGTGTGTGTGTGTGTGTGTGTGTGTGTGTGTGTGTGTGATCACACAAAGACGAGACATGCCTCGCTCTGAAGACGGGCGGCGGGTCACGGTCTCCGTATCGTCTTTCCATTCAGAGCATCGTCCACGTCTTCATCACAAAAACCTCATCCATTCTCATCAGGCTGTCAAATGGGCTTAGCGATTGGTATGTTCTCCTCTCAGCGCCAGGTCCGAATTCTGATCTTGGTGTTTGCATGTTCTCCCCGTGTCCCCGTGGGTTTCCTTTGAGTATTCCGGTTTCCTCCCACAGTCCAAAAAACATGGATTCAAGGTGAAATGAATGCCCTAAATTGCCCCATATAGAATGTGTGTGTGTGTCCAGCGATAGATTGCCCCCCTGTCCTGGGTGTATCTGTCCAGCACCCGGTGCGAATCTTGATCTGGGTGGAGTTCCCATGTTCTCCCCGTGTCCGCGTGGGTTTCCTCCAGATTGCCCCATGCAGTGTGTGTCAGTGTGTGTGAAACAAAACATGGATTCAAGGTGAAATGAATGCTACAAATTGCCCCATATAGAGTGTGTTTGTGTGAGTGAGTGGGTTTCCTCCAGATTGCCCCATGCAGTGTGTGTCAGTGTGAGTGTGTGAAAAAAAACATGGATTCAAGGTGAAATGAATGCTACAAATTGCCCCATATAGAGTGTGTTTGTGTGAGTGAGTGTGTGTCCGGCACCCGGAACGTTCTCCCCTGGATGGGCATGGGGAACCCCTCCCCACCCACACCCCCCACCCCCCCAAACCTCTATGGAAATATGGATGGACATCGTATATGTTTCACATGCATGCGTCTGTGAAGCGAGGCGGCTGGAACGCTAATGGTGTGTGTGTGTGTGTGTGTGTGTGTGTGTGTGTGTGTGTATGTGTGTAAGCAAGAGAGAGAGAGAGAGAGAGAGGTAACTGGTAATGGTCCCCTGATGAAGTCTGATAAAAAGCAATTGAGCCGGGACAGGCCCCGCTGCCTGAAGCTGCACCTGAACTGTGAGTGTGTGTGTGTGTGTGTGTGTGTGTGTGTGTGTGTGTGAGACAACCTAATAAGCAGTCAACAGCCTGCGTGTGTGTGTGTGTGTGTGTGTGTGTGTATGGAGGGCTTACGGGGGTCTCGCTAACTAATGAAGCGGAGAAAATTAAACTGGCCCCGTTTTAAACTGGCCCACTCGACCGAGCGTTACCGCCGCGAGGGACGCCGCTCTAAACAAGACGTGATCACCGGCGTCCCCGCGCCTCCGTACGCCGCGGGTGTCCCGTTTGCCGGGCGTCTCTCCCGGCAGGTCCACCGCGTCCTCAGCGTCTCAGGACAAACGTTTGCATGAACAACCAGAGAAGTCGCACCGGATTATACAGCATCAGACCTAAAGCTGCGTCTGTTAAAGCGTTCCGCGTTCCGTTACACAGCAGAACAGCTGGTTCTGGTCCCCCGGTCGGTTCTGGACGGCGTCCAGGAGAACGCGGAACCCGGCAGGTTGAATCGGAGGTTTCCTCGTTTAGCATTTTCAATTTACAGCCTTTTAAAGGTGTTATTAAATAATATAACAGATAATAATCAGAATGGACGGCACGCTGGCTTAGTGGTTGGCATGTTCTCCTCTCAGGTTCCTGATCTGGGTGGGGTTCCCATGTTCTCCCCATCTCCTTCGAGGATCTCCGGTGTGCTCCCACAGTCCAAAAACATGGATTCAAGGTGAAATGAATGCCCCATATTGTGTGTGCCCCAGATGGATAAGATTACAGACGGATAGGCAGCGCGGTGGCTTAGTGGTTTGGCATGTTCTCCTCTCAGTGCTGGGGATTCCATGTTCGAATCCCAGTCTGGGTGGAGTTTGCATGTTCTCCCCGTGTCCTCCGGTTTCCTCCCACAGTCCAAAAACATGTATTCAAGGCAAATTAAATGCTCCAAATTGCCCCATATACAGTAGTGTGTGTCTGTGTGAGTGTCTATGTGTCGATAGATTGCCCCCCCATCCTGGTGTACCTGCCCAGCGCCCAAAACATTCTCCCCTGGATGGGCATGGGGAACCCCACCCCCACCCACTCCCCCCGCAACCCTTATAGAGGAAAGAATGAATGAATTATAATAATAAAGGGCAGAACCATGGTGTAATGTTTAGCATGTTCTCCTCAGCGCTGGGGATCCGGATCCAAAAACATGGATTCAAGGTGAAAGGAATGTTCTAAATTGCCCCATATAGTGCCTGTGTGAGTGGGTGTGTACCCAGCGATGATTTGGCGCCCCGTCCTGGGTGTATCTGAAACATTCTGCACTGAAAGGGCAATGGGGGACCCCCCCCAACACAGTCGTCCTCCTGGTTCTCCGGGTTCTCCAGGTTGTCCAGGTTGTCCGGTTTCCTCCCACAATCCAAAAAACATGGATTCAGGGTAAATCGGCGGCTGTAAATTGCCCCTAAGCAGCAGTATTGTGTGTGTGTGTGTGTGTGTGTGTGTGTGTGTGTGTGTGTGTGTGTGTGTGTGTGTGTGTTATAAACAGTTTGGGAGCGATGCGGCCTGCTGTTTATATTTCAAAGTGAACACAATGTGAATCAATAGAAGCTGACAGGTGAAGTTATGCTAATGAACGGACGGAGCGCGGACTCGGATTCTGATAAATAAGAGAGAGAGAGAGCGAGAGAGAGAGAGAGCGAGCGAGAGAGACAGAGGGTGAGAGAGAGAGAGAGAGCGAGCGAGAGAGAGAGAGAGAGGAACACAGCTTTTGATTGAGCGATAAAACAGTCGTAAACTTTATACACACACCATTCACGGACCAAGGACAAGGACGCGGCGGAGAAGAGAGAGAAAGGAACCTCCGCCTGCCTCCGATTGCCCCACACAACATCACTTCTATTGCTCCACCACCCAATAGAAAGAGTCCGTCCTGAATGGTGCATTATGGACCTTCTGTCCTCCTCATTCCTATATCGTGTTTTTGTGATACTGCTGTGAATAGGACACACACACACACACACACACACACACACACACACACGCTTACACACACTCACTGAGATGAGGCTCAGCAGACACACCGGATTCACACGGGGGACGCTGACAAGTGTGTGTGTGTGTGTGTGTGTGTGTGTGTGTGTCGGGGGAATCAATGCCTTCAGTCCATTAGCGTTCAAACGTCAATGATCAAAACAAAACAAACCCCCCCCCCCCCCCTTCAACCTTCAACTCACTGACGGGAAAAAAAAAAAAAAAAAAGAGAAGATGCTGATTTTACATTTCACCTTAAAAAAGAGGCTAAAATTATCATCGTTCGTTTATTCGTTATCATCCTCGTAATCTTCTATTGGGGTCATGGGGGGTAGGGGTGGGGGGTTCCCCATGCCCATCTGGGGGGAGAACGTAACGTTTCGGGCGCTGGGCAGATACACCCGGGACTGGGCGCCAGTCTATCGCTGGGTGTGCTCACTCACAGATACACACTGTGTAAGGGGCAATTTGGAGCATTCAGTTTACCTTGAAGCCATGTTTTTTTTTTTGGACGGTAGGAGGAAACCGGAGCCACGGGGAGAACATGCAAACTCCACCCAGATTGGGATTAGAACCTGGATTCTACAGTGCTGAGAGGAGAACATGCTAAACATTACACCAGTGTGTCGGCCCATCCATTATCTCCTTCCGCTTAATCGTCCACCTTGTTGGGATTCGTTGGTGGGGGTGGGGTGTGGGGGGGGGGGTTTTTTCCCCCATGCCCATCCATAGGATAACGTTTTCGTACGCTGGCGAAGATACAGCCCATGACAAGGGGGGCAATCTGTTCACTTACAAAAAGACACATAC
>JAFMOC010001800.1:0-48578 GCA_019802505.1 Corydoras sp. C115 | reverse complement strand
AAAAAAAAATTTCTAAAAAACACCTAAAAAAAAAAGGAAACCTTTTTTAAAAATTTACAAAAAAACCGGTTTAAAAAAATTCATGGAAAAAGGAAAAAAAACGTGGGAAATGCACAAAAACCACACAAAATTCCCCAGAACAAACGGGAAAAAGGGAATTGAAAAAACAAAAAAAAAGGGGGTTTTAAACGTCAAAAAAAAACCAAACTAAATAAACAGGAAACCTGAAAATGTACAAAAAAAGGGTTGAAATTTTTTAAAAAAACGCACAAAAACTTTGGGAAAAATGCACAAAAAACCCAATTAAAAGACAAAAAGAAAAAAGCTGAAATCCACAAATTTAAGCGTAATAAACGCCCTACAAAACACACTAAATAAAACCAGGAAACCTTTTTTAAAATTTTAAAACAGAAAAAGGAAAAATTTAGGGGAAAACGGAAAAAAAAAGTGGGGAAATCCCACAAAAAAAAACAAAAATTCACAGACAACATGTAAAAAGCATGAAATACAAAAAGGGAAGCGGGGAAAAACGTCTAAAAAAAAACCCATTTAAATAAAACGGGAAAAACCTTTAAAATGTACAGAAAACTTTGGAAAAATTTATAAAAAACGCACAAAAACGTGGAAAATGAAACAAAAAACAACATTCACAGACAAAATGAAAAAAGCATGGAAATACACAAAGAAAAGGGGATAAACGCCCTAAAAAAACACCCCTTAAAAATGAACGGGGAAACCTGTAAAATGTACAGAAAACGGCAAATTATAAAAAAACGGGGAAAAAAAAACGGGGGAAATGGACAAAAACAACAAATTCACGAAAAATGTAAAAAACCCATGAAAAAAAAAAAAGGGAGGAAGTTCATTTTTTTCCCTTTTTGGTTAAATCCCCCCCCACCCGGGAAAGTCTTAAAATGGGGAAACTTTTTTCCCTTTTGGGGGGGCACCACCAAAGGGGGGAGGAGGGACACATAACATACAAAACCATACAAACATTTCGAAAATATTTTCCCGGGGGTAAATCACACCTTTTGGCACTCAAAACCCGTAAACCAACCCCCCACCCAAAAAAATTTCAGCAGCCCGGAAAAGGGAAAAAAGCTCGGAAAACTATTTTTCAGAACCCTTTTTGTGTTTTATGACTATTTTAAAAATGGTGGCCCAAGGGGGGCCCCAAACGCATAAAAACGGTTGGTTTTTTTATTAAAACACCCGGGACAGATTTCAATACAAAATTTCATAAAAACCTTTTTGGAAAGGTACCCTGGAGCATTCCGATTTGCCAAAGGCCATTACAGAATCTGCATAAAAGCACCCCCCGGGGGGTGTTAAAAAAAGCAGAGTTTTGGGAAGCCCGACCCATTTAAAAGGGAAAAATTCCCCAAAAAATTTTTTAAAGTAAAACTAGCTTGGACACAAAATTTCGAATTCCCCACCCGATAAATTTACAGTCTTCAAGTCCCGGAAAAGGAAAGGAATCGGGAAAAATGTTACAGCATTCACTTTCCTGAAATTTCCCGTTAAAAATCGAAATTTTACCATCAGGTTTTTCGGCCCCAAAAAATACAGGAAAACCCCCCAGGGGCTGGAATGGGGAAAGAACCCAGGGTTTCCCAAGTACTCAAACCTCAGTTTGCATGACCCCCTTTTTTACGGGGTTTTACAGATAGTATTTTCCTTTTTAAATCGGACCATAAAAAAACAAATTTCGATATCAGTGATAACACTTTAAAGTCTGTCGGGGCCAAAATCGGGTAAACAGAGAAGCATAGTTTTTAAAAACAGATTTTTTAAACTGAGCAGCTTTCACGGGAAAGGTTTTGGGAAAAAAGACCCATCGGGTTTGACGCAAAGCTCGGGGAATTTTGTAATTGACCCGACAACACAGAATAAAAAGGAAAGGAAATTTAAAACCATCACCAAAAATCTCGCCTAATTTTCGGGGACCCCAAACATTTACTAGAGTGGGGCTTATTTGGGAAGGAAACCCCCCAAAATAAACCCCTCCTTTCAGCCCCTTTAAAAAATCTCCCCGATGGACATACTGCTTTAAAACATTTTCCCCATGACATACACGATTTTTTTTTTCGGTCGGGGGAAAGTGGAAAACCAAACAAATTATCATCATTCACTTTCTTAATGATTTCAAAAGGGGCCCCTGAAAATTGGCCCTTTCAACACAGACCCGGGGACACTGGCAGCAAACACTGTCCCTTTGGGCTTTGGGTTTAAAAAAAAACTTTGGGCTTGACTTTTGTCAAATCTCTTTTTTCCAAGGATTGAGCGAAAAAAAGAGGGACCCTGGGAACTTTTACAAGCCTTACGAAGCCTTTCTTAAAATTTATTGACAAAATCCACACACTTTCCTTTTTGGGAAACAGGACACACCCAAAAAATTTTGGTTTTTTAAACCAATTTGGGGGGTTTCCCGACGGAAGGTAAAAAAAAAAAAGTTGGGGCGGGGATAAACCCATTTGGACTTTGCACACCCCCCTTAACGAAACAAAAAAAGAGGCCCCCTTTCACCCCACTTTTTTCCCAGCTTCCAGAAAAAAAGGGACTTTAATTAAAATTTTAACTTTGGGGATGAAACCCTCTAGAGCCCCTTGTGACTAGGGTGAAATGCAAAACGAATGTTTGATGTCCCCCTTTAATTGCCAGGACGGGTAAAACATTTTGGGGAGAAAAATTTAGTACCTTGATCGGGTCTGAATAGTTTGGGGAAAACCCAAAAAAAAAAACAGAGAAAAAGCGAATCAAAACCCCCGGGGACACCGGGCCTTGCATGATTTTTCGCAAAGGAAAGGTTCGGGAAAAAAGAGTTGAATAACCATTTTTTAGAGTTTAATGGTTACCCCCCACTTTGTCTGGGGAGTGGCCCAACCCCAATCTATCAGCAAGTCCCTCAAAAGGTTTCAAAACATAGCAGGTACAAAAACACAAGGGTTCCCCCGGTTGGAATACCCTGATTGGGTTTTTCCTGCTAGGGAAAATTAAATGACCGATTTACAGTATTTTTACCACATTCCCTTTAAAAGACCGGCCAAAAAAAATTTGTTTGAAATAAAAGTTTTATAAGTTTTATTAATCCCAAAATGGCCAGCCCCATTACTTTGATAAATGGGGCCAAGTTAGCACATATTGTCGTATTTTGGGGGGCCCAACCACCGGGAAGACCCACTCCCCTCCGTTAATTCGGGGCAAAACCCTGCACCCCCCCTTTCTCATCAGAACCCAAATCCTTAAATAAATGAACAGGGGATTTAAAAATCTCCCTGGGGCCACCACAGGCAACCTGGCATTTAGAAAGAAAAGGAAATCAAACCCCGAGCAAAACCATTAAAGCCCGCGAGTAAAAAAAGGGATAATGCATAGCATTTTTTGAGGTTTAGGGTTTCTTTTCAGTACCAGATTTAGTACTGACGACCACAGATACGGTAGGCTTTATTTAATGGGATTTCGCAAATAAAGCCTGCACATCACATACAGGGTTTTTTTTAAACTTTGGACAAAGTGGTAAAACACCCCAGGAAAGACACAGGAAACCCCTGTTGACTTCATCAACTTCCTTGCAAATGGGGTTTAAAGATCCCAAACTAGGAAAAGGAAAAAACCCCTTTTCCCCTCCTGCAAGGTCATTACCATTTATAATATCCCCCCCCCAACTGGCAATTCTGATCGTCCCGCTTTTCCAAAACCTTTGCCCTAACCAATTTGGGACTGGGGGATAACACAATGTAAGGGTACGGAACAGGAGTTAAGCCCAATTCCAAAAACCCAAATACATGGGACCCAAACAAAAGGTAGATTCCCCCCTAAACTTCATTTTTTTTGGGGCTAGGAGAAAAAAAGTTTGTGTTGTCCAGTGTACGAAAAAAATTTTTAAAAACAGGCAAAAGAGCAGGGATCTGTCTCAGCAATAAAAAACTGTACCATCCAATAGGAATGGTTTAAAAAGTAACTTTCGGGGAAAAATTTGGACACAGCACAGACTCAAAGGGTTGGTTTTACAAACTGTAGCCCCAACAAACCCAAACCCCTTTTTTTGGCTTATCTTTTTTTTTCCAGGCAGTACAGTCCCCCCCTGAAATTTTTTGGCCCGGGGCCCCTTTTTAACAGTAAAAAAATAACGTTTTCAGACGGCTTGAAAACGAATGGGGATTTTTTCCACACGGTTGCCTTTTTTTCAAGGACCTTTAAAAAAGTACGAGGTGAGGTCCCCACCCTACCTTGACCCTTTTCCTACCCCCCCACCCCAAAACCACGGGGAGAAATAGAGGAACTTGCAGTTAAAAAAAATTTTTTGTGGGGTTAATATAAATTCGTCGGTAAAAAAGGCGGCATCAGAAAACGTGGATCCCTTTTTTCTCTTTTAGATACCCCCACTTTTCTTAGGTAAAAACTTTTCTTAAAATTTTTCTAATAGAATCAACCCCTTTAAAAACTGGGTAAAAGGTGTTACCGGAAAAGCACTACCCCCTTTTCCCAAATAAAGTATTTTTCTAAAGAGCAAAAACCAAAAAAAGGTTCGGTCCACAGTTTTTTAGGGAAAACCGGGAAAAACCGTTGCCCTTACGCCTCAGGAAACCAACTCGTATGCTCGAATTAAAAGCGTTTTTACTTGCTCCAATTAAACTTTCCCCTTCTCCCCTTTAGAGATGAGCAAACATCCGTGCCCCCAACCCAAATTTTACATTGAAGAAGCACGGGACCACATTTTCCTTGGGCCCAAAATGGGGGGAAAAGCTCCCCACTCGCTAAAAAAAGCAGTAAAATAGGCATCAATTCGGGTCTTTTCTAAATGGAGGTACAACGAGAGGGTTGTCGTTTTTTGTAAAAAATCCTGGGGGTTGGAAACATTTCGACTTTTGCGAAACAAAAACCCTCTTTCCGTCCCCAAAATCAAGGAAACGGACACGAAAACCTTTTGGGTTTTATCTCTCTTGTTGCTTAATTAGTAAAACCCTAACTCTTTTAATTTAAGCCCCCAATCCCCAAAAAACCCATTTCTCTGCAAAAAAGGGAAAGAACGGTTTCCTGTTTAAAACCGGTCCCCTCCCTTTGTAAACCCAGGTGACCTATTTTTCACCCCAAAACCCCCAATCCATCTTAAATGGTTTTTCTATTTTCCAAACGGGCCCCCCCCACTGTAACCCAGGGGGACACCACAAACCCTCCCTTTTCACTAGCTAATCACTTAAAAAATTCCTTTTCTGCCTTTCTACGGGTACGGGCCCAACACAATATTATAAAAATTTCTGTTTTCCCCCAAAAAAATTTTCCCTTTCCCCTAAAAACTTCTCTAATCCCCTCCAGGGAGGAGACTAAAAAAGTTCTCCAAAAAAACGCCATTTTGATTTTTTTTCTATATTCTTAAAAAACTTATGTTAACCCAAAGAAGCATATTCAAAAAACCCCAAAATGGGGACCCCCCTTTGGGTTACGGGGTTAGTCTAGAGGAAAAGGGCCCTTTTTAAATAAAAGGTTTACCAAAATTTACTTTTGGGATATTTTTAAAGGGACACCCCAAAACCATTCTTTTAAAAAATATAATATATTCTAGGAGATACAAAATGGAAGAGAACAATACAAGGTTAACAATGATATACAACCATTTTGATAATAGACCGGCCATCAACTCCAGGGGTTAAGAAAAATGCCAAAATAGTAATAAACAAATACCAAACCTAACCTCCACATTCCAATTCTACCTTACCGCAAAACAAGAAAAAAAAAAGAAACAAAACAGACAAAGTCTTCCTACCTCCCTACCTACAACCAAGAAAAGAACCAGCGAAGAAAACGACACAAAGATAAGGGAAAAAGGCCCTACCCCCGTTTTTGGGCCTAAAGCATAACATCCGTTTCCAGTTCAGCCATTTACATTCTCACATCTAGCTCACTCAAATTATGTTATGTTAGATAATACAAGTTTGAGAATCACACAAGTTGGTTACAATAAGGGTGTTACCAGAATGAAAAACCCAAGATCCCACAGAGAAAGGACAGGACCTTTTCAAGAAAAGACGAGACGGAGAGAACAAAAACGTGGGAAATGCACAAAAAACAACAACATTCACAGACAACATGTAAAAAGCATGAAATACACAAAATAAGCTATAAAACCGTAAAATGTACAGAAAACGTGCAAATTCATGAAAACGGACAAAAACGTGGGAAATGCACAAAAACAACAACAACATTCACAGACAACATGTAAAAAGCATGAAATACACAAAATAAGCATGAAAAACGTCTAAAAAAACACACTAAATGAACAGGAAACCTGTAAAATGTACAGAAAACGTGCAAATTCATGAAAACGGACAAAAACGTGGGAAATGCACAAAAACAACAACATTCACAGACAACATGTAAAAAGCATGAAATACACAAAATAAGCATGAAAAACGTCTAAAAAACACACTAAATGAACAGGAAACCTGTAAAATGTACAGAAAACGTGCAAATTTATGATGAAAAAAAAACAAAAAACATTCACAGACAAAAACGTGGGAAATGCACAAAAAAACAAATGCACACAAACATTCACAGACAACATGTAAAAAGCATGAAATACACAAAATAAGCGTGAAAAACGTCTAAAAAACACACTAAATGAACAGGAAACCTGTAAAATGTACAGAAAACGTGCAAATTTATGAAAACGGACAAAAACGTGGGAAATGCACAAAAAACACACAACATTCACAGACAACATGTAAAAAGCATGAAATACACAAAATAAGCATGAAAAACGTCTAAAAAACACACTAAATGAACAGGAAACCTGTAAAATGTACAGAAAACGTGCAAATTTATGAAAACGGACAAAAAACGTGGGAAATGCACAAAAACACAACAACATTCACAGACAACATGTAAAAAGCATGAAATACACAAAATAAGCGTGAAAAACGTCTAAAAAACACACTAAATGAACAGGAAACCTGTAAAATGTACAGAAAACGTGCAAATTTATGAAAACGGACAAAAACGTGGGAAATGCACAAAAACAACAACATTCACAGACAAACATGTAAAAAGCATGAAATACACAAAATAAGCATGAAAAAAAAACGTCTAAAAAACACACTGCAAATGAACAGGAAACCTGTAAAATGTACAGAAAACGTGCAAAATTTATGAAAAACGGACAAAAACGTGGGAAATGCACAAAAAACAACAACATTCACAGACAACATGTAAAAAGCATGAAATACACAAAATAAGCGTGAAAAAACGTCTAAAAAACACACTAAATGAACAGGAAACCTGTAAAATGTACAGAAAACGTGCAAATTTGAAAAACGGACAAAAACGTGGGAAATGCACAAAAACACAAAAACATTCACAGACAACATGTAAAAAGCATGAAATACACAAAATAAGCGTGAAAAAACGTCTAAAAAACACACTAAATGAACAGGAAACCTGTAAAATGTACAGAAAACGTGCAAATTTATGAAAACGGACAAAAACGTGGGAAATGCACAAAAACACACAACATTCACACAGACAACATGTAAAAAGCATGAAATACACAAAATAAGCGTGAAAAACGTCTAAAAAAACACACTAAATGAACAGGAAACCTGTAAAATGTACAGAAAACGTGCAAATTTATGAAAACGGACAAAAACGTGGGAAATGCACAAAAACAACAACATTCACAGACAACATGTAAAAAGCATGAAATACACAAAATAAGCATGAAAAACGTCTAAAAAACACACTAAATGAACAGGAAACCTGTAAAATGTACAGAAAACGTGCAAATTTATGAAAACGGACAAAAACGTGGGAAATGCACAAAGACAACAACATTCACAGACAACATGTAAAAAGCATGAAATACACAAAGTAAGCGTGAAAAACGTCTAAAAAACACTCTAAATGAACAGGAAACCTGTGAAATGTACAGAAAACGTGCAAATTTATGAAAACTTACAAAAACGTGGGAAATGCACAAAAACACAAAACATTCACAGACAACATGTAAAAAGCATGAAATACACAAAATAAGCGTGAAAAACGTCTAAAAAACACACTAAATGAACAGGAAACCTGTAAAATGTACAGAAAACGTGCAAATTTATGAAAACGGACAAAAACGTGGGAAATGCACAAAAACAACAACATTCACAGACAACATGTAAAAAGCATGAAATACACAAAATAAGCATGAAAAACGTCTAAAAAAACACACTAAATGAACAGGAAACCTGTAAAATGTACAGAAAACGTGCAAATTCATGAAAACGGACAAAAACGTGGGAAATGCACAAAAACAACAACAAACATTCACAGACAACATGTAAAAAGCATGAAATACACAAAATAAGCGTGAAAAACGTCTAAAAAAAACACACTAAATGAACAGGAAACCTGTAAAATGTACAGAAAACGTGCAAATTTATGAAAACGGACAAAAACGTGGGAAATGCACAAAAACACACAACATTCACAGACAACATGTAAAAAGCATGAAATACACAAAATAAGCGTGAAAAAAAACGTCTAAAAAAAACACACTAAATGAACAGGAAACCTGTAAAATGTACAGAAAACGTGCAAATTTATGAAAACGGACAAAAACGTGGGAAATGCACAAAAACACACAACATTCACAGACAACATGTAAAAAGCATGAAATACACAAAATAAGCGTGAAAAACGTCTAAAAAACACACTAAATGAACAGGAAAAACCTGTAAAATGTACAGAAAACGTGCAAATTTATGAAAACGGACAAAAACGTGGGAAATGCACAAAAACAACAACATTCACAGACAACATGTAAAAAGCATGAAATACACAAAATAAGCGTGAAAAAAAACGTCTAAAAAAACACTAAATGAACAGGAAACCTGTAAAATGTACAGAAAACGTGCAAATTTATGAAAAACGGACAAAAACGTGGGAAATGCACAAAAACACAAAACATTCACAGACAACATGTAAAAAGCATGAAATACACAAAATAAGCGTGAAAAACGTCTAAAAAAAACACACTAAATGAACAGGAAACCTGTAAAATGTACAGAAAACGTGCAAATTTATGAAAAACGGACAAAAACGTGGGAAATGCACAAAAACAACAACATTCACAGACAACATGTAAAAAGCATGAAATACACAAAATAAGCGTGAAAAAAACGTCTAAAAAACACACTAAATGAACAGGAAACCTGTAAAATGTACAGAAAACGTGCAAATTTATGAAAACGGACAAAAACGTGGGAAATGCACAAAAACACAAAAACATTCACAGACAACATGTAAAAAGCATGAAATACACAAAATAAGCGTGAAAAAAACGTCTAAAAAAAACACTAAATGAACAGGAAACCTGTAAAATGTACAGAAAACGTGCAAATTTATGAAAACGGACAAAAACGTGGGAAATGCACAAAAACACAACAACATTCACAGACAACATGTAAAAAGCATGAAATACACAAAATAAGCGTGAAAAACGTCTAAAAAACACACTAAATGAACAGGAAACCTGTAAAATGTACAGAAAACGTGCAAATTTATGAAAACGGACAAAAACGTGGGAAATGCACAAAAACAACAACATTCACAGACAACATGTAAAAAAGCATGAAAGCATGAAATACACAAAATAAGCGTGAAAAACGTCTAAAAAACACACTAAATGAACAGGAAACCTGTAAAATGTACAGAAAACGTGCAAATTTATGAAAACGGACAAAAACGTGGGAAATGCACAAAAACAACAAAACATTCACAGACAACATGTAAAAAGCATGAAATACACAAAATAAGCGTGAAAAACGTCTAAAAAAACACACTAAATGAACAGGAAACCTGTAAAATGTACAGAAAACGTGCAAATTTATGAAAACGGACAAAAACGTGGGAAATGCACAAAAACAACAACATTCACAGACAACATGTAAAAAGCATGAAATACACAAAATAAGCGTGAAAAACGTCTAAAAAACACACTAAATGAACAGGAAACCTGTAAAATGTACAGAAAACGTGCAAATTTATGAAAACGGACAAAAACGTGGGAAATGCACAAAAACAACAACAACATTCACAGACAACATGTAAAAAGCATGAAATACACAAAATAAGCGTGAAAAACGTCTAAAAAAAACACACTAAATGAACAGGAAACCTGTAAAATGTACAGAAAACGTGCAAATTTATGAAAACGGACAAAAACGTGGGAAATGCACAAAAAACAACATTCACAGACAACATGTAAAAAAAAGCATGAAATACACAAAATAAGCGTGAAAAACGTCTAAAAAACACACACTAAAATGAACAGGAAACCTGTAAAATGTACAGAAAACGTGCAAATTTATGAAAACGGACAAAAAACGTGGGAAATGCACAAAAACAACAACATTCACAGACAACATGTAAAAAGCATGAAATACACAAAATAAGCGTGAAAAACGTCTAAAAAAACACACTAAATGAACAGGAAACCTGTAAAATGTACAGAAAACGTGCAAATTTATGAAAACGGACAAAAACGTGGGAAATGCACAAAAACAACAACATTCACAGACAACATGTAAAAAGCATGAAATACACAAAATAAGCGTGAAAAACGTCTAAAAAACACACTAAAAATGAACAGGAAACCTGTAAAATGTACAGAAAACGTGCAAATTTATGAAAACGGACAAAAACGTGGGAAATGCACAAAAACACACAAACATTCACAGACAACATGTAAAAAGCATGAAATACACAAAATAAGCGTGAAAAACGTCTAAAAAACACACTAAAAATGAACAGGAAACCTGTAAAATGTACAGAAAACGTGCAAATTTATGAAAACGGACAAAAACGTGGGAAATGCACAAAAACACAAAACATTCACAGACAACATGTAAAAAGCATGAAATACACAAAATAAGCATGTGAAAAACGTCTAAAAAAACACACTAAATGAACAGGAAACCTGTAAAATGTACAGAAAACGTGCAAATTTATGAAAACGGACAAAAACGTGGGAAATGCACAAAAACACACAACATTCACAGACAACATGTAAAAAGCATGAAATACACAAAATAAGCGTGAAAAACGTCTAAAAAACACACTAAATGAACAGGAAACCTGTAAAATGTACAGAAAACGTGCAAATTTATGAAAACGGACAAAAACGTGGGAAATGCACAAAAACAACAAAACATTCACAGACAACATGTAAAAAGCATGAAATACACAAAATAAGCGTGAAAAAAACGTCTAAAAAAACACACTAAATGAACAGGAAACCTGTAAAATGTACAGAAAACGTGCAAATTTATGAAAAACGGACAAAAACGTGGGAAATGCACAAAAAAAACACACAACATTCACAGACAACATGTAAAAAGCATGAAATACACAAAATAAGCGTGAAAAACGTCTAAAAAACACACTAAATGAACAGGAAACCTGTAAAATGTACAGAAAACGTGCAAATTTATGAAAACGGACAAAAACGTGGGAAATGCACAAAAACACACAACATTCACAGACAACATGTAAAAAGCATGAAATACACAAAATAAGCGTGATAAACGTCTACAAAACACACTAAATGAACAGGAAACCTGTAAAATGTACAGAAAACGTGCAAATTTATGAAAACGGACAAAAACGTGGGAAATGCACAAAAACAACAACATTCACAGACAACATGTAAAAAGCATGAAATACACAAAATAAGCGTGAAAAACGTCTAAAAAACACACTAAATGAACAGGAAACCTGTAAAATGTACAGAAAACGTGCAAATTTATGAAAACGGACAAAAACGTGGGAAATGCACAAAAACAACATTCACAGACAACATGTAAAAAGCATGAAATACACAAAATAAGCGTGAAAAACGTCTAAAAAACACACTAAATGAACAGGAAACCTGTAAAATGTACAGAAAACGTGCAAATTTATGAAAAAAACGGGACAAAAAAACGTGGGAAATGCACAAAAAAAAAAAACATTCACAGACAACATGTAAAAAGCATGAAATACACAAAATAAGCGTGAAAAAAACGTCTAAAAAAACACACTAAATGAACAGGAAACCTGTAAAATGTACAGAAAACGTGCAAATTTATGAAAACGGACAAAAACGTGGGAAATGCACAAAAACACAACACACATTCACAGACAACATGTAAAAAGCATGAAATACACAAAATAAGCGTGAAAAACGTCTAAAAAACACACTAAATGAACAGGAAACCTGTAAAATGTACAGAAAACGTGCAAAATTTGATGAAAACGGACAAAAACGTGGGAAATGCACAAAAACACACAACAACATTCACAGACAACATGTAAAAAGCATGAAATACACAAAATAAGCGTGAAAAAAACGTCTAAAAAACACACTAAATGAACAGGAAACCTGTAAAATGTACAGAAAACGTGCAAATTTATGAAAACGGACAAAAACGTGGGAAATGCACAAAAACACAACATTCACAGAAACATGTAAAAAGCATGAAATACACAAAAAAGCGTGAAAAACGTGGGAAATGCACAAAAACAACAAAAACATTCACAGACAAATGTACAAAAAATGTAAAAAAGCATGAAAAATACACAAAATAAGCGTGAAAAACGTCTCTAAAAAAAATGACACTGAAAAACGTCTAAAATGAACAGGAAACCTGTAAAATGTACAGAAAACGTGCAAATTTATGAAAAACGGACAAAAACGTGGGAAAATGCACAAAAACACACAACATTCACAGACAACATGTAAAAAGCATGAAATACACAAAAATAAGCGTGAAAAACGTCTAAAAAACACACACTAAATGAACAGGAAACCTGTAAAATGTACAGAAAACGTGCAAATTTATGAAAACGGACAAAAACGTGGGAAATGCACAAAAACACACAACATTCACAGACAACATGTAAAAAGCATGAAATACACAAAATAAGCGTGAAAAACGTCTAAAAAACACACTAAATGAACAGGAAACCTGTAAAATGTACAGAAAACGTGCAAATTTATGAAAAACGGACAAAAACGTGGGAAATGCACAAAAACAACAACATTCACAGACAACATGTAAAAAGCATGAAATACACAAAATAAGCATGAAAAACGTCTAAAAAAACACACTAAATGAACAGGAAACCTGTAAAATGTACAGAAAACGTGCAAATTTATGAAAAAACGGACAAAAACGTGGGAAATGCACAAAAACACAACAACATTCACAGACAACATGTAAAAAGCATGAAATACACAAAATAAGCGTGAAAAAAACGTCTAAAAAACACTAAATGAACAGGAAACCTGTAAAATGTACAGAAAACGTGCAAATTTATGAAAACGGACAAAAACGTGGGAAATGCACAAAAACACAACAACATTCACAGACAACATGTAAAAAGCATGAAACAAAAATAAGCGTGAAAAACGTCTAAAAAACACACTAAATGAAACAGGAAACCTGTAAAATGTACAGAAAACGTGCAAATTTATGAAAAACAAAAAACGTGGGAAATGCACAAAAACACACACATTCACAGACAACATGTAAAAAGCATGAAATACACAAAATAAGCGTGAAAAACGTCTAAAAAACACACTAAATGAACAGGAAACCTGTAAAATGTACAGAAAACGTGCAAATTCATGAAAAACGGACAAAAACGTGGGAATGCACAAAAACACAACAACATTCACAGACAACATGTAAAAAGCATGAAATACACAAAATAAGCGTGAAAAACGTCTAAAAAACACACTAAATGAACAGGAAACCTGTAAAATGTACAGAAAACGTGCAAATTTATGAAAACGGACAAAAACGTGGGAAATGCACAAAAACACAAAACATTCACAGACAACATGTAAAAAGCATGAAATACACAAAATAAGCGTGAAAAAAAAAAAACGTCTAAAAAACACACTAAATGAACAGGAAACCTGTAAAATGTACAGAAAACGTGCAAATTTATGAAAACGGACAAAAACGTGGGAAATGCACAAAAACACACAACATTCACAGACAACATGTAAAAAGCATGAAATACACAAAATAAGCGTGAAAAACGTCTAAAAAACACACTAAATGAACAGGAAACCTGTAAAATGTACAGAAAACGTGCAAATTTATGAAAACGGACAAAAACGTGGGAAATGCACAAAAACACAAAACATTCACAGACAACATGTAAAAAGCATGAAATACACAAAATAAGCGTGAAAAACGTCTAAAAAAACACACTAAATGAACAGGAAACCTGTAAAATGTACAGAAAACGTGCAAATTTATGAAAAAACGGACAAAAACGTGGGAAATGCACAAAAACAACAAACATTCACAGACAACATGTAAAAAGCATGAAATACACAAAATAAGCATGAAAAAAAAAACGTCTAAAAAAACACACACTAAATGAACAGGAAACCTGTAAAATGTACAGAAAACGTGCAAATTTATGAAAACGGACAAAAACGTGGGAAATGCACAAAAACAAACATTCACAGACAACATGTAAAAAGCATGAAATACACAAAATAAGCGTGAAAAAAATGTCTAAAAAACACACTAAATGAAATGAACAGGAAACCTGTAAAATGTACAGAAAACGTGCAAAAAATTTATGAAAACGGACAAAAAAACGTGGGAAATGCACAAAAACACACAACATTCACAGACAACATGTAAAAAGCATGAAATACACAAAATAAGCGTGAAAAAAACGTCTAAAAAAAACACACTAAATGAACAGGAAACCTGTAAAATGTACAGAAAACGTGCAAATTTATGAAAACGGACAAAAACGTGGGAAATGCACAAAAACACAAACATTCACAGACAACATGTAAAAAGCATGAAATACACAAAATAAGCGTGAAAAAAAAACGTCTAAAAAACACACTAAATGAACAGGAAACCTGTAAAATGTACAGAAAACGTGCAAATTTATGAAAACGGACAAAAACGTGGGAAATGCACAAAAAAAAAAACATTCACAGACAACATGTAAAAAGCATGAAATACACAAAATAAGCGTGAAAAACGTCTAAAAAACACACTAAATGAACAGGAAACCTGTAAAATGTACAGAAAACGTGCAAAATTTATGAAAACGGACAAAAACGTGGGAAATGCACAAAAACAACAACATTCACAGACAACATGTAAAAAGCATGAAATACACAAAATAAGCGTGAAAAACGTCTAAAAAACACACTAAATGAACAGGAAACCTGTAAAATGTACAGAAAACGTGCAAATTTATGAAAACGGACAAAAACGTGGGAAATGCACAAAAACACACAACATTCACAGACAACATGTAAAAAGCAAAATGAAAAAAACACACTAAATACAAAAAAATAAGCGTGAAAAAAACGTCTAAAAAACACACTAAATGAACAGGAAACCTGTAAAATGTACAGAAAAACGTGCAAAATTTATGAAAACGGACAAAAAACGGACGTGGGAAATGCACAAAAACAAAAACATTCACAGACAACATGTAAAAAGCA
This sequence comes from Corydoras sp. C115, assembly GCA_019802505.1. Lineage (NCBI taxonomy): Eukaryota > Metazoa > Chordata > Actinopteri > Siluriformes > Callichthyidae > Corydoras > Corydoras sp. C115. The sequence goes on along the minus strand of JAFMOC010001800.1, from coordinate 33,064 downwards.
TGAAATACACAAAATAAGCGTGAAAAAACGTCTAAAAAAACACACTAAATGAACAGGAAACCTGTAAAATGTACAGAAAACGTGCAAATTTATGAAAACACAAAAACGTGGGAAATGCACAAAAACACACAACATTCACAGACAACATGTAAAAAGCATGAAATACACAAAATAAGCGTGAAAAACGTCTAAAAAAACACACTAAATGAACAGGAAACCTGTAAAATGTACAGAAAACGTGCAAATTTATGAAAACGGACAAAAACGTGGGAAATGCACAAAAACACACAAAACATTCACAGACAACATGTAAAAAGCATGAAATACACAAAATAAGCGTGAAAAACGTCTAAAAAACACACTAAATGAACAGGAAACCTGTAAAATGTACAGAAAACGTGCAAATTTATGAAAACGGACAAAAACGTGGGAAATGCACAAAAAACAACACAACATTCACAGACAACATGTAAAAAGCATGAAATACACAAAATAAGCGTGAAAAAACGTCTAAAAAAAACACACTAAATGAACAGGAAACCTGTAAAATGTACAGAAAACGTGCAAATTTATGAAAACGGACAAAAACGGGAAATGCACAAAAACACACAACATTCACAGACAACATGTAAAAAGCATGAAATACACAAAATAAGCGTGAAAAACGTCTAAAAAACACACTAAAAAACAGGAAACCTGTAAAATGTACAGAAAACGTGCAAAATTATGAAAACGGACAAAAACGTGGGAAATGCACAAAAACAACAAAAACATTCACAGACAACATGTAAAAAGCATGAAATACACAAAATAAGCGTGAAAAAAACGTCTAAAAAACACACTAAATGAACAGGAAACCTGTAAAATGTACAGAAAACGTGCAAATTTATGAAAAAACGGACAAAAACGTGGGAAATGCACAAAAACAACAACATTCACAGACAACATGTAAAAAGCATGAAATACACAAAAAAGCATGAAAAACGTCTAAAAAAACACACTAAATGAACAGGAAACCTGTAAAATGTACAGAAAAAACGTGCAAATTTATGAAAAACGGACAAAAACGTGGGAAATGCACAAAAACAAAAACATTCATTCACAGACAACATGTAAAAAGCATGAAATACACAAAATAAGCGTGAAAAAACGTCTAAAAAACACACTAAATGAACAGGAAACCTGTAAAATGTACAGAAAACGTGCAAATTTATGAAAAACGGACAAAAACGTGGGAAATGCACAAAAACAACAACATTCACAGACAACATGTAAAAAGCATGAAATACACAAAATAAGCGTGAAAAACGTCTAAAAAAAACACACTAAATGAACAGGAAACCTGTAAAATGTACAGAAAACGTGCAAATTTATGAAAAACGGACAAAAACGTGGGAAATGCACAAAAACACAAAACATTCACAGACAACATGTAAAAAGCATGAAATACACAAAAAAAAGCGTGAAAAAAAAACGTCTAAAAAAACACACTAAATGAACAGGAAACCTGTAAAATGTACAGAAAACGTGCAAATTTATGAAAACGGACAAAAACGTGGGAAATGCACAAAAACACACAACATTCACAGACAACATGTAAAAAGCATGAAATACACAAAATAAGCGTGAAAAACGTCTAAAAAAAACACTAAATGAACAGGAAACCTGTAAAATGTACAGAAAACGTGCAAATTTATGAAAAACGGACAAAAAACGTGGGAAATGCACAAAAACAACAACATTCACAGACAACATGTAAAAAGCATGAAATACACAAAATAAGCGTGAAAAAACGTCTAAAAAACACACTAAATGAACAGGAAACCTGTAAAATGTACAGAAAACGTGCAAAATTTATGAAAAACGGACAAAAAACGTGGGAAATGCACAAAAACACAAACATTCACAGACAACATGTAAAAAGCATGAAATACACAAAATAAGCGTGAAAAAAACGTCTAAAAAACACACTAAATGAACAGGAAACCTGTAAAATGTACAGAAAACGTGCAAATTTATGAAAACGGACAAAAACGTGGGAAATGCACAAAAACAACAACATTCACAGACAACATGACAAAAAAGCATGAAATACACAAAATAAAGCGTGAAAAAACGTCTAAAAAACACACTAAATGAACAGGAAACCTGTAAAATGTACAGAAAACGTGCAAATTTATGAAAACGGACAAAAACGTGGGAAATGCACAAAAACACACAACATTCACAGACAACATGTAAAAAGCATGAAATACACAAAATAAGCGTGAAAAACGTCTAAAAAAACACACTAAATGAACAGGAAACCTGTAAAATGTACAGAAAACGTGCAAATTTATGAAAAACGGACAAAAACGTGGGAAATGCACAAAAACAACAACATTCACAGACAACATGTAAAAAGCATGAAATACACAAAATAAGCGTGAAAAAAACGTCGTCTAAAAAAAACACACTAAATGAACAGGAAACCTGTAAAATGTACAGAAAACGTGCAAATTTATGAAAACGGACAAAAACGTGGGAAATGCACAAAAACAACAACATTCACAGACAACATGTAAAAAGCATGAAAAATACACAAAATAAGCGTGAAAAAACGTCTAAAAAACACACTAAATGAACAGGAAACCTGTAAAATGTACAGAAAACGTGCAAATTTATGAAAACGGACAAAAACGTGGGAAATGCACAAAAAAAAACAACATTCACAGACAACATGTAAAAAGCATGAAATACACAAAATAAGCGTGAAAAACGTCTAAAAAACACAAAAATGAACAGGAAACCTGTAAAATGTACAGAAAACGTGCAAAAAACGTTTATGAAAACGGACAAAAAACGTGGGAAATGCACAAAAAACAAAAACATTCACAGACAACATGTAAAAAGCATGAAATACACAAAATAAGCGTGAAAAAAAACGTCTAAAAAAAACACACTAAATGAACAGGAAACCTGTAAAATGTACAGAAAACGTGCAAATTTATGAAAAAACGGACAAAAACGTGGGAAATGCACAAAAACACAAAACATTCACAGACAACATGTAAAAAGCATGAAATACACAAAATAAGCGTGAAAAACGTCTAAAAAAACACACTAAATGAACAGGAAACCTGTAAAATGTACAGAAAACGTGCAAATTTATGAAAAACGGACAAAAAAACGTGGGAAATGCACAAAAACACAACAACATTCACAGACAACATGTAAAAAGCATGAAATACACAAAATAAGCGTGAAAAACGTCTAAAAAAACACACTAAATGAACAGGAAACCTGTAAAATGTACAGAAAACGTGCAAATTTATGAAAACGGACAAAAACGTGGGAAATGCACAAAAAAAACAACAACATTCACAGACAACATGTAAAAAGCATGAAATACACAAAATAAGCGTGAAAAACGTCTAAAAAAAACACTAAATGAACAGGAAACCTGTAAAATGTACAGAAAACGTGCAAATTTATGAAAACGGACAAAAAACGTGGGAAATGCACAAAAACAACAACATTCACAGACAACATGTAAAAAGCATGAAATACACAAAAAAAAAGCGTGAAAAACGTCTAAAAAAACACACTAAATGAACAGGAAACCTGTAAAATGTACAGAAAACGTGCAAATTTATGAAAACGGACAAAAACGTGGGAAATGCACAAAAACAAAACATTCACAGACAACATGTAAAAAGCATGAAATACACAAAATAAGCGTGAAAAACGTCTAAAAAACACACTAATGAAATGAAAGAAACCTGTAAAATGTACAGAAAACGTGCAAATTTATGAAAACGGACAAAAACGTGGGAAATGCACAAAAAACAAAAACATTCACAGACAACATGTAAAAAGCATGAAATACACAAAATAAGCGTGAAAAACGTCTAAAAAACACACTAAATGAACAGGAAACCTGTAAAATGTACAGAAAACGTGCAAATTTATGAAAACGGACAAAAACGTGGGAAATGCACAAAAACAAAAACATTCACAGACAACATGTAAAAAGCATGAAATACACAAAATAAGCGTGAAAAAAACGTCTAAAAAACACACTAAATGAACAGGAAACCTGTAAAATGTACAGAAAACGTGCAAATTTATGAAAACGGACAAAAACGTGGGAAATGCACAAAAACACAAACATTCACAGACAACATGTAAAAAAAGCATGATGAAATACACAAAAAAAGCGTGAAAAAAAAACGTCTAAAAAACACACTAAATGAACAGGAAACCTGTAAAATGTACAGAAAACGTGCAAATTTATGAAAAAACGGAAAAAAACGTGGGAAATGCACAAAAACAACAACATTCACAGACAACATGTAAAAAGCATGAAATACACAAAAAAAGCATGAAAAAAACGTCTAAAAAACACAAAAATGAACAGGAAACCTGTAAAATGTACAGAAAACGTGCAAATTTATGAAAACGGACAAAAAAACGTGGGAAATGCACAAAAACAACAAACATTCACAGACAACATGTAAAAAGCATGAAATACACAAAAAAGCGTGAAAAAAACGTCTAAAAAACACACTAAATGAACAGGAAACCTGTAAAATGTACAGAAAACGTGCAAATTTATGAAAACGGACAAAAACGTGGGAAATGCACAAAAACACAAAACATTCACAGACAACATGTAAAAAGCATGAAATACACAAAATAAGCGTGAAAAAAACGTCTAAAAAAAAAACACACTAAATGAACAGGAAACCTGTAAAATGTACAGAAAACGTGCAAATTTATGAAAACGGACAAAAAAACGTGGGAAATGCACAAAAACACAAAACATTCACAGACAACATGTAAAAAGCATGAAATACACAAAATAAGCGTGAAAAACGTCTAAAAAACACAAAAATGAACAGGAAACCTGTAAAATGTACAGAAAAAACGTGCAAATTTATGAAAAAAACGGACAAAAACGTGGGAAATGCACAAAAACACACAACATTCACAGACAACATGTAAAAAGCATGAAATACACAAAAAAAGCGTGAAAAACGTCTAAAAAAACACACTAAATGAACAGGAAACCTGTAAAATGTACAGAAAACGTGCAAATTTATGAAAAAAACGGACAAAAACGTGGGAAATGCACAAAAAAACAACAACATTCACAGACAACATGTAAAAAGCATGAAATACACAAAAATAAGCGTGAAAAAACGTCTAAAAAAAACACTAAATGAACAGGAAACCTGTAAAATGTACAGAAAACGTGCAAATTTATGAAAAACGGACAAAAAAACGTGGGAAATGCACAAAAACACAACAACAGACATTCACAGACAACATGTAAAAAGCATGAAATACACAAAATAAGCGTGAAAAAACGTCTAAAAAAACACACTAAATGAACAGGAAACCTGTAAAATGTACAGAAAACGTGCAAATTTATGAAAAACGGACAAAAACGTGGGAAATGCACAAAAAACAACAAACATTCACAGACAACATGTAAAAAGCATGAAATACACAAAAATAAGCGTGAAAAAAAAACGTCTAAAAAAAACACACTAAATGAACAGGAAACCTGTAAAATGTACAGAAAACGTGCAAATTTATGAAAACGGACAAAAACGTGGGAAATGCACAAAAACACAAACATTCACAGACAACATGTAAAAAGCATGAAATACACAAAATAAGCGTGAAAAAACGTCTAAAAAAACACTAAAATGAACAGGAAACCTGTAAAATGTACAGAAAACGTGCAAATTTATGAAAACGGACAAAAAAACGTGGGAAATGCACAAAAACAACAACATTCACAGACAACATGTAAAAAGCATGAAATACACAAAATAAGCGTGAAAAAAACGTCTAAAAAAACACACTAAATGAACAGGAAACCTGTAAAATGTACAGAAAACGTGCAAATTTATGAAAAACGGACGGACAAAAACGTGGGAAATGCACAAAAACAACAACATTCACAGACAACATGTAAAAAGCATGAAATACACAAAAAAGCGTGAAAAACGTCTAAAAAACACACTAAATGAACAGGAAACCTGTAAAATGTACAGAAAACGTGCAAATTTATGAAAAACGGACAAAAACGTGGGAAATGCACAAAAAAAAACACAACATTCACAGACAACATGTAAAAAGCATGAAATACACAAAATAAGCGTGAAAAACGTCTAAAAAAACACACTAAATGAACAGGAAACCTGTAAAATGTACAGAAAACGTGCAAATTTATGAAAAAACGGACAAAAACGTGGGAAATGCACAAAAACACACAAACATTCACAGACAACATGTAAAAAAAGCATGAAATACACAAAATAAGCATGAAAAAACGTCTAAAAAACACACTAAATGAACAGGAAACCTGTAAAATGTACAGAAAACGTGCAAATTTATGAAAAACGGACAAAAACGTGGGAAATGCACAAAAACACACAACATTCACAGACAACATGTAAAAAGCATGAAATACACAAAATAAGCGTGAAAAACGTCTAAAAAAACACACTAAATGAACAGGAAACCTGTAAAATGTACAGAAAACGTGCAAATTTATGAAAACGGACAAAAACGTGGGAAATGCACAAAAACAACAACATTCACAGACAACATGTAAAAAGCATGAAATACACAAAATAAGCGTGAAAAACGTCTAAAAAACACACTAAATGAACAGGAAACCTGTAAAATGTACAGAAAACGTGCAAATTTATGAAAACGGACAAAAACGTGGGAAATGCACAAAAAAAAAACATTCACAGAACATGTCAAAAAGCAGACATACACAAAAATGCGTGAAAAAAAACGCAAAAAAACACACTAAATGAACAGGAAACCTGTAAAATGTACAGAAAACGTGAATGAAAACGGACAAAAACGTGGGAAATGCAAAAAAACACACAACATTCACAGACAACATGTAAAAAGCATGAAATACCAAAATAAGTGAAAAAACGTCTAAAAAACACACTAAATGAACAGGAAAACCTGTAAAATGTACAGAAAACGTGCAAATTTATGAAAAAACGGACAAAAACGTGGGAAATGCACAAAAACACAAAACATTCACAGACAACATGTAAAAAGCATGAAATACACAAAAAAGCGTGAAAAACGTCTAAAAAACACACTAAATGAACAGGAAACCTGTAAAATGTACAGAAAACGTGCAAATTTATGAAAAAACGGACAAAAAAACGGGGAATGCACAAAAAAAACACAAAACATTCACAGACAACATGTAAAAAGCATGAAATACACAAAATAAGCGTGAAAAACGTCTAAAAAAACACACTAAATGAACAGGAAACCTGTAAAATGTACAGAAAACGTGCAAATTTATGAAAACGGACAAAAACGTGGGAAATGCACAAAAACACAAAACATTCACAGACAACATGTAAAAAGCATGAAATACACAAAATAAGCGTGAAAAAAACGTCTAAAAAACACACTAAATGAACAGGAAACCTGTAAAATGTACAGAAAACGTGCAAATTTATGAAAAAACGGACAAAAACGTGGGAAATGCACAAAAAAAACAACATTCACAGACAACATGTAAAAAGCATGAAATACACAAAATAAGCGTGAAAAAAAAAAAGTCTAAAAAAACACACTAAAAAAACAGGAAACCTGTAAAATGTACAGAAAAACGTGCAAATTTATGAAAACGGACAAAAACGTGGGAAATGCACAAAAACACACAACATTTCACAGACAACATGTAAAAAGCATGAAATACACAAAATAAGCGTGAAAAACGTCTAAAAAACACACTAAATGAACAGGAAACCTGTAAAATGTACAGAAAACGTGCAAATTTATGAAAAACGGACAAAAACGTGGGAAATGCACAAAAACACACAACATTCACAGACAACATGTAAAAAGCATGAAATACACAAAATAAGCGTGAAAAAACGTCTAAAAAACACACTAAATGAACAGGAAACCTGTAAAATGTACAGAAAACGTGCAAATTTATGAAAACGGACAAAAACGTGGGAAATGCACAAAAACACAAAACATTCACAGACAACATGTAAAAAGCATGAAATACACAAAATAAGCATGAAAAACAGAAAACGTCTAAAAAAAAAACTAAATGAACAGGAAACCTGTAAAATGTAAAAAGCAGAAAACACAAAATAAGAAAAATGAACAGGAAACCTGTGTACAAAAACGTGCAAATTTATGAAAAACGGACAAAACGTGGGAAATGCACAAAAACACACAACATTCACAGACAACATGTAAAAAGCATGAAATACACAAAATAAGCGTGAAAAAAAACGTCTAAAAAAAACACACTAAATGAACAGGAAACCTGTAAAATGTACAGAAAAAACGTGCAAATTTATGAAAACGGACAAAAACGTGGGAAATGCACAAAAACAACAAACATTCACAGACAACATGTAAAAAGCATGAAATACACAAAATAAGCATGAAAAACGTCTAAAAAAAACACTAAATGAACAGGAAACCTGTAAAATGTACAGAAAACGTGCAAATTTATGAAAAACGGACAAAAACGTGGGAAATGCACAAAAACACACAAACATTCACAGACAACATGTAAAAAGCATGAAATACACAAAATAAGCGTGAAAAAAACGTCTAAAAAACACACTAAAAATGAACAGGAAACCTGTAAAATGTACAGAAAACGTGCAAATTTATGAAAAACGGACAAAAACGTGGGAAATGCACAAAAAACACAAAAACATTCACAGACAACATGTAAAAAGCATGAAATACACAAAATAAGCGTGAAAAACGTCTAAAAAACACACTAAATGAACAGGAAACCTGTAAAATGTACAGAAAACGTGCAAAAATTTATGAAAACGGACGGAAAAAAAACGTGGGAAATGCACAAAAACAAACAACATTCACAGACAACATGTAAAAAGCATGAAATACACAAAATAAGCGTGAAAAACGTCTCTAAAAAACACACTAAATGAACAGGAAACCTGTAAAATGTACAGAAAACGTGCAAATTTATGAAAACGGACAAAAACGTGGGAAATGCACAAAAACACAAAACATTCACAGACAACATGTAAAAAGCATGAAATACACAAAAAAAAGCGTGAAAAACGTCTAAAAAACACACTAAATGAACAGGAAACCTGTAAAATGTACAGAAAACGTGCAAATTTATGAAAAACGGACAAAAACGTGGGAAATGCACAAAAAAAAAACAACATTCACAGACAACATGTAAAAAGCATGAAATACACAAAATAAGCGTGAAAAACGTCTAAAAAAACACACTAAATGAACAGGAAACCTGTAAAATGTACAGAAAACGTGCAAAATTTATGAAAACGGACAAAAAAAACGTGGGAAATGCACAAAAACAACAAACATTCACAGACAACATGTAAAAAGCATGAAATACACAAAATAAGCGTGAAAAACGTCTAAAAAACACACACTAAATGAACAGGAAACCTGTAAAATGTACAGAAAACGTGCAAATTTATGAAAACGGACAAAAACGTGGGAAATGCACAAAAACACACAACATTCACAGACAACATGTAAAAAGCATGAAATACACAAAATAAGCGTGAAAAAAACGTCTAAAAAAAACACACTAAATGAACAGGAAACCTGTAAAATGTACAGAAAACGTGCAAATTTATGAAAAACGGACAAAAACGTGGGAAATGCACAAAAACACACAAACATTCACAGACAACATGTAAAAAGCATGAAATACACAAAAATAAGCGTGAAAAAACGTCTAAAAAACACACTAAAACTAAATGAACAGGAAACCTGTAAAATGTACAGAAAAACGTGCAAATTTATGAAAACGGACAAAAACGTGGGAAATGCACAAAAAAAAAAACATTCACAGACAACATGTAAAAAGCATGAAATACACAAAATAAGCGTGAAAAACGTCTAAAAAAAAAACACACTAAATGAACAGGAAACCTGTAAAATGTACAGAAAACGTGCAAATTTATGAAAACGGACAAAAACGTGGGAAATGCACAAAAACACAACAACATTCACAGACAACATGTAAAAAGCATGAAATACACAAAAAAAAGCGTGAAAAAAAACGTCTAAAAAAACACACTAAATGAACAGGAAACCTGTAAAATGTACAGAAAACGTGCAAATTTATGAAAACGGACAAAAACGTGGGAAATGCACAAAAACACACAACACATCACAGACAACATGTAAAAAAGCATGAAATACACAAAATAAGCGTGAAAAACGTCTAAAAAACACACTAAATGAACAGGAAACCTGTAAAATGTACAGAAAACGTGCAAATTTATGAAAACGGACAAAAACGTGGGAAATGCACAAAAACACAACATTCACAGACAACATGTAAAAAGCATGAAATACACAAAATAAGCGTGAAAAAAACGTCTAAAAAACACACTAAATGAACAGGAAAAACCTGTAAAATGTACAGAAAACGTGCAAATTTATGAAAACGGACAAAAACGTGGGAAATGCACAAAAACAACAACATTCACAGACAACATGTAAAAAACATGAAAAACAAAAATAAGCGTGAAAAAAACGTCTAAAAAAAACACACACTAAATGAACAGGAAACCTGTAAAATGTACAGAAAACGTGCAAATTTATGAAAAACGGACAAAAACGTGGGAAATGCACAAAAACAAAAACATTCACAGACAACATGTAAAAAGCATGAAATACACAAAAAAAGCGTGAAAAACGTCTAAAAAACACACTAAAATGAACAGGAAACCTGTAAAATGTACAGAAAACGTGCAAATTTATGAAAAACGGAAAAAAACGTGGGAAATGCAAAAAACAACAACATTCACAGACAACATGGGCATGAAAAACGTCTAAAAAACACACTAAATGAACAAAAATGTAAAATGTACAGAAAACACAAAAACAAATGCACAAAAAACAACAACATTCACAGACAACATGTAAAAAGCATGAAATACACAAAATAAGCGTGAAAAACGTCTAAAAAAACACACTAAATGAACAGGAAACCTGTAAAATGTACAGAAAACGTGCAAATTTATGAAAAAAACGGACAAAAACGTGGGAAATGCACAAAAAACACAAACATTCACAGACAACATGTAAAAAGCATGAAATACACAAAAAAAAGCGTGAAAAACGTCTAAAAAAACACACTAAAAATGAACAGGAAACCTGTAAAATGTACAGAAAAACGTGCAAATTTATGAAAAAAACGGACAAAAACGTGGGAAAATGCACAAAAACAACAACATTCACAGACAACATGTAAAAAGCATGAAATACACAAAATAAGCGTGAAAAAAAAACTAAAAAAACACACTAAATGAACAGGAAACCTGTAAAATGTACAGAAAACGTGCAAATTTATGAAAAAACGGACAAAAACGTGGGAAATGCACAAAAACACAACAACATTCACAGACAACATGTAAAAAGCATGAAATACACAAAAAAGCGTGAAAAAACGTCGTCTAAAAAACACACTAAATGAACAGGAAACCTGTAAAATGTACAGAAAACGTGCAAATTTATGAAAAAACGGACAAAAACGTGGGAAATGCACAAAAAAACACAACATTCACAGACAACATGTAAAAAGCATGAAATACACAAAAAAAAGCGTGAAAAACGTCTAAAAAAAAACACTAAATGAACAGGAAACCTGTAAAATGTACAGAAAACGTGCAAAATTTATGAAAACGGACAAAAACGTGGGAAATGCACAAAAACAACAAACATTCACAGACAACATGTAAAAAGCATGAAATACACAAAATAAGCGTGAAAAACGTCTAAAAAACACACTAAATGAACAGGAAACCTGTAAAATGTACAGAAAACGTGCAAAATTTATGAAAACGGACAAAAACGTGGGAAATGCACAAAAACAACAACATTCACAGACAACATGTAAAAAGCATGAAATACACAAAAATAAGCGTGAAAAAAACGTCTAAAAAAAACACACTAAATGAACAGGAAACCTGTAAAATGTACAGAAAACGTGCAAATTTATGAAAACAAAAACGGGGAAAAAACGTGGGAAATGCACAAAAAACACAAAACATTCACAGACAACATGTAAAAAAAAGCATGAAATACACAAAATAAGCGTGAAAAAAAAAAAAGTAAAAAAACACTAAAATGAACAGGAAACCTGTAAAATGTACAGAAAACGTGCAAATTTATGAAAACGGACAAAAAAACGTGGGAAATGCACAAAAACAACAACATTCACAGACAACATGTAAAAAGCATGAAATACACAAAAAAAAGCGTGAAAAACGTCTAAAAAACACACTAAATGAAATGAACAGGAAACCTGTAAAATGTACAGAAAAAAACGTGCAAATTTATGAAAACGGACAAAAACGTGGGAAATGCACAAAAACAACAACATTCACAGACAACATGTAAAAAGCATGAAATACACAAAAAATAAGCATGAAAAAACGTCTAAAAAAACACTAAAAATGAACAGGAAACCTGTAAAATGTACAGAAAACGTGCAAATTTATGAAAAAACGGACAAAAACGTGGGAAATGCACAAAAACAACAACATTCACAGACAACATGTAAAAAGCATGAAATACACAAAAAATAAGCGTGAAAAACGTCTAAAAAACACACTAAATGAACAGGAAACCTGTAAAATGTACAGAAAACGTGCAAATTTATGAAAACGGACAAAAAACGTGGGAAATGCACAAAAACAACAAACATTCACAGACAACATGTAAAAAATGCATGAAATACACAAAAAAAAAACGTCTAAAAACACAAAAATGAACAGGAAACCTGTAAAATGTACAGAAAAACGTGCTTCATGAAAACGGACAAAAACGTGGGAAAAAAAAAAACAAAAAATTTAAACGTGGGAACACACTAAATGAAATACACAAAATAAGCAGGAAAAACTGTAAAAAACACACAAAAACAGGAAACCTGTAAAATGTAAAAAACGTGCAAAAAAAACGGACAAAAAAACGTGGGAAATGCACAAAAACAACAAAAACATTCACAGACAACATGTAAAAAGCATGAAATACACAAAATAAGCGTGAAAAACGTCTAAAAAACACACTAAATGAACAGGAAACCTGTAAAATGTACAGAAAACGTGCAAATTTATGAAAACGGACAAAAAACGTGGGAAATGCACAAAAACAACAACATTCACAGACAACATGTAAAAAGCATGAAATACACAAAATAAGCGTGAAAAAAAAACACTCTAAAAAACACTAAATGAACAGGAAACCTGTAAAATGTACAGAAAACGTGCAAAATTATGAAAAACGGACAAAAAACGTGGGAAATGCACAAAAAACACACAACATTCACAGACAACATGTAAAAAGCATGAAATACACAAAATAAGCATGAAAAAAAAACGTCTAAAAAAAACACTAAATGAACAGGAAACCTGTAAAATGTACAGAAAACGTGCAAATTTATGAAAAAACGGACAAAAACGTGGGAAATGCACAAAAAACAAAAACATTCACAGACAACATGTAAAAAGCATGAAATACACAAAATAAGCGTGAAAAACGTCTAAAAAACACACTAAATGAACAGGAAACCTGTAAAATGTACAGAAAACGTGCAAATTTATGAAAACGGACAAAAAACGTGGGAAATGCACAAAAACACAACAACATTCACAGACAACATGTAAAAAGCATGAAATACACAAAATAAGCGTGAAAAACGTCTAAAAAACACACTAAATGAACAGGAAACCTGTAAAATGTACAGAAAACGTGCAAATTTATGAAAACGGACAAAAACGTGGGAAATGCACAAAAACAACATTCACAGACAACATGTAAAAAGCATGAAATACACAAAATAAGCGTGAAAAACGTCTAAAAAACACACTAAATGAACAGGAAACCTGTAAAATGTACAGAAAACGTGCAAATTTATGAAAAACGGACAAAAACGTGGGAAATGCACAAAAACACACAACATTCACAGACAACATGTAAAAAGCATGAAATACACAAAATAAGCGTGAAAAACGTCTAAAAAAACACACTAAATGAACAGGAAACCTGTAAAATGTACAGAAAACGTGCAAAATTATGAAAAAAAACGGACAAAAACGTGGGAAATGCACAAAAACACACAACATTCACAGACAACATGTAAAAAGCATGAAATACACAAAAAAAGCATGAAAAACGTCTAAAAAACACACTAAATGAACAGGAAACCTGTAAAATGTACAGAAAACGTGCAAATTTATGAAAACGGACAAAAACGGGAAATGCACAAAAACACACAACATTCACAGACAACATGTAAAAAAGCATGAAATACACAAAATAAGCGTGAAAAACGTCTAAAAAACACACTAAATGAAACAGGAAACCTGTAAAATGTACAGAAAACGTGCAAATTTATGAAAACGGACAAAAACGTGGGAAATGCACAAAAACACACAACATTCACAGACAACATGTAAAAAGCATGAAATACACAAAATAAGCGTGAAAAACGTCTAAAAAAAACACTAAATGAACAGGAAACCTGTAAAATGTACAGAAAACGTGCAAATTTATGAAAAAAACGGACAAAAACGTGGGAAATGCACAAAAACAACAACATTCACAGACAACATGTAAAAAGCATGAAATACACAAAATAAAAACGTGAAAAAACGTCTAAAAAACACACTAAATGAAAACAGGAAACCTGTAAAATGTACAGAAAACGTGCAAAATTAAAAAGCATGAAAACGTGAAAAACGTCTATGAAAACGGACAAAAAACGTGGGAAATGCACAAAAACACACAACATTCACAGATTCAACATGTAAAAAGCATGAAATACACAAAATAAGCGTGAAAAACGTCTAAAAAAACACACTAAATGAACAGGAAACCTGTAAAATGTACAGAAAACGTGCAAATTTATGAAAACGGACAAAAACGTGGGAAATGCACAAAAACAACAACATTCACAGACAACATGTAAAAAGCATGAAATACACAAAATAAGCGTGAAAAAAACGTCTAAAAAAACACTAAATGAACAGGAAACCTGTAAAATGTACAGAAAAAAACGTGCAAATTTTATGAAAAAACGGACAAAAACGTGGGAAATGCACAAAAACAACAACATTCACAGACAACATGTAAAAAGCATGAAATACACAAAAATAAGCGTGAAAAAACGTCTAAAAAACACACTAAATGAACAGGAAACCTGTAAAATGTACAGAAAACGTGCAAAATTTATGAAAACGGACAAAAACGTGGGAAATGCACAAAAAAACACAACATTCACAGACAACATGTAAAAAGCATGAAATACACAAAATAAGCGTGAAAAACGTCTAAAAAAAACACACTAAATGAAAACAGGAAACCTGTAAAATGTACAGAAAACGTGCAAATTTATGAAAACGGACAAAAACGTGGGAAATGCACAAAAACACACAAACATTCACAGACAACATGTAAAAAGCATGAAATACACAAAATAAGCGTGAAAAACGTCTAAAAAACACACTAAATGAACAGGAAACCTGTAAAATGTACAGAAAAAACGTGCAAATTTATGAAAAACGGACAAAAACGTGGGAAATGCACAAAAACAAAACATTCACAGACAACATGTAAAAAGCATGAAATACACAAAATAAGCGTGAAAAAAACGTCTAAAAAACACACTAAATGAACAGGAAACCTGTAAAATGTACAGAAAACGTGCAAATTTATGAAAACGGACAAAAACGTGGGAAATGCACAAAAACACACAACATTCACAGACAACATGTAAAAAGCATGAAATACACAAAATAAGCGTGAAAAAAACGTCTAAAAAACACACTAAATGAACAGAAACCTGTAAAATGTACAGAAAACGTGCAAATTTGATGAAAAACGGACAAAAACGTGGGAAATGCACAAAAAAACACACAACATTCACAGACAACATGTAAAAAGCATGAAATACACAAAAAAATAAGCGTGAAAAAAAACGTCTAAAAAAACACACTAAATGAACAGGAAACCTGTAAAATGTACAGAAAACGTGCAAAATTTATGAAAACGGACAAAAAAAAACGTGGGAAATGCACAAAAAACACAACATTCACAGACAACATGTAAAAAGCATGAAATACACAAAATAAGCGTGAAAAACGTCTAAAAAACACACTAAATGAACAGGAAACCTGTAAAATGTACAGAAAAAACGTGCAAATTTATGAAAAACGGACAAAAACGTGGGAAATGCACAAAAACACAAAAACATTCACAGACAACATGTAAAAAGCATGAAATACACAAAATAAGCGTGAAAAACGTCTAAAAAAAACACACTAAATGAACAGGAAACCTGTAAAATGTACAGAAAACGTGCAAATTTATGAAAACGGACAAAAACGTGGGAAATGCACAAAAACAACAAACATTCACAGACAACATGTAAAAAAGCATGAAATACACAAAATAAGCGTGAAAAAAAACGTCTAAAAAAAACACACTAAATGAACAGGAAACCTGTAAAATGTACAGAAAACGTGCAAATTTATGAAAACGGACAAAAACGTGGGAAATGCACAAAAACACACAACATTCACAGACAACATGTAAAAAGCATGAAATACACAAAATAAGCGTGAAAAAACGTCTAAAAAAACACACTAAATGAACAGGAAACCTGTAAAATGTACAGAAAACGTGTAAATTTATGAAAACGTGACAAAAACGTGGGAAATGCACAAAAAACAACAACATTCACAGACAACATGTAAAAAGCATGAAAAAAACAAATAAGCGGAAAAAAAAAAACACACTAAATGAACAGGAAACCTGTAAAATGTAAAAAACGTGCAAATTTATGAAAACGGACAAAAACGTGGGAAATGCACAAAAACAACAACATTCACAGACAACATGTAAAAAGCATGAAATACACAAAAAAGCGTGAAAAACGTCTAAAAAAAACACACTAAATGAACAGGAAACCTGTAAAATGTACAGAAAACGTGCAAATTTATGAAAAAACGGACAAAAACGTGGGAAATGCACAAAAACACACAAAACATTCACAGACAACATGTAAAAAGCATGAAATACACAAAATAAGCATGAAAAAAAACGTCTAAAAAAACACACTAAATGAACAGGAAACCTGTAAAATGTGTACAGAAAACGTGCAAATTTATGAAAAACGGACAAAAACGTGGGAAATGCACAAAAACAAAAACATTCACAGACAACATGTAAAAAAAGCATGAAATACACAAAAAATAAGCGTGAAAAACGTCTAAAAAAAACACAAAAATGAACAGGAAACCTGTAAAATGTACAGAAAAAAACGTGCAAATTTATGAAAAACGGACAAAAACGTGGGAAATGCACAAAAACAAAAAAACATTCACAGACAACATGTAAAAAGCATGAAATACACAAAATAAGCTGAAAAAAAAAACACGTCTAAAAAACACACTAAATGAACAGGAAACCTGTAAAATGTACAGAAAACGTGCAAATTTATGAAAAACGGACAAAAAACGTGGGAAATGCACAAAAACAACAAAACATTCACAGACAACATGTAAAAAGCATGAAATACACAAAATAAGCGTGAAAAACGTCTAAAAAAACACACTAAATGAACAGGAAACCTGTAAAATGTACAGAAAACGTGCAAATTTATGAAAACGGACAAAAAACGTGGGAAATGCACAAAAACAACAACATTCACAGACAACATGTAAAAAGCATGAAATACACAAAATAAGCGTGAAAAACGTCTAAAAAACACACTAAATGAACAGGAAACCTGTAAAATGTACAGAAAACGTGCAAATTTATGAAAACGGACAAAAACGTGGGAAATGCACAAAAACACACAACATTCACAGACAACATGTAAAAAGCATGAAATACACAAAATAAGCGTGAAAAAACGTCTAAAAAACACACTAAATGAACAGGAAACCTGTAAAATGTACAGAAAACGTGCAAATTTATGAAAACGGACAAAAAAAAACGTGGGAAATGCACAAAAACACAAAACATTCACAGACAACATGTAAAAAGCATGAAATACAAAAATAAGCGTGAAAAAACGTCTAAAAAACACACTAAATGAAAGGAAAAAAATGTACAGAAAACGTGAAAAAAAACGTCAAAAAAAATGCACAAAAAAACAACATGAAACAGTAAAAAGCATGAAAACACAAAAAAAGTAAAAAAAACGTCTAAAAAAAACGTGAAAGGAAACCTTAAAATGTAAAAAACGTGCAAAAAAAACGGACAAAAACGTGGGAAATGCACAAAAAACAACAACATTCACAGACAACATGTAAAAAGCATGAAATACACAAAATAAGCGTGAAAAACGTCTAAAAAAAACACTAAATGAACAGGAAACCTGTAAAATGTACAGAAAACGTGCAAATTTATGAAAACGGACAAAAACGTGGGAAATGCACAAAAACACAACATTCACAGACAACATGTAAAAAGCATGAAATACACAAAATAAGCGTGAAAAACGTCTAAAAAAAAAACACTAAATGAACAGGAAACCTGTAAAATGTACAGAAAACGTGCAAATTTATGAAAACGGACAAAAACGTGGGAAATGCACAAAAACAACAACATTCACAGACAACATGTAAAAAGCATGAAATACACAAAAAAAAGCGTGAAAAAACGTCTAAAAAAAAAACACACTAAATGAACAGGAAACCTGTAAAATGTACAGAAAACGTGCAAATTTATGAAAAACGGACAAAAACGTGGGAAATGCACAAAAACACAAACATTCACAGACAACATGTAAAAAGCATGAAATACACAAAATAAGCATGAAAAAAAAAAAACGTCTAAAAAAAACACTAAATGAACAGGAAAACCTGTAAAATGTACAGAAAACGTGCAAATTTATGAAAACGGACAAAAACGTGGGAAATGCACAAAAAAAACAACAACATTCACAGACAACATGTAAAAAGCATGAAATACACAAAATAAGCGTGAAAAACGTCTAAAAAACACACACTAAATGAACAGGAAACCTGTAAAATGTACAGAAAACGTGCAAATTTATGAAAAAAAACGGACAAAAACGTGGGAAATGCACAAAAACACAAAACATTCACAGACAACATGTAAAAAGCATGAAATACACAAAATAAGCGTGAAAAACGTCTAAAAAACACACTAAATGAACAGGAAACCTGTAAAATGTACAGAAAACGTGCAAATTTATGAAAACGGACAAAAACGTGGGAAATGCACAAAAACACACAACATTCACAGACAACATGTAAAAAGCATGAAATACACAAAATAAGCGTGAAAAAAACGTCTAAAAAAACACACTAAATGAACAGGAAACCTGTAAAATGTACAGAAAACGTGCAAATTTATGAAAAAACGGACAAAAAAACGTGGGAAATGCACAAAAACACACAAACATTCACAGACAACATGTAAAAAGCATGAAATACACAAAATAAGCATGAAAACGTCTAAAAAAAAACACACTAAATGAACAGGAAACCTGTAAAATGTACAGAAAACGTGCAAATTTATGAAAAACGGACAAAAACGTGGGAAATGCACAAAAACACACAAACATTCACAGACAACATGTAAAAAGCATGAAATACACAAAATAAGCGTGAAAAACGTCTAAAAAAACACACTAAATGAACAGGAAACCTGTAAAATGTACAGAAAACGTGCAAATTTATGAAAAACGGACAAAAACGTGGGAAATGCACAAAAACACACAACATTCACAGACAACATGTAAAAAGCATGAAATACACAAAATAAGCATGAAAAACGTCTAAAAAACACACTAAATGAACAGGAAACCTGTAAAATGTACAGAAAACGTGCAAATTTATGAAAAACGGACAAAAAAACGTGGGAAATGCACAAAAACAAAAACATTCACAGACAACATGTAAAAAGCATGAAATACACAAAAAAATAAGCGTGAAAAACGTCTAAAAAACACACTAAATGAACAGGAAACCTGTAAAATGTACAGAAAACGTGCAAATTTATGAAAACGGACAAAAAACGTGGGAAATGCACAAAAACAACAACAACATTCACAGACAACATGTAAAAAGCATGAAATACACAAAATAAGCGTGAAAAACGTCTAAAAAAACACACTAAATGAACAGGAAACCTGTAAAATGTACAGAAAACGTGCAAATTTATGAAAACGGACAAAAACGTGGGAAATGCACAAAAAACACAACAACATTCACAGACAACATGTAAAAAGCATGAAATACACAAAATAAGCGTGAAAAACGTCTAAAAAAAAAAAACACACTAAATGAACAGGAAACCTGTAAAATGTACAGAAAACGTGCAAATTTATGAAAACGGACAAAAACGTGGGAAATGCACAAAAACAAAACATTCACAGACAACATGTAAAAAGCATGAAATACACACAAAATAAGCGTGAAAAACGTCTAAAAAACACACTAAATGAACAGGAAACCTGTAAAATGTACAGAAAACGTGCAAATTTATGAAAAACGGACAAAAACGTGGGAAATGCACAAAAACAACAACATTCACAGACAACATGTAAAAAGCATGAAATACACAAAATAAGCGTGAAAAACGTCTAAAAAACACACTAAATGAACAGGAAACCTGTAAAATGTACAGAAAACGTGCAAATTTATGAAAACGGACAAAAACGTGGGAAATGCACAAAAACACAACAACATTCACAGACAACATGTAAAAAGCATGAAATACACAAAATAAGCGTGAAAAACGTCTAAAAAAACACACTAAATGAACAGGAAACCTGTAAAATGTACAGAAAACGTGCAAATTTATGAAAACGGACAAAAACGTGGGAAATGCACAAAAAACACAAAACATTCACAGACAACATGTAAAAAGCATGAAATACACAAAATAAGCGTGAAAAAACGTCTAAAAAAACACACTAAATGAACAGGAAACCTGTAAAATGTACAGAAAACGTGCAAATTTATGAAAACGGACAAAAACGTGGGAAATGCACAAAAACACACAACATTCACAGACAACATGTAAAAAGCATGAAATACACAAAAAAATAAGCATGAAAAACGTCTAAAAAACACACTAAATGAACAGGAAACCTGTAAAATGTACAGAAAACGTGCAAATTTATGAAAACGGACAAAAACGTGGGAAATGCACAAAAACACACAACATTCACAGACAACATGTAAAAAGCATGAAATACACAAAATAAGCGTGAAAAACGTCTAAAAAACACACTAAATGAACAGGAAACCTGTAAAATGTACAGAAAACGTGCAAAATTTATGAAAACGGACAAAAACGTGGGAAATGCACAAAAACAACAACATTCACAGACAACATGTAAAAAGCATGAAATACACAAAATAAGCGTGAAAAAAACGTCTAAAAAACACACTAAATGAACAGGAAACCTGTAAAATGTACAGAAAACGTGCAAAAAAACGTGGGAAATTATGAAAACGGACAAAAACGTGGGAAATGCACAAAAACAACAACATTCACAGACAACATGTAAAAAGCATGAAATACACAAAATAAGCATGAAAAACGTCTAAAAAACACACTAAATGAACAGGAAACCTGTAAAATGTACAGAAAACGTGCAAATTTATGAAAAACGGACAAAAACGTGGGAAATGCACAAAAACAAAAAACATTCACAGACAACATGTAAAAAGCATGAAATACACAAAAAAAAGCGTGAAAAACGTCTAAAAAAACACACTAAATGAACAGGAAACCTGTAAAATGTACAGAAAACGTGCAAATTTATGAAAACGGACAAAAACGTGGGAAATGCACAAAAACACAACAACATTCACAGACAACATGTAAAAAGCATGAAATACACAAAAATAAGCATGAAAAACGTCTAAAAAACACACTAAATGAACAGGAAACCTGTAAAATGTACAGAAAACGTGCAAATTTATGAAAACGGACAAAAACGTGGGAAATGCACAAAAAACACAACATTCACAGACAACATGTAAAAAGCATGAAATACACAAAAAAGCGTGAAAAAAAACGTCTAAAAAACACACACTAAATGAACAGGAAACCTGTAAAATGTACAGAAAACGTGCAAATTTATGAAAACGGACAAAAACGTGGGAAATGCACAAAAACAACAACATTCACAGACAACATGTAAAAAGCATGAAATACACAAAATAAGCATGAAAAACGTCTAAAAAACACACTAAATGAACAGGAAACCTGTAAAATGTACAGAAAACGTGCAAATTTATGAAAACGGACAAAAACGTGGGAAATGCACAAAAACACACAACATTCACAGACAACATGTAAAAAGCATGAAATACACAAAATAAGCGTGAAAAACGTCTAAAACACACTAAATGAACAGGAAACCTGTAAAATGTACAGAAAACGTGCAAATTTATGAAAACGGACAAAAACGTGGGAAATGCACAAAAACAAAAACATTCACAGACAACATGTAAAAAGCATGAAATACACAAAATAAGCGTGAAAAACGTCTAAAAAACACACTAAATGAACAGGAAACCTGTAAAATGTACAGAAAACGTGCAAATTTATGAAAACGGACAAAAACGTGGGAAATGCACAAAAACACAAAACATTCACAGACAACATGTAAAAAGCATGAAATACACAAAAAAAAAGCGTGAAAAACGTCTAAAAAACACACTAAATGAACAGGAAACCTGTAAAATGTACAGAAAACGTGCAAATTTATGAAAAACGGACAAAAAACGTGGGAAATGCACAAAAACAACAACATTCACAGACAACATGTAAAAAGCATGAAATACACAAAATAAGCGTGAAAAACGTCTAAAAAACACACTAAATGAACAGGAAACCTGTAAAATGTACAGAAAACGTGCAAATTTATGAAAAACGGACAAAAACGTGGGAAATGCACAAAAACACAACAACATTCACAGACAACATGTAAAAAGCATGAAATACACAAAATAAGCGTGAAAAACGTCTAAAAAACACACTAAATGAACAGGAAACCTGTAAAATGTACAGAAAACGTGCAAATTTATGAAAACGGACAAAAACGTGGGAAATGCACAAAAACACAAAAACATTCACAGACAACATGTAAAAAGCATGAAATACACAAAAAAATAAGCGTGAAAAAAAACGTCTAAAAAACACACTAAATGAACAGGAAACCTGTAAAATGTACAGAAAACGTGCAAATTTATGAAAACGGACAAAAAACGTGGGAAATGCACAAAAACACACACAACATTCACAGACAACATGTAAAAAGCATGAAATACACAAAATAAGCGTGAAAAACGTCTAAAAAAAACACTAAATGAACAGGAAACCTGTAAAATGTACAGAAAACGTGCAAATTTATGAAAACGGACAAAAACGTGGGAAATGCACAAAAACACACAACATTCACAGACAACATGTAAAAAGCATGAAATACACAAAATAAGCATGAAAAACGTCTAAAAAAACACACTAAATGAACAGGAAACCTGTAAAATGTACAGAAAACGTGCAAATTTATGAAAACGGACAAAAACGTGGGAAATGCACAAAAACACACAACATTCACAGACAACATGTAAAAAGCATGAAATACACAAAATAAGCGTGAAAAA
Source organism: Corydoras sp. C115 (assembly GCA_019802505.1). Classification (NCBI taxonomy): domain Eukaryota; kingdom Metazoa; phylum Chordata; class Actinopteri; order Siluriformes; family Callichthyidae; genus Corydoras; species Corydoras sp. C115. Next base: position 9,377 of record JAFMOC010001800.1, on the reverse strand, counting down.
CGTCTAAAAAACACACTAAATGAACAGGAAACCTGTAAAATGTACAGAAAACGTGCAAATTTATGAAAACGGACAAAAACGTGGGAAATGCACAAAAACACACAAACATTCACAGACAACATGTAAAAAGCATGAAATACACAAAATAAGCGTGAAAAAACGTCTAAAAAAAAACACACTAAATGAACAGGAAACCTGTAAAATGTACAGAAAACGTGCAAATTTATGAAAACGGACAAAAACGTGGGAAATGCACAAAAAACACAAACATTCACAGACAACATGTAAAAAGCATGAAATACACAAAATAAGCATGAAAAACGTCTAAAAAAAACACACTAAATGAACAGGAAACCTGTAAAATGTACAGAAAACGTGCAAATTTATGAAAACGGACAAAAACGTGGGAAATGCACAAAAACAACAAACATTCACAGACAACATGTAAAAAAGCATGAAATACACAAAATAAGCATGAAAAACGTCTAAAAAACACACTAAATGAACAGGAAACCTGTAAAATGTACAGAAAACGTGCAAATTTATGAAAACGGACAAAAACGTGGGAAATGCACAAAAACACACAACATTCACAGACAACATGTAAAAAGCATGAAATACACAAAATAAGCGTGAAAAACGTCTAAAAAACACACTAAATGAACAGGAAACCTGTAAAATGTACAGAAAACGTGCAAATTCATGAAAAACGGACAAAAACGTGGGAAATGCACAAAAACAACAACATTCACAGACAACATGTAAAAAGCATGAAATACACAAAATAAGCATGAAAAAACGTCTAAAAAACACACTAAATGAACAGGAAACCTGTAAAATGTACAGAAAACGTGCAAATTTATGAAAAACGGACAAAAACGTGGGAAATGCACAAAAACACACAACATTCACAGACAACATGTAAAAAGCATGAAATACACAAAATAAGCGTGAAAAACGTCTAAAAAACACACTAAATGAACAGGAAACCTGTAAAATGTACAGAAAACGTGCAAATTTATGAAAACGGACAAAAACGTGGGAAATGCACAAAAACAACAACATTCACAGACAACATGTAAAAAGCATGAAATACACAAAATAAGCGTGAAAAACGTCTAAAAAAACACACTAAATGAACAGGAAACCTGTAAAATGTACAGAAAACGTGCAAATTTATGAAAACGGACAAAAACGTGGGAAATGCACAAAAACAACAACATTCACAGACAACATGTAAAAAGCATGAAATACACAAAATAAGCGTGAAAAACGTCTAAAAAACACACTAAATGAACAGGAAACCTGTAAAATGTACAGAAAACGTGCAAATTTATGAAAACGGACAAAAACGTGGGAAATGCACAAAAACACACAACATTCACAGACAACATGTAAAAAGCATGAAATACACAAAATAAGCGTGAAAAACGTCTAAAAAACACACTAAATGAACAGGAAACCTGTAAAATGTACAGAAAACGTGCAAATTCATGAAAACGGACAAAAACGTGGGAAATGCACAAAAACAACAACATTCACAGACAACATGTAAAAAGCATGAAATACACAAAATAAGCGTGAAAAACGTCTAAAAAACACACTAAATGAACAGGAAACCTGTAAAATGTACAGAAAACGTGCAAATTTATGAAAAACGGACAAAAACGTGGGAAATGCACAAAAACACAAAACATTCACAGACAACATGTAAAAAGCATGAAATACACAAAAAAAGCGTGAAAAACGTCTAAAAAACACACTAAATGAACAGGAAACCTGTAAAATGTACAGAAAACGTGCAAATTTATGAAAACGGACAAAAACGTGGGAAATGCACAAAAACACACAACATTCACAGACAACATGTAAAAAGCATGAAATACACAAAATAAGCGTGAAAAACGTCTAAAAAACACACTAAATGAACAGGAAACCTGTAAAATGTACAGAAAACGTGCAAATTTATGAAAACGGACAAAAACGTGGGAAATGCACAAAAACACACAACATTCACAGACAACATGTAAAAAGCATGAAATACACAAAATAAGCGTGAAAAACGTCTAAAAAACACACTAAATGAACAGGAAACCTGTAAAATGTACAGAAAACGTGCAAATTTATGAAAACGGACAAAAACGTGGGAAATGCACAAAAACACACAACATTCACAGACAACATGTAAAAAGCATGAAATACACAAAATAAGCGTGAAAAACGTCTAAAAAACACACTAAATGAACAGGAAACCTGTAAAATGTACAGAAAACGTGCAAATTTATGAAAACGGACAAAAACGTGGGAAATGCACAAAAACACACAACATTCACAGACAACATGTAAAAAGCATGAAATACACAAAATAAGCGTGAAAAACGTCTAAAAAACACACTAAATGAACAGGAAACCTGTAAAATGTACAGAAAACGTGCAAATTTATGAAAACGGACAAAAACGTGGGAAATGCACATAAACACAAAACATTCACAGACAACATGTAAAAAGCATGAAATACACAAAATAAGCGTGAAAAACGTCTAAAAAAAACACACTAAATGAACAGGAAACCTGTAAAATGTACAGAAAACGTGCAAATTTATGAAAACGGACAAAAACGTGGGAAATGCACAAAAACAACAACATTCACAGACAACATGTAAAAAGCATGAAATACACAAAATAAGCGTGAAAAACGTCTAAAAAACACACTAAATGAACAGGAAACCTGTAAAATGTACAGAAAACGTGTGCAAAAAAATGAAAAACGGACAAAAACGTGGGAAATGCACAAAAACACAAAACATTCACAGACAACATGTAAAAAGCATGAAATACACAAAATAAGCGTGAAAAACGTCTAAAAAACACACTAAATGAACAGGAAACCTGTAAAATGTACAGAAAACGTGCAAATTCATGAAAACGGACAAAAACGTGGGAAATGCACAAAAACAACAACATTCACAGACAACATGTAAAAAGCATGAAAAACGTCTAAAAAACACACTAAATGAACAGGAAACCTGTAAAATGTACAGAAAACGTGCAAATTTATGAAAACGGACAAAAACGTGGGAAATGCACAAAAACACACAACATTCACAGACAACATGTAAAAAGCATGAAATACACAAAATAAGCGTGAAAAACGTCTAAAAAACACACTAAATGAACAGGAAACCTGTAAAATGTACAGAAAACGTGCAAATTTATGAAAACGGACAAAAACGTGGGAAATGCACAAAAACAACAACATTCACAGACAACATGTAAAAAGCATGAAATACACAAAATAAGCGTGAAAAACGTCTAAAAAACACACTAAATGAACAGGAAACCTGTAAAATGTACAGAAAACGTGCAAATTTATGAAAACGGACAAAAACGTGGGAAATGCACAAAAACACACAACATTCACAGACAACATGTAAAAAGCATGAAATACACAAAATAAGCGTGAAAAACGTCTAAAAAACACACTAAATGAACAGGAAACCTGTAAAATGTACAGAAAACGTGCAAATTTATGAAAAACGGACAAAAACGTGGGAAATGCACAAAAACAACAACATTCACAGACAACATGTAAAAAGCATGAAATACACAAAATAAGCGTGAAAAACGTCTAAAAAAAACACACTAAATGAACAGGAAACCTGTAAAATGTACAGAAAACGTGCAAATTCATGAAAACGGACAAAAACGTGGGAAATGCACAAAAAACAACAACATTCACAGACAACATGTAAAAAGCATGAAATACACAAAATAAGCGTGAAAAACGTCTAAAAAACACACTAAATGAACAGGAAACCTGTAAAATGTACAGAAAACGTGCAAATTTATGAAAACGGACAAAAACGTGGGAAATGCACAAAAACACAAAACATTCACAGACAACATGTAAAAAGCATGAAATACACAAAATAAGCGTGAAAAACGTCTAAAAAACACACTAAATGAACAGGAAACCTGTAAAATGTACAGAAAACGTGCAAATTTATGAAAACGGACAAAAACGTGGGAAATGCACAAAAAAAAAACACATTCACAACAACATGTAAAAAGCATGAAATACACAAAATGTAAAAAAACGTCTAAAAAACACACTAAATGAAGCAGGAAAAAAACTGTAAAAACAGAAACACTAAATTCATGAAAACGGAAAAACGTGGGAAATGCACAAAAACGTGCAAATTCACAAAAACATGTAAAAAGCATGAAATACACAAAATAAGCGTGGGAAATGCACAAAAACACACTAAATTCAACAGGAAACCTGTAAATGTACAAAAACGTGCAAATTTATGAAAAACGGACAAAAACGTGGGAAATGCACAAAAAACACACAAATTCACAGACAACATGTAAAAAGCATGAAAACACAAAATAAGCGTGAAAACGTCTAAAAAACACACTAAATGAACAGGAAACCTGTAAAATGTACAGAAAACGTGCAAATTTATGAAAACGGACAAAAACGTGGGAAATGCACAAAGACAACAACATTCACAGACAACATGTAAAAAGCATGAAATACACAAAATAAGCGTGAAAAACGTCTAAAAAACACACTAAATGAACAGGAAACCTGTAAAATGTACAGAAAACGTGCAAATTTATGAAAACGGACAAAAACGTGGGAAATGCACAAAAACACAAAACATTCACAGACAACATGTAAAAAGCATGAAATACACAAAATAAGCGTGAAAAACGTCTAAAAAACACACTAAATGAACAGGAAACCTGTAAAATGTACAGAAAACGTGCAAATTTTATGAAAACGGACAAAAACGTGGGAAATGCACAAAAACACACAACATTCACAGACAACATGTAAAAAGCATGAAATACACAAAATAAGCGTGAAAAACGTCTAAAAAACACACTAAATGAACAGGAAACCTGTAAAATGTACAGAAAACGTGCAAATTCATGAAAACGGACAAAAACGTGGGAAATGCACAAAAACACAAAACATTCACAGACAACATGTAAAAAGCATGAAATACACAAAATAAGCGTGAAAAACGTCTAAAAAACACACTAAATGAACAGGAAACCTGTAAAATGTACAGAAAACGTGCAAATTTATGAAAACGGACAAAAACGTGGGAAATGCACAAAAACAACAACATTCACAGACAACATGTAAAAAGCATGAAATACACAAAATAAGCGTGAAAAACGTCTAAAAAACACACTAAATGAACAGGAAACCTGTAAAATGTACAGAAACGTGCAAATTTATGAAAACGGACAAAAACGTGGGAAATGCACAAAAACAACAACATTCACAGACAACATGTAAAAAGCATGAAATACACAAAATAAGCGTGATGAAAAACGTCTAAAAAACACACTAAATGAACAGGAAACCTGTAAAATGTACAGAAAAACGTGCAAATTTATGAAAACGGACAAAAACGTGGGAAATGCACAAAAACACAAAACATTCACAGACAACATGTAAAAAGCATGAAATACACAAAAAATAAGCGTGAAAAACGTCTAAAAAAACACACTAAATGAACAGGAAACCTGTAAAATGTACAGAAAACGTGCAAATTTATGAAAACGGACAAAAACGTGGGAAATGCACAAAAACACAAAACATTCACAGACAACATGTAAAAAGCATGAAATACACAAAATAAGCGTGAAAAACGTCTAAAAAACACACTAAATGAACAGGAAACCTGTAAAATGTACAGAAAACGTGCAAATTCATGAAAACGGACAAAAACGTGGGAAATGCACAAAAACACACAACATTCACAGACAACATGTAAAAAGCATGAAATACACAAAATAAGCATGAAAAACGTCTAAAAAACACACTAAATGAACAGGAAACCTGTAAAATGTACAGAAAACGTGCAAATTCATGAAAACGGACAAAAACGTGGGAAATGCACAAAAACACACAACATTCACAGACAACATGTAAAAAGCATGAAATACACAAAATAAGCGTGAAAAACGTCTAAAAAACACACTAAATGAACAGGAAACCTGTAAAATGTACAGAAAACGTGCAAATTTATGAAAACGGACAAAAACGTGGGAAATGCACAAAAACACACAACATTCACAGACAACATGTAAAAAGCATGAAATACACAAAATAAGCATGAAAAACGTCTAAAAAACACACTAAATGAACAGGAAACCTGTAAAATGTACAGAAAACGTGCAAATTTATGAAAACGGACAAAAACGTGGGAAATGCACAAAAACAACAACATTCACAGACAACATGTAAAAAGCATGAAATACACAAAATAAGCGTGAAAAACGTCTAAAAAAACACACTAAATGAACAGGAAACCTGTAAAATGTACAGAAAACGTGCAAATTTATGAAAACGGACAAAAACGTGGGAAATGCACAAAAACACACAACATTCACAGACAACATGTAAAAAGCATGAAATACACAAAATAAGCGTGAAAAACGTCTAAAAAACACACTAAATGAACAGGAAACCTGTAAAATGTACAGAAAACGTGCAAATTCATGAAAACGGACAAAAACGTGGGAAATGCACAAAAAACACACAACATTCACAGACAACATGTAAAAAGCATGAAATACACAAAATAAGCGTGATAAACGTCTACAAAACACACTAAATGAACAGGAAACCTGTAAAATGTACAGAAAACGTGCAAATTTATGAAAACGGACAAAACAACAACATTCACAGACAACATGTAAAAAAGCATGAAATACACAAAATAAGCATGAAAACGTCTAAAAAACACACTAAATGAACAGGAAACCTGTAAAATGTACAGAAAACGTGCAAATTCATGAAAACGGACAAAAACGTGGGAAATGCACAAAAACACAACAACATTCACAGACAAGACAACATGTAAAAAGCATGAAATACACAAAATAAGCGTGAAAAACGTCTAAAAAACACACTAAATGAACAGGAAACCTGTAAAATGTACAGAAAACGTGCAAATTTATGAAAAACGGACAAAAACGTGGGAAATGCACAAAAACACACAACATTCACAGACAACATGTAAAAAGCATGAAATACACAAAATAAGCGTGAAAAAACGTCTAAAAAACACACTAAATGAACAGGAAACCTGTAAAATGTACAGAAAACGTGCAAAATTTATGAAAAAACGGACAAAAACGTGGGAAATGCACAAAAACACACAACATTCACAGACAACATGTAAAAAGCATGAAATACACAAAATAAGCGTGAAAAACGTCTAAAAAAACACACTAAATGAACAGGAAACCTGTAAAATGTACAGAAAACGTGCAAAATTTATGAAAAACGGACAAAAACGTGGGAAATGCACAAAAAACACACAACATTCACAGACAACATGTAAAAAGCGCCTAAAAAAAAAAAACCCTAAATAAAAAAAGGAAAAAACCGTAAAATGAAAGGGAAAACGTAAAAAAAAGCATGAAAAACGGAAAAAAAACGTGGGAAAAAGAACAAACACAATGAAAAACATTCCCCAGAAACCTTTTCCCAAAATATAAAAAATACACAAAAATTGTGGAAAAAACTTTCAAAAAAAAAACACACTAAATAAAACGGGAAAAACCTGAAAAACCCCGTACAGAAATTTTGTTTAAATTTATGAAAAACGGAAAAAAAAGGGGGAAAAAATCCCACAAAAACACAAAACTTTTCACAGAAAACAGGTAAAAAGATGAAATAACAAAAAAGAGTGAAAAACGTCAAAAAAAACCCCACCCTAAATGAACAGGAAACCACTAAAATGTACGAAAAGTAAAAAATTTGCAAAAAAAACCCGGGAAAAAAAACGTAGAAAAAAAAAAAAACACACGCAAAAATTCAAGACAACCTGTAAAAAAATTTTAAAAATACAAAAAAAAAAAAAAATATCCCCTTAAAAAACTTTCTAGAAAACACACAAATAAACGGGGAAACCTGTAAAATTTCAAAAAAAGTAAAAATTTTTTATGAAAAAGGGCCCAAAAAAGTAGGGGAAAATTTCAAAAAACACAAAAACTTTTCAAGAAAACATGTAAAAAGAAATAAAAATACACAAAATAAGTTTTGAAAAACCTCAAAAAAAAACAACAGAAAAAAAAAAAACCTGAAAAAATGTACAAAAAAAATTTTTCCCAAAAGGGCCTGTTCTTTTAATTTTTTTTTTGGGTTTTTTTAAATTTTAATTTTGGGTTGTATTTCGGGCTTTTTACATTTTGTCGGGTGAAAGTTGTTTTTTTGGCAATTTCCCAAACTTTTTTCCCTTAAATTTATCACTTTTTTTTTTCTGTACATTTTAAGGTTTTCCCTGTTTTTTTTAATGTTTTTTTAGACTTTTTTTCATCCCTTATTTTGGGTATTTCAGGTTTTAAAGGTTGTCTGTGAAGTTGTTTTTTTGTGCTTTTCCCCCCACTTTTTTTTGTGCGTTTTTCATAAATTTAGCAGTTTTCGGTACATTTTACAGGTTTCCTTTTTCTTTTAAGGGGTTTTTAGCCATTTTCATGTTTTATTTTGTTTTTATTTCATGTTTTTTACATTTGTCTGGGGAAAGTTGTTTTTTTGGGGCATTTCCAGGGTTTTTGCCCCGTTTTTTTCAAAAATTTAAACCCACTTTTTCTGTAACATTTTACAGGTTTTCCTGTTTTTTTAATGTTTTTTTTTTAGACTTTTTTTCATGTTATTTTGTGTTTTTTCATGCTTTTTACATTTTGTCTGGGGAAAGTTGGGTTTTTGTGCTTTTCCCCACTTTTTTGTGCTTTTTTTCATAAAAATTTTAGCCCCCCCCCCGGTTTTTTGTAAAATTTTAAAGGTTTTTGTCTTTTTAAAATGGGGGTTTTTGGGGAAGGTTTTTAAGTTTTTTTGTGAAATTTCATGCTTTTTCCCTGTTCCCCCCTGTAAAATTTTTTGTTTTTTGTCCCCTTTTCCCAAACATTTTTCAAATTTTTAAAAAATTTTATGTAACATTTTAAAGGTTTTCCTGTTCTTTTTAATGTTTTTTGTGGGAAGTTTTTCATGTTATTTGTGTATTTCATCCCTTTTTAAATGGGGTTTTGGGCTTTGGGAAAGTTGTGGTTTTGTGCCGTTTTTTTATAAATTATCATGTTTTTTGTATATTTTAGAGGTTTCCTGTTTTTTTTAATGTGTTTTTAGATGTTTTTTCATCCCTTTTTTTGTTATTTCAGTTTTTTAAATGTTGTCTGGGGAAAAGTTGTGTTTTTTTTTGCTTTTTCCCAAAGTTTTTCCCTTTTTTAAAAAAATTACCCACGTTTTTGTACATTTTACGGGTTTTCCCTGTTTTTTTTAAAATGTGTTTTTTTACAGGGTTTTTAAGGGCTTATTTGGGGGATTTCATCCCCTTTTTACATGTTGT